>SRMA01025604.1:0-262952 GCA_007224835.1 Danionella cerebrum
ATGCCAGGCAAGAGGTCAAGAGGATGGCCAAAGACGAGGTATATGGATGTGCTGAAAGAGGACATGAAGGTAGTTGGAGCAAGAGTAGAGGATACTGAGGACAGAGTTAGGTGGAAAAGGATGATTCGCTGTGGCGACCCCTGAACTGGGAACAGCCAAAAGGAAAAGAAGAAGCTGTCTCTCTGGGTCTTGTTATTAAAAAGTTCAAACACTTGTAATATAGGAGCTTAATTTACATATTTTAGCAGAGGTATATGACTTTCTGTTTAGCTTAATTTTCATAATGGCGGATTGCGTCCCTAAACTCAACAAACTTTCCAAATTGGACCATCAATCGAAGCAGGAGTTATTAAAAGAAGACGCTGGACACTTTTAAAGATGAAGAAAGAAAAGCAACACTTCTACAAACAAGTTATTGATTCTTCAGAAGGAGCAGCACATGGACTTCATTTATTGGTAAAGGCGAGTTGGTCATAACATTTTTTGTATGCTACAATTTGTGTAGGGGAAAAATGTGTATGGAAATGTTAACTGTTGCTTATCAAGTGGTGAATATGCAAAATCTCCAGGCAATTGCAAATTTCAGGAAGAAGGAAAAGAAGAGAACAAAAACCATAAAAAAACAAAACTATACAAAACAAAAAAAGTATATCTATAGAAATAAGGCGGACATAACATGGACATTAATACGATGCCAAAAACTATTTCAAATTGGCAAACAATGTAAATAGCTTTTAGATTCTTATGCATTTCAGAGACTTCCTAAGAAGAAAAAGTTAAATTAAACAAGGAAGGTGACTTTGATAGCTGCTCTATAGGGTTCAAGTGTTCACCAGCCATGAACCTCAGCGCTAGTCACTTGTAGGGAATAAGTCTCTATAATTATGAAGCTCGACTCAAGTAGCTTCAAGTAACATTCCTCAAGTCAACCAGTGCTTCCCCTATTTTGCCGTGCCTCACTCTACCCCCATGAACATCTTTGTAGCGAATGCTACAGTTTAAAGAAACAGAATGTAAATCTACATTTGAAACGTTAATGGCAATATTATTAATTGAAATGCTGCAGATCTTCAGGACTGACAACATAAATGGTTTACACAATAATCTATGTACATATTTTACCTTTTGTGATTATTACTCCCTATTTGGCTGTGCTCCTATAGGTTGTCATGTAATCACGTTTTGTCAGAAGATAGAGAGGAAGCCATCTTTTTAGAACCTGTAATTGGTGCAGCTCAAGGGTTGATTGCATCCCTTCTTAACACCAGGGTGAAATGTGGGTTGAGATTCATTGTAAAAGCCATTAATCAGCCGTACGCTGTCACAAGATGCTTATTCTGCCCTACATCAAAATAAATCTGATATGAGTCTGGTATTAATTATTAATGTAGTTGCTTGAGCATGTAAACACTGCCAAATATACTGGGCATTGAAAAAGCGCGCAATCAGTTCTGGGTCATTAAATACCAGTGTTGACGTGAACCAATCTATCGTTAAGATCCCTGCATTCATCACTGGTGAAAAAGTGCTCAGACTTTTCTTCAAACTCCACCATTAAACCCCATACAGAGCGAGCAAGCGTAATCAGTGTGCTTTTCAACCAGGACTCGGATTAAAACAGAATCCCTGCAATCGCTTCTTCATAATCCCTCTTGGCTTTTTCTCTTAACCCCTGTCTAGGAAATCTAATCTGGCATACGAGATAAGCGGCATGTTTGGAAACAAACTAACAAAGGTGGAAACAATGAAGTAGAGTAGCTGGCTTGATTATTGATGGATGACACACTCCCTGTAAGCCACAAGTCTTGGTTTTATATTAGACAAATAGCTTTTGTTTGAGAACCATTGAAACTCTGTATTTGTAATAGAAGCAGATTGAGTTACAAACAGTCCAGCATTGGTTGAGAATGCAGCTGAGCGGCTCACATCTACCACCATGCAGTGAATCTATTAATCAGACCCTGCAGAACTAACGTTGACCTAAATTCGAAATATTCCTCTACAAGGCTCCAAATGCGCGATCAGCAGATTCGTTAGGCACAACCTGCCTACTTGTACAACCCGCACACCAACATATTCTGCTTACAATTATGCAGTGCCAACTCTATGGAAATGCATTGTTTATGTTTCATTTCCTTTTTTGGAAACCATTGTAGCTGTGTTGTGCCTTATGGTTTTATTGAAGCTTTATGGTTTTTTTTTTTAAATATTTCTAAGAGTCAACCGTCCTAACCGACTATTACAATTACTTCATTCATGGACCCCTTCCAAAATCTTCTTTCATGAATGAACTCCTGGTGACATAATGACTAAACCGGACCACAGGTCATTCTTTCACCCATTGTTTGGTACTTCTTTATTTTTTTTCAAGTAATGCTAATTATTAGGGGTGTAACGGTACGCTAAAATCGTATTCGGTTCGGTTTATTCGGTTCGGTACAAAACAATAAGAACTTACATAATCTTTATTTTGAAAAGCTGCCAATACACAATAGAATTCTTGCATAAAATAAATAAAAGTGACACATTTGGGTGATATTTTAAATAAATTGCACTCTTTATAAAGAAAAACACAGTTTTTAAATAAAAAATTAAATACTGCAACTAGTTAGGATAGTTAGGATAGATTACCTATCCACATTTTCTAAAGAGAGCATAGATCTGGTTGCAGTGACAATATCTCCAGCAGTAGAAAATGTTAGATGTGTTGCCTGCCCGATCTCCGTGGAACAATGTCGACATACAACTTTAAATTTATCCACTCGTCTATCCCCGTTATGTATTTTAACAGAGAAGCCAAAGTGTTCTCAAACACGAGACCATAGTGAGGTGAGAGGGTCTTCAAGCTCTGGCTTCTCTTTCGCTTTTGATATGATTCCATTTTCCTACTCGCGCTCGTGCTCGTCACTCAATAGCGTCCGTGCGGAAACTCGCCTTGAAACATTGTTCCGCTGCGCTTAATATCATGCTAATAATAAATTTAAATTATTATAAAAATACCGAATACCGAAACGGTACGCAAGTGTCCCGAACCGAACAGGCCGTACCGAAACGGTTCAATACATACCGTGAACCGTTACACCCCTACTAATTAGGGGGCTGTGCAAAATGGAGCTCACTCACCCTCCGATGGTATCAGGCAGGCACATGAGCTGGTTATCATCCACCTTCAGAGTGCTTAGTTTCTTCAGTGAGCCTGCAGAGACAGAAAGAAAGATGAAATTGACAGATGAAGAAATCAGCGTTTTTTCATTCCATGCAATCTTTAGAAAATATGTTATTGAAAGAAATTGTGTCGAAAGATTTGGTCAGCGGAGGATGTTGTCGATTTTACCATTGATGTCCAGTACCATGAAGGGTTGACTTGGGCATGATATCAAATCTAAAAGGTGGCATTATGATACATTTTCAGTTTAAAATGAACAAAATACAAGGTTTCTGCAGGTTTCACAATGTCAAATCTAAGACCTTTTTAAGAATCGAACTAAAAACCTATAAACCATGTTTATGCTTTTCTAACAAACTGACATAAATTAACTATAAAATCTTTAAAAAAGAAATCTCTGAATAAAATAACAAAATTGAATACATTTTCTCCACTATCTTATAAAGACTAAAAGTCCCAGTGATAAAAGAACAAGATAAATTTTATTATTAACGTTCAAAAAGAACTTCAGATTAGCAAACAAATGCTTCTGAAGGATCAGCAAATGCATAAATTCTGGTTGTTTGTAAAGTTTTAAACATATAAATGCGTAATACACGAGGCTATATTGTGAATTATTAATGTTACTTGTCTAAATTATTCCTGGCATTTTAGATTTAGATTATTATAAAGAGGTGCATCTCATGAGTGAAACATAATTGTTATATGGCTAACATTTAGCACTTTTCATGTAAAACTTAAAGTTATTTCAATTACATTTTCTGACGTGTATTAGTTACATAAATAACAAAAAAAAGACTGTTTTAAATATTTTAAAACCTTTATATGTGGTTGCTATGGCATATCTGAAGCTTGTTCTGTGAAAAATATTTAAGACCTAGAACAGCGGATAGACACAAATTTAAGGCCTAAAATTAGGTTTTTACATTTTTAAACCCTGAAATTATGAAAGGTAAGTGCAGCAAAAAAAAACCCTTTTTTTAACTAAGCCTTGCATGAACAGGATAAAAGATAAATTAAAAAGGGTCATATTTTTATAAATTTAAACAAAAATGAACTGACAACTAGTTACTGTATGAGATAAACATCAGAAAATATTAATGAAACCACTGAAAAGATTACATTTTGAATTTTAGGAGAGAAGAGCTGTCTTTTGAGTTGCTTTCCTAACTTTTGAATTGAGGATAAATGCCAAGGAGACAAAATTTAAAGAAGCAAAATAAACACGTGTCAATTTGTGATGTCAATTGTAATGGTGCAGGGTGTGAAGCAAAGTTTCTTTTACAAAAATCACAGAAGTCCTACTAGTTTGTGCATCGGGCATCACCCTCTCATTTCCCTCACAAAGCACAATAGGAAGTGAAAGACTCAATTCTTAGACTGACTTGAGGAAGCAGTTAGAACTTATTTCCCCATTAAGGAAAAAATGTCTAAAAATACGATTATTCTTAATGTTTAAATATCGATTGAATAAATAGCTTATATTCATTTCAATATCAAATTGCATGAATCCAAAATATCATACATATAATTAATCGCAATTAACCTCTTAAGCCCTGAGGCCTATTTTCCGAAAATCCTATACTTTTACTTTTTTAAGGCATTTCTCAGCTTTTACAAGGCCTAAACTGCAAATCTTGGTATCAAAATGAAGATAGGTTCTTGGGGAGTGGTGTGGATGAGTTAATTTGACAGTCAAGAACACTGGGTAAGAGTAATTGATGTTGGAATGGCCAAAAAATGAACTCCGCCTAAAAAAAAAACACATGTTTCCTCCAATATCTCCTTATTTTACTTATAACGAAGCAAATAAACACAATCAATTGTAACCACTACATGTCAAGAACATCTGTAGCAAGTTTGGTGTTCATACTACAAGAAACTAATATTCTGTACAGGTTTTGATTGAACAAAGTTCAGGCGTAATCCATGTTGGCACAGTTTGGCACAATTTGGCACAATAATTGAAATATGGAAAAAATCTTGTCCAAAGCTTCAGCTACGTTCATAGTCTTCTTTTGTTGCTTATGGGACATGATTTCAGCAAAAAAAACTCCTAAAGAAACGCTGTAAAAGGGGGGTAGAAGCTCATTTACGCCATCTTGCTGCGCTTTTGGGAACCTTTCATTCACAAACGCTTTCGACGTCGAGCTTCTGCGTGTCCCTACCCCCCGACCATCTGTCCAATCCGGGAGCTCTATATATCGCTGGAAAGCTCTGATTCTATGGAAACCAATCAGCTCAACCATTTTGAGACTGACGGGATCGCCGACGAATCACACGACGCGCAGCGTGGAGAGACCACCTCTTACGCACGGGGAGTCATTCCATATTTGGTGGCGTAATGACGCCACAGAGCTACAGAAATAATCAAAAATGGCGTTTGCGCGAAGCTATTGACCGGACATAACAACAAACGGACTTTTATCGCTATGGAAATAACTTTTTGTTGAAAAAAACGGCAAAGGTAAGACAAGATTTACATGCTTGCTTGGTTTTCGCTGGTGTTTTTTCGTGGAACTTTCACTCCCTGCTCTAAAAGACTTCATGCAATGTTAATGAGTTGCATTTCACTGGATTCAGCTGGTTGTTAGCTTTCATTTAATGTCATGGTTTTGGTGTTTCCGTTTATATTGTGGATACATATCGCACATAAACAAAAACGTCATGAATTATACTCCGGACATGTTGTTGTTTATTTGCATGGCGTTCGAGCTGTGGTTAACGGATATGAAATTGAATTAGATACGTTTTTAGAGGAGTTTCCGCTGAACACAACAGTATTTAATATGTGTGGGTTATTCTCAGGGTTCGTGAGCTATGAGTGAAAATGTAACGCACAAGGGGGCAAGTCCCCGGTACCGGGGACTCTCGGGCTTAAGAGGTTAATTTTTGTAAGACAATAATTGTATCACTTGTTTGTTTTATCGATTGACATGACTTTGATTTCAAATATCTGAAAAAGACACTCTTTTAAACACATCGCTCAACACAGTGACAACAAAAACACTCTTTTACTTCTAAATGAAGACAATAACCAGCAAAGCTGATGACTACTCCAACACAGCACTCATTAGAGGCATCTTTCATCAGGTAAGTACACTGCTCTACCCATAATCCTCCTGTTAATGTTCACATCTGACCTGTTAATTAGTTCTGAGGCAGATTATAGACGACACTTTTGTTTGTGTAAGTGTTTTACCTAAAGAGCCTGGCAGCTGTGTTAAAGCGTTGTTGGACAGCAGGAGATCCTGTAGGTTTTCACAGCCAGATATCTGCTCATCCACCATCTCCACATTGTTTTTGGACACATCCAGATAGAACAGATGCTTCAGAGCCCCAATCATCTGTACACAAAAACAAGCATCTCTTTATTACAAAAAAAGATTGCAATCTTGTTTTTTTTCCATTTCAAACACAGCATGCGAAGAAGTCATCATCTCTGTTGGGAGATCTCTGACATATCGGTTTCTAGAGAGCGGATGGTTCCTAACTGAGAAAGGAAATGGAAAAAGACTGATTTTATGAAAAAGACTTGGAGGAACAGTTGCGATAGAGGAGCAAGTCTGATTAATTTCAATAATCAGATAAGAGGGTATATGCGTGTCTTTTAACGTTATATCATTCGGCATCCCGGTGGTCACAAAACTGCTGATTAATTTCAATAATCAGATAAAACCGTGCATGCGAGTCTTTTAACGTAATTTCATTTGGAATTTCCAGTCGTAACAACCGATGATTTATTAAGAGAGTACATGATATTTTTCAACACCCCAATTTAAAGAATCGTAAGCAGTATGGTATGAAAAATCAACCACCAGCATATTGTAAAACATATCATGCATCCATCATGCTTGAGAGGGGCATTGACAGACGGACCGAACATGGTATAATCTGGTGTATCTCGAGCATGAGAAAATTCTTGTGGTCTTCATACACTGCTGCAAAAAAGTACAACCTTGGGCTTGGAGCAAAATGATCTCTGGCTAGCACCAGGGGGAAGGGTTGTAATACATCACAGATCTATTAGAACCATGTCTTAAATTAAAACCAAAAAGTGTTTTATCACTTCTCTGAGATGGCGTTAAAAAAATAATATTGTTTTGCTTTAATTTTATTGCCAACAACTTTTGCTCTAGAGTGCAATATCTTGTTTTTAGACCCACCCACAAAGTGGTCAACATTGTTTCAAATCCAGGGGCGTGGCTTATTAAATCAAACATGGCAAGCAAGCATTGATCATACAAAGCATGATGATTTTTTTTCATCTTTTTTGCCCATCAATTAATCTCTCAAGTTGCATTGGATCAGGAGTAAATATCCCAGCTGATTGGATATTCTCATCTCACCAAGTCTCCAGGTCAGTAATGGCCACCTCAGTTTGTTTGGCAAAATACAAAACACATTGTTCTGAATTTTAGATTTGTTAAGAGTGCACTAAATGGCAACTGTTTGGGCATTTCCAATGAAAACACCCTAAATAAAGAGACAACCATGTTTTTTTTTTATTTCCATTGGTGTTCGCAAATGGTTGTGACCAACGAACTAATAGGATTTTTGGGCCATTTACAGCACTGTGTTACTAAGTTTAACGAGCTTCACCTTCACCTTCACTCTGACCCTCTCATTTCAGGAGTTGCTCGCTTTTGATCAGCGAAGGTTGAAATCTCAACTAACATGCAGATCTCTGCTTGTATGAGGGGGGAGGAGAAAAACTGCTCCACGTGCTGCTATGGCCATATCATTGCCATTTGCACACACTGACTAAAAAAAAGCATAAAAAATATTTATCTTAACTCACTTGTTGAAGGTCTTAAATATTTTAAATAAAGGCACTGTAGAGTTTTCATCCTGAACTGACATTCAAATATTTTATAATCTTAAAAGACTTCCAGTGAAAAAGCCTCAAGTGTTTACACTTGTTCATGATCTTTACGCTCCTCATTAGATTCACATTGACACTGTCATTTTTTTTTAAAGTTTTCACATATTAATTTTGTAAACATAAAGGTACAGAATCTTAAGGCATGGTAATGTATCCACAACCAGACTAGTCATTGTTTGTAATAAAAGTATTCGCTCATCATCCACATGTACATACAGAACTCACATACAGTTCCACAAAACTCTTCAATCAACAGGATTTTCTAAATTGTGTGCAAAAAAAATTACAATCTTTGTTTTGTCTTAACACCATATGGCTTGTGACTTTGTATTGGCCACATCACATCCTGTTTGGACCAATAAGAGATCTACACACATAGACAAAAATCAAACCTGAAACTTGTTTATCGCACTGTGATCAAAAGTTAGTTCTTCTCACAATTATATGTGCCATTTCTTTGTTTACAAAATACAGCATTTAATTAAGTCTGATTTTTATTATTATGAATTCAATCATTTACGGTAAGTAATTATTTGATACATTTTTGTTTACGGCTCAAATTGCAAGAGCTTTTCACACTTGAAATTGTTGACCCAGGTTAAAGGCTGGTTCACATCGACCCAAATTGAGATTCACATGAATCTCCCGATGGCTTCTCAGCAGGGTGCTCTTCATTTGCATCAAGGAAACAATGATGCCCCCACCTGAAGATGGTGGTTGTGCTAAATAGGGAAACAGGAAAGTAAAAAAACGACAACAAAAGGGGAATTCAAAGTACCCATCCACACAAAATCATGGATGCTGAGTTGTTTTTACGGTTGGTGACTGATCACAAGGAGCTGTTTGTCAAAAACTTGGTGAAAAGAGAGGATTTGTGGTGAGTTTCCTGTACAAAGTTGATATGAAAATGTGATATGAGCGCCACCCGGTGGCTCGTCATCAAAGAGTCAGCTTTCATTGGTCGCTGTCCTGCAAAACCAGACTCCGATATGTCACTCTGAAAACCTTTTTCATCGGAACTGTTTGTTTCGGGCCGATGTGTGATGTCCCGTTAGCGCACGTGGTGTAATAGCGAGGTACGTCGGTGCAAAAAACATTCCAACGAAAATTTGGGTCGATGTGAACGGGCCTTAATCCTAAACCCCGGATAAATAGAACCTGTAATTACTTTTCACACTGCTTATACTAAACCTGGGGTTAACGGTTAATCCTGGGTAGTCATTAACAGATGTTGCAGACCGTACATTCCTAAACCTTGACTTAACATTCTTATTTGTGGTGTCACTGCACCTGATTGGACGTACAGCAGGCAACACGCTTGTTTTAAGTGTCACGAAACGAACAAAAAAACAAAAACAAAAGAAAAATCTATCTGAATTTCTCTCAAGTTTCCAAAGACTAGAGCTTAGTTGTACCATACTGTCATTGTTAACAGTCACATCCTCATCTCTGAAACTATGGGTCCCTCCCAGAAGCCATCAATGGTGCCGTTTCATAGAGTCTAGATTCACTGTTTTCGAGTGAGTAAATGCCTTGAAAGAGAAATTACGAAAGAAAAACTTCTTTACGAGACGCCACTTCCTGTTTGTGACGATATAATCCTGACTGATTTCTGATTGGCTGTCTGTTGTCAAGTGTTTAGCAGCAACAAGGAAACAAACTGAACAAAATCAGCACTCCAATGCGGTGAGCAAATTCCTGATCAAATCAAGATATGACAAACGTGATACAAAAAAGAAAAAAAATGCAAATGTATGTTTAAAAAAAAACTGGTGAAAAAAATACATTTTCCATTCATTCAATTGCCTGCACAATTCATGAACAATGCCTGGGTTATTATGGTTCGAGTGCAGCAGCATATAATTCATTGGTAGTCTTTTTAGGGATATTGTGATGAAACAAGGAGCTAATATTTCTCTTACACTAAGAAACCACACTGAAATGGTTCTTAAAGCCACATTTATTGAATAAATCTCGAGGACATTGTGGTGAATAGAGTCTGCATTGTTGAGCAGTGGTGAGAAATTGTTGCAGTTGTGAGCATCAGGAGAGCATGAATCATCCAGCACAAGACACCAGAATCTTGAACTTCAGATGCACTTGGATGACGACCAATTAGAAGTGTTCTGGCTAAACTGCAATCAGTGCCTGCGCGCAGCTTTGTGACACTGCTGCTGATTAATCACCACTCTCCCGGGAGCGACGTAAGAAGCTTAATCAAAAGCACTAATAACAAGAGTGAAATTGAATTCTGCATAAAAGACAAACATATGGCAGGGAACGCATGGCCAAGGACATCGTATCATGAAGCTGGTCTATCGGTTCAGAGAGGGAAGGAGGTCAGGTTGCTCTGATACATTGAAGGTCAGATTTAGACTCCTTAGACTTCTTCAAGTGGACTTTCAGAACATTCCTAATCCGAATGCTGTCAGAGATGCCCACAAATACTGTCTGAGCGGCAAATCATGCTTTAATGTTGAGGTGATTAAAACAAGCTCAGAGTGTGGGAAGATACTCAAGGAATTGGAGGAATTTGTTCAGTGGTGTTAACAGCTAGCTGACTAAAAGAAAATTTCAAGACCATTTATGCATTTAGATTTTGAATAATCATAGTTGCAAAACAACTGTGCTTGAAACAACATTACTGTCAGTGGATTTAGTTAAAAATCTATAATTTAGAATATTTCAGAAATAATTGTTCTCTTCAAGAATAGAGCCAGAAAAATAATTGCATACATCTTAGAACATCTACTTAAAGTGCAGCTATGGCATCCTTACCACTTAGGTTTACCTGGCTTGACTGCCCCGTGAGGCCACAGGGCACGCCTTGGATGTAGTAGCATGTAACTTTGAAATTTGAAAAGAATTTGAAATGCCAGTGTGGGTTTTTCCTCCGGGAGTTCCAGTTTTCCCAAACTTCTAAATCATGCGCCCTAGGCTAATTAAATATACCCAAAACTGAATTGTCCAAAAAACACAACTAATTGTTATGAATAAATTGTTGAATAATTGTTAAAGCTTTAAATATAATTTACAAACAAACATTTTGTTTACATACATTTTTGCCATTTCTTTTTATGTAATATGAATAACAAATCCTTAGGGATGAGCGATATGGGCAAAAAAAAACAAAAATTAAGGATTAAATGCATTTTCTTTCAAGCACATCGATGTACACTAGTTACTGTATTTTTCGCCGTATAAGACGCACTTTTTCTTCCCCAAAACTGAGGAGGAAAAGTTGGTGCGTCTTATACGGCGAATGCAGAGCGCCACGGAGTGGAGGGCGGTCATGGCCGTAGGGGAGGCGTAAGAGAGCCCGCAGCTTCGGCCTAGCTCCTATTATGGTAAAAATTTACCTTCTCAATTGACAATAAACAGTGGAGACCATTTGAGAGAGAACACAGCAAATGCGGCTATTTATTGTAAAGATTTTGCAGTCTCAACGCATTTCCTACACACGTGTTATCCGCATTGGAAGAGCCTCTCAAAGTAAGACAAGCGCTGGAAGAAGGGTGGGACTGAAGTATGACGTGTGCTCTTAAAAGTTTCTCAAATTACATTTTTGTCTAAATGACCACTAGATGGTAGTATTATATAGGAAAAACCCATCACACTCTGGCCATATTTGTACACCCGGCGGTGCGCGCTGATCTCTGTTCATCGATGCAACCATAACGCGGTTCGTAAGGAGCAGGTATGAAACATTACAGCCTTTTTTTGTTACTTTTACTGTTTACTGTCTGTTCATGTTACATGTTTGGCTGTTAACTTTTACACAGTTGATATAAAATATTTTACTACAGTATTTGGTTCAGAATCTTTTTTTTCTAGATCTTCCTCATTTAAAATTGGTGCATCTTATACAGCGAAAAATACGGTAATCTATAAAATCTGTTTATCGCCAAGCTCTACAAACTCACATTTTCACACATTTAAAAAAAAACAACTCACCCCTGGTACAAACGTGAGCTTGTTTCCATCCATCCAAAGCTCTTTGATTCCCGTGAGCTGCTCCAATACTTCAGGCTAGAGAGAAAGAAGCCAAGATTCAGTATCATTCTCAGTGAAGCCATTAAAGAAGCTACAAAAAATGAACATCAATACATCTGACAGAAGGAGGCATGAGCCATGCGACACCTGAGAGACAAGCAGGTGCCATACTCACCACTTCAGTGAACTCATTACTGCCCAGATCCAAGCGCTCCAGCTGCGTCAGCTTATGCATGCTCCTGGACACAAAAAACCCAGGATTGAAAACGTTAAAGCTTGGAACACGAACATGAGCTCTTTTCAGAACTTGTTGAATTGGAGATGAAGGCCTTGAAATATAATACTAAAATAAATATATTTTAAATCAGTACTGTACACCCGATGTACCAGACACTATTAAAAATAAGAAATTATAGATATTCAATGTTTCGATTAGAAGCCTTGTGGAGGAGAAGAGGATCACGATTTGCCCAATATGTCTTTAGATAAAACTGATGGATACAATCTCTAGGTGTTTGTCAAAGTAAAACATGAACAAAAGTGGTAAAGGTTTTTGCAAAATAGCCGACCTTCTTGTCAATTCTGGAACATGGTCCATATTACTTATATTTAAGTCCCCTGCTTAAGTATAAAATTTCATTCTCGTAAGACAAACTGTTAGCGCACCATAAGAGTAAGTAAATGAGTTAGGTGGAGCAATAAAGACATTTTAAAGCCGCAAGCTCTGTGTGCGAAATTCTGTGACTTTTCAAGCAAGTATAGACCCTCAAAAATGCACAGAAAACCATGAAACAAAAATACTCAATGCATGCTTGTGAACATTTTAAGTTTTTTTAGTTTCTCATTTGAATAATTCTGTATGTATTATTATTCACTGTCAGGGAAATAAACGCATATCCACAAGCAAATATCCAATGCACTGCTCCTCTGTGTAGATATCCAATCAGCGAGCGCTAAAGTTAGAGGAGGGTGGGACATTTCGTGTTTCACCAGAAACTTTTTAAACCTATGGTTTTAAGACATTTCCTTTGCTAATGAATATGACAAAGATGGAAAAAGAACGGTACGCAAAACGTCTCTATTTGTCAACCATGTTTTATCAGATGTTATAATGCAAAAGGCAACATTTGAAACACAAGCGATCTTCTGGATTCTGGGCCCTTATAGGTACCAGTAACTTTTGCCTGCCTGAAATCCCTCTCTTCCTTGCTTTTCTATTGCTTGTTTATTTTATTGAGAATTTTGTGATTATTTAAAGTGGAAGTGTAGCTGTGTCTTGATGTTTGATACAGCAAATAAAGTGAATTAAGAGAACACCCTTTATTTATCTGTTTATGGTATCTATACAAGAATTAGTTTAAAAAATTGACAATTTGCTAAGCCATGAGAACTGAACCGAAAACAGTCATTAAAAACTTCACGTACCGAAGCGTGAGCTTTGTGTACATTTCCATTCCTAGGTTCAACGCACCTTCTGTGCTGGAGCCCTAACAAACTTTATTCTACTGAACTAGGATGGTGGTTCTCTAAGGAGTTCTCTAAAAAGCTGTTGTCAAATGACCATTTTTGTAGTCTAAATTATGGACATGCTTTGTCACATCCTATGTGTGCTCGGCCATTTGGGAAGAAAGAACAGCAATAAGAAGAAGCACTTCATAGACAGCTGAACATTTGAGGGAGATCCTGGTTTCCTGGCAGGTAATCAGAACAGGCATTTGCATTTCTTCAGGGGATTTACATAGATTTATTTTTCTCCCAGTCACATTGTTTTACAGAAAACACTATCTTTGGTTCTGTCCTCATCAGAAGTAGTTTTCTGTTAAAACTATTTTTCTAATCTCAGTATCTTTGTCCAACCTTCAGCTAACAACAGGTACGTAGGTGGGAAAGCTTTAGGGCAGGGTGTGTAAAGCTCTGCTGACGTGGATTGGGACACAAAACGGCAGGCAGTCTGTGAGTGTTTTGCATCGGTGAAAAACGGTTTTGAAAGAAACTCTGGCTGTTACCAGAGGGTTAAACCATTCAGGCTCTAAATGCCTGCAAGCAGCCGATCGCTTAAAAACCTCCAGAGCAACAAACGCCACACTAGACATGGTCATCTGAGAACACTGCTGAAAATGCTTCTGGATAAATATGAATCAGCAGTTATACAAAGACGAGGGCAAAGTGTAGATTGGTAAATGTTTAAGGGATGGTTACACTTTGTTTCCTGATCTGCAACAGTCCATGCGTGCTAATGCAGGGATCAAAAACATAAATCTTATTTTGTTTTTGTGTTAAAAACAGGGCTAATAAAATATCCAAGCAATAAAAAAAATGAACATTTCAGCCCATCGGTGCAAAAAAAACGTCTGTTAAAATATTTGCCAAATTATCTAAATTGTGTGTGCTAAAGAAAGGTGAGGTTTGTTTATTAAGAGACATGGAAGGCAAGCTTCAAGAATCTATACAACTACAGTAGCTGCTCCTTGAAATATAGATTTGATGGTAGTGTGGTGTGAAATGAAACTGATGCTTCAATTAAAAATCACAAGTTCAAAATTACTAAAAAAATCCATGTATTTAAATATAAAATAGATTTATATGGTCACAACATCAATATACTACATTGGTAACCATAGCAGCACACAGCTAAAGATCAGGAATTATGCAGAGCAAGATGGCAACTTTCCCAGATTTGGCATTTTATTATGGTCAATTTTAACACAAACACCAAGTTTATTGAGCAAGTGCTGATGGCTCTCTCTAAAGCTGGATTGGGGATCATACACCGTCTGAGTTGTGTCTCAAGTGATATGAAAATATCAAGAGTTCAACATGGAGAGGTCCATCCTCCTCAAACCCAATCGAAGAATAATCCTATAGTTGATACAGTAGCTGAATCTCAGGTTTTGCATTTGCATTGCTTCACTTGTTTGCCTTTATTTTGAACATGTAGAGCTTGCTATCCCTTAAATGTACACATCAAACATGGATTTTTTGGCTTAACAGACCTTAAGCTGCAAATATCTCTGAACATTTACCTGCAAAAAGACTTTAAATGGTTTCTCGGTCTGAATCAATACTGATAAATGTACTGAAAACCGTGTCTTTGACAGGGGGGTTAATCCATAAAGTACATTACTAAACAAGCTGGATATTCACAGAGTAAAAAGTTCTTAAAATATTAATAGAAAGTCAAACATAACCTGAGGGGATTACGAGGAAAAATCCATTCAATAAGCTTTACAAGGAATGGATTGTGACTAGGGATGAGTATCGTTAAGGTTTTACTACTTTTATCAACACCACTTATCGATCCAGTACTTTAACGGTACTCTTATCTGTACTTTTTGTTGTGTTTTTTAGGGGTGGGCGATATCTCGATATTTAAAATATATCTCGATATTTTTTAAACTCTATATGAATTCTGGCATATCGTACATATCGATATAATGTCTATATTTAATTTTCGCCAATTTGCTTGTTTGCCTTCTCTGTGCTGTGCTCGTCCCCGCCTCCTTGCTTTTGTTCCCCCTCCCCTTGCCTGTCGTCTCATTCAACATGGCGGCGCCCGCAACCAGCCCGGAGGTTACAGAACTTGTTGCAAAAAAAGAATTGCTGGCTCCATTATATGGAAATACTTTGGTTTTAAATCGTCAGACGAACAACAGACAGATGTCTACTGCCGTGAGGGTTGCTGCCAACCAAAGCGCAACTAATCTCCACAATTCTATAACGCGGAGTGTTGAATATGAAAGACAGAGCGCAAGGTGGTGTAGCATCACAGAGTCCGTGGCATTTCACACAGCGGTGGACATGGCACCCATATCCGTCGTTGAACAACGTGGCTTTAAACGTATGCTAAAAACCCTTGATCCCAGTCAGATACAGTTTACCCAGTCGGCATTACTTTTCGAGACAGGAACTCCCGCGACTGTACACTACAGAGAGAGCGCGGCTTGCTGCTGAATTGGAAAAGGTTACTTACAACAGAGGTCCTGCAAAGATGAGCTTGAGTTGTTTTATTTTTAAATTTGAAAAGAAGGCAATGTGTATTATTTTACAGTTAAATTATTATTTACGTTATCAGGGATTTTGTTTAAATCTAAATGTTACAGGAGCACTTTGTTCCTATGCACTGCCTGTTTTTTAATTGTTTTATTTTTGAATGAAAAGGCAATATGTATACAAGGATTTCTGAAAGAAAATTTGCAGAAGCACCTCTGAGCTTCAATAAAAAACGACTTTGACATTTGTATTATTATTATTTTTTTTGCAGTAGGGTTTTTTTGGGGGTGGGGGGGGGGGTTATAAATCCTGTAAAGATATCGAGATATATATCGTATATCGAGATATAGCAAAATATCGAGATATATTTTTTGCTTCATATCGCCCAGCCCTAGTGTTTTTAACAAAAAAAAAAAAAAACACATTAAGAACAGAAATAACAACACTATATATTTTAAATGCAAAATAATTATTGATACTAGACCGATTAACCATGGCGTTGAGGACCATATTGTTTAATGTTTTCTTATTTTATTTTGCTCCTTTCACACAAAAAGTAACACAAAGTGAGTAGATTTTATATTGTGTGCATTTATAATATTATATATTGAGTGGATGCGAGTGCTGCGGTACATTTCCCATGTGCGGGATGTAAGACAGTCCAACTATTCGTGGGACTAATTATTTATCTACTCAACATCATGAGCAACATTGACTAAAATAAAATAGAAACCATTTACAGGAGCGAGGTCATAGAGCAGCCTCACACTGAGGAAACACATGTGAAGAGCATGACACAGAAGGAAGGAATGCTTACTTACGTTGATTATTAAAGCAAGGAAACAAGTTAAAGAAATAAAAGGGCATCTGGTGATGAAACATTGAAACCATTGAAACCTCTAAGTACTGATCGAGCGGGCGTCCTCTCTTAATTTGTGCCCCGAGCAGGTGCCCGTGCCTAAAACCGCTACTGCGCTGGAAACAAAAACAGCCGAGAGGAATCCTCTTATTGATTGAGAAACGACGAGCATCCCGACTTTTGGATAAATGTTTTTGTGTCAGAGCGAGGCGCCACACATCGCATTAAAAAGCGCACAATCCGAGCGCATGCTTTAATAATGACAGAGCAGAGACAAAGAATTACCAGCATCTGCAAGATAGAAAGAGAGACACAGACTGTGACAATTATTTCGTTTCAATTAAATTTATTAGCTTGGGTTTTCGATATTTCTAGATTTTAAAAAAGCTCAATATTTGTGCCAAATTAATTTATTTACCGGTAAACATAATCTGAGCACAGTGAACCAGCTTCTTTACAAAGTACAAGAGAAAAAGACAGAAATACTAGCAACTGTTGAACAAGAGAGAAAAACAGACTGTGAGAATTTTTCTTTTCATCTAAAATGATTACCCTGTTTTTCCAATATTTTTATGTTCTGCACAAGCTCCACGTCAATACTAATTAACTTCAATTTAATTAAACGCAAATAAAACAGAAACAAGGGAAACAAACAAAAGCACAGATCTCAACTCTTTACCTCTGCCCAAGAAAATCCATCGCATTAAACAGAGAGATGACCGTTGTGTCTCTCTATACTTATCGTTTTAACTTATCTGACTGTGATTATTACATTTTGAACATTATAATACTGATTCAGAGAGAGACCTTATGTGATGTTTATTGTGTTTTTAACACAACATACCCGAGCGGACGGATGATGAAGCAGAAGGCAGTCGAAAACTTTGCGTTTCTCTGTCTGCACATACTACACTTTGTTTTGATCGATTGCTTGTGTTTCTGCCTTTATGAGAAAAAATCCTATTGATACTCCGGTCTTTTATAATTAGGCACTGGGGCTGATTAAGTTCAGGATTTCGGTTCCCATCCCTAATTGTGGCTGTTGTCAAATTTCCTGTAGTCAAGGCCAGAAGCATCTGCCCTGGTGCGCAGAGAACATGAACCGGGCGTCGCTCTGTGCACCAAAGTATTCTTTTCAGATGAAAGAACAGTTGGCAATTTATTTGGAAAGAAGGTCCTGGGAGTTTGGAGTCATGTTAATATTTGTGCTGCCATGTCAGTCCTGGTGTTGACTTATTGAGGTGCTGATTTAATTTTCCAGACGTTGCATGTTTCAACACTACCAAAGATACCAAAAGCTGGATCAGTGAGCCCCATAAAAAATCTCAGGAGTATCATTAAGAGGAAGATGAGACACCAGTCTAACCCTGCTGAAAACCTCCAGGCATCAAAGTATGAGCTTAAATCAAAACCCCAATCCTGTGCGGTTTACACCGTACTATTTAGTGAGCGCAATACATTTTGAATGCGCACAACTTGCGTTTTATGAATAAAATATTCTTCTTGCGCAATTATATTAGCGCACAAAAATAAATTGAGTGTAAAAATATGTTTGGCCTCACATTTATGCACTCGCTCAAAACAAACCAGTTACTTTTCTTATTGGCCGACCAACATCTGAATGTTAGAGCAAACCAGATCATTTGCGTACACACACAGATTTAATGCTCGAAATTGGTTTTTGCCCGCTCAAAATTAGTTTTTCTTTGCAAGAAGAGAATTTACTTCACAAAGTTGGAGATCAGATTCGTGCGAAAGGTCTTTTGGCGCTCTCAATATACGACTTTTTACACTCAAAATTGTGGCTTCAATGTAATCCCATATCAAAGCAACCTCTGCTTCCATTAAATCTGAGCAGTGCCACACCCTGGTTGTGTCCACGGATGAGCTCTTAGAAATTCGCTTCACAAACCTGACTTAAAATAGAAATAATATTGACGTTTTCAAATCATTTTTAGATGTACTTTTAGTGATATAATGAGATGCAGGCAAAGACAATCTTATCCAACCAACACCTACATGTTATGATTGGATTTAGACGTGAGGGTTGCAGGGATAACAAATCATTATGTGACCCTCACACTCCCACAAAACCCAAACAAATGTCCTCACATGATGCAATATTAGCCAGAAATAATTCTAAAAGCTGTCCCTGCAAAGTCAAAAGTCTGAACAATATTGAGATGTATTGCATTTATTTTTAATATGATTATTAGAATGGAAGCAGAGGCACACATCACTTTTTAGAATAATTATTAATCAAAATAATCAACGAATGCCACTTACTTTGGCAAAGTTTTTAACTGGTTCTCCCGGAGCTCCAAAATCTGCAGTTTAGTTAATCTGAGGAGAAAAAAATATATACCACAGACAATTTTTTTATTCAAACAAAGAATCTTGAGTTATTTCTACATTTATGACTTGTTCACTGTAATTTTCTACACAGGAAGTAGTTGAATAATGCAAAATTGCATCTTCAGATGACCTGGCATAAACCCGGAAGAGAGCTACACGTGTGGTTCTTTTGTTTACATGCCAAAAGTACTGCTGAAGAATTTTCAGATGAACTGTACTGAAGGTGGAATTCTTAAGTTTTAGGGCACACCTATGCATCCACTGCATCATCAGCCATCTACGTAAATTCTTCTGCATATAAAACGAGTGCACAGTCCTTCTTCTGAACACTAGATGGCGCTTCTGTGAACTGCAATTCTATCCATGCTACACAGTGGCACAAACTATTCGTTTTCAGGAAACTTCTCTTTAAGCCGGTTTTAGACTGCAGGACTTTGAGTTGCAGACAATCACATGCAAATCAGGGCTCGTGCATGCGAGGGACAATCGCACAGTGTGAAGTGCCAAAGACTCACTCTGTGAAAGTCCCAGGCTGGTTGTGAGATAATCGGCGTGTTAAATATCTGGAGCTGACGTCGAGTTGTGCAATGTGAAATATGTACTGACTGAAATAACGTCGGGTACTGCCTGCAGCCAATGAGAACGCCACATCCAGGGCAACGGGCTTTGTTTTGTTCCTGAGTGCCGCCTTTCGCTGCAGATGCATAGGTGTGTAAAGGCATTTTGTCATGATGTGAACTCCAGAGAATACAAAAATCCATGTTCTTTGGAAATACTGCCACGTTTCATGATTTAAACATCTTTCATGTTGCGAAATACATTTTTAGAGTAACGCAAACTATCTCAAACCCAGGTGTTTTGGATCAGCAGCCTGAAAGTGTGCATGTCTGACCTGCCGAAGCTGGCTGGTAGGAACTCTAGGAAGGCATCGTTCAGGTAGAGTTGTGTCAGGCTGAGGAGCTGCGTGAAGCCTTCTGGGAGTCTTGAGGAAACATGAGTTTCAGTACATCAGTAAGGACAAACACATAAGAGATATTCTTCACACGTGTGACACTTACTTTGATATTGGGTTCACACTTGCTTCAACGATGGCCAGAACTTTACAGTTCTTGATATTTTCGGGAAACTCCTGAATGCCTGAAAGTTCAAACAAAATAAAAAAAAAAAACGCTGTTCAGGTTTCAAATAAACTTGTCTAAAGATGATGTCTAAAGCAGTGGATCCCAAAGCTTTTTCCCGCCCTTTACCCTTTGAGACACATTGAGATTCTTCATAAATGACTTACGATACAGCAAGCATAAAAAATACAAATGAATACATAAAGAAAAGGTAATTATTTTTCACCAACAACAGTTTATTAGAAACAATGATTACGTTGTTCTTGTAGGAAAGTGTGTCCCTGTGCAGCTCTGAACTTGTCTGTCAGGACTTTATCAGAATCTGCCCCACACTAGTTGAAAGATGAAGTGTTGTGTGAACACAATGTGAGTGATTTAAGTTTGTGATTTGCCTAATTGAGAAGAAATGAAATGGTTTCCACCGACAGCGTTTTCCATTTGCTACCTTAAATTATCTTTCTAGTGTTTGCCTTTAATTTGAAGTTAGACACTTTTTTTATGTCTAAAACCGTAAGGTTTATGCCACCTAAAACTAAATAAGAATTAAGCAGCGAACTGATGCAGCAGACAGATAAATTCTGATTTATCTACTTAGACATTAGTGTTCATTTTGGAATGGATAAATAAAAAAGCCCAGCCCGTACTTCATCAGATAAAGTACATAACAATTGTTGATGTCAACTAGATTTTTACAGAGTAAAGTAGTGCAGATCTACATCAAATATCCTTGAGCCCCAAGTGAAATATGAACACAATCTTTACAAACTAGGGAATTGCCATGTGGAGTTTGGGAACGACCTAAATAAAGAGGAATACAGCAGTGAGCAGCAATACAGCCAGGGAGCAGTGGCGGAAACCTCAGCTGTGGTCATCATTGGTGGGAGCGAGTGAGGTCTGAACACTCTCTCCACGTTTAACTCGCAGTGGGCTGGGGTTCAAACCAGCAAATCTTATCACCAGTCAATCTCCTTATCCACTAGGGCACAACTGCCATTCAATCTTGTTGTATTCTGAGTGATCAAAAGCTAAGCACTGATAATCTAAAGAAATGTATATCTGTAGGAATTAAACTTTGGGACTTTTTATCTGTAGTTCAACACCTGGACTACAAGAATTACAAAGTACACTCTGCTCACGATACGATACACAGCTCGATATTATGTCCACGATACAATATGCATCACACTACTTTAAAACACTATTTTAACTGACTATTGAAACTGTTTATAAAAATCATTGGAAAAAATGGGATTTAAAATGACCACAAAGCTAAGAAGGCTAGGTTTGAGTTGTATGAGAGCATTCAATACCATCCATCCCCTAGGGGGCAGTGTTAGTGCTTGCATTAAGTCATTTTTTTACTCTTATGTGAGCTAACTTAATAATCTTTCTCATTTAAAATACAAGTAAAGGAAAATAGTCTTCAAGAAATATTACGTAAAACAAAAAGAAGTTGCAGAAGTGACTACAGTCACTCCAAGAAGCAAATATATCATAGATAGCTCCACGATAAATATTGTGACAATTTTGAATTGCGAAATATTGTTTCACAATATATTGTTTGATGATATATTGTTACACGCCTACATTGTGCCATTATAAAATAATGTACATCTGCTACAAAACAAATATGAGGAACCACATCAGACGACTACATCCAAATGAAAGGCAACAGCCAATAGTCTTCTATTGCTTTTACAAGTTTCCGTCACCAGAAAAAAAATATTATATTTATTAATTAAACAGCTTTTGACAAAGCAATAACCAATTTCATTAGAGCACATCTACATAAATTAAGCCCTGGTTGTGCAAGCAGTATTGGCTCGAAGGAGGGCTTCAAGTTCCAGGACAGAGGGAAGCCCGAAGGAGCACCCCACACACACACACACACACACACGCGCATGCTTGAATGCAAAATGCCTGGTGAGGGGGGGGGGGGGGTGTTTTTTGCTGCTGATCATCAGGGAACCAGATTAGACTGACTGCTTATAAGGGGAGGTTTGACATGGAAGATTGGGAGGGCCGCCCATGGTCAGTTATCTGCTCCCGAAACTTGTCTAGCATCACCACTAGGTACAGAATGCTGATGAGCACCTATTAATTGACTTGAGTTAGCAATGGTGAATATACCCTCAATACAATGCACATAAAAAAATAAATCACATTATTTATTGCGAAGGATTTTTGGCCATATTAAATAATCCGCAATTATAAAGCAGGTACGCACCACATCATATACGGTTGCTAATTTAAAGTGTTCCTGGTTATGCATCAACAACAGTTTATTAATTGAATAGACCATAAATGGATCCAAATATACCTAAAGATTCCCACCCCTTCATAAGAGAAGGTCTACTTCCTTGAATCCCTAGTGAAAAATGAATACTATTAGGGCTGTCACGATTATGATATTTGGCTGATGATTAATTGCCCAATCAATAATTGCGATCATGACGATTAATTGTCTGTTTTAGGGCATTGTCGATTAATTGTCATACAAATTGTTGTGATTATTTAATTGAATCCCTTGTAAATTGTCACTTGCAATAACACATTAATACACTTAAAGCCTTTAAGTATTAAAGTAATTTATTAAATGAAATGTGTACATTTAAAGAAAAAAATGTAAATGTATATGAAAGTATAAATAATAGAAACAATTACCATAAAGTTCCCATTAACACATATTTACACTGGACCACATGTCTGTTGTGGCTGAATAAAAATGGATTTCTTTAAAATCCTTGAGGATTTCCTCCCTCACTTCCCTGTATAAATTTGGAATTGCTGTTTTGGAAATGTACGATTTCCCTGGCAATTTATATATATGGTCAAAGTTTTACACACTGCCGTGAATGTATGATCATTTGAATGTAATGCTCGTAATTGCTCAGCGTAATGAGTTCAGAAGGAGAGGGGTAGAAGTAAAGTGCTGCAGGTACTACAGCGCCCCCTTGTGTCTTCTAATAGTGGGCAATAATAACGATCATCTGTAATGACCGCGATTAGACGATTATTTAATAATCGTGACGGATCTAAATACAATACTTCCTAAAACAGTCCAACGAACCATAAAGTTAAAACAAACCTACGATTTTTTTTTTGACCCAGAACCCCAATAATGTCAGAGTAAAAACAAAAAAAAGTAATTAACTGAACAATAAAGGTTGGTGAGTTAACCGAAATCCCTCAGCTACTTTTCCTCGCCATAAAATGGTACAACGGAACCCAGACAAGAAAATGCACGAAGAGAAGATTAATTTTTCTTACTGTTCTTGCTGACGTCGAGCTCCCTGAGATTGATGAGGTTTGCGATTCCCGGTGGCAACACCGTAAGATCGTTGTCTGGTAGACTCAGCCGGTAGAGTAACTGGCAGTTGAAAAGTTGCTGTGGAGAAACAGAGAGCGTAAACAAAAGTTCCAAATCCTCACAGTGGCTTTTTAAATGAGATTTTGGAGGAAAATTGACTTAATATATATTGTTAGTTGTACTCTCATTTTAAATAGAAACAAAGAACTGCACAATAAGTACATTTACGATTATTTAAAGTTTCTAGGTTGTCAAAGTTGGCAATGAAAAATCAAGTTACTCCTAAACAATACGCTCACCAACACCAGCAACCACACCAATACAATACACATATGTTTGAAGTAGTGATGCACAATAACAATTAAAAAAAAAAAATGATAACAGATATCTTTCAGCTACTAAATAAAAAGATAACGCTAGCCACAGATAACACAAACATCTCTACGATCGTCACATCCATACAATTAACAAAAGACTTTTACTCTATAAATTAAAACGCCAGGTGCATTGTCTCTTTATAATAGTCCACCGCAGAAGCATGGCTTCAAATGTCTGGTGTTTCGGTGAACCGGTGTATGAAGCTCCTGGGAATGCAGCATCGCTCAGTGCAGTTTAAACTCTGTACTGATCCACTGAGCTCATCATGCTTACAGCGCAGCCATCACAAGCCCATATATCCATGGTGAAACTTATGCGCTTCATGTTGTTATCAATCAGAGTATGAATGCTTCTAACAATTGCGTCATATTTTCGGTCAAAAGTAGCGACGGTCCAGCATTAATGAACAGTGGCTCCAAGTTGTAGATCTGAGGTAACACATTATGATATATTTGCAAACCACAACACAACTTTGTGCGCACAACGCTACTGCAAATCAAAAATGGCTATTGCACATCAAAAACACAAATAAAACTTGTCGCCCTTTAATGCTTTGGGCTATTTATAGTGTGCGTCTGCTTGTATGCAGCGCAGATTTATTATTTAGCCAGATTGCCACGCACAGCTTTGGTCTTATCATGTCGCAGCTCCTGAGATAAGCTAGTCAGTTTGTTTTTTCCCATCGTGGGTGTTATTGATTCCTTGTCATTTTTATTTACTTCTCGTTTCCTGCGCTTGAGTTCATCAGTTCAAATTGTGACAGCACCATTCATATACGTTGTACGTGTCGTCTTCTGTATGTGGTAGGAAATGCTTTTATGTCATTATAAAAAAACAAAAGTGATTATAAAGAGTCCTCAACAAGGGCGAAGGGCTGGTCGTCAAGCACTATCATTTCAATTATTAAATAGTCAATAGCCTTAGCTCATGGGTCATGTCTGGCAAATTGTTTCGCGTTGTCAAAAGCCTCACGGATATTTGTGAAACCTGTTGGCTTCCTAGAGGTACGGTTGTTAACGTTTCCAGGAGCCTGAGGGTCCTTAAATGCTTTCAACACTCTTTTTGTGGTGTTGAAGCTAGCGCTATGGAACTTGCTTTGTGCATTTGTTGTAGTAAACTACCAAACTGTCATCGTCAGAAAGTTTAACGAAGTCCCACACCACTGATGGTGGTGGTGGTGATGATGATGATGTTACTTGAAGGCAGAATCATTTAATGTCTCAGGTTTAGCAAAGCACGGCTGAGCTGACAAAAAACTTGTTATAGGGGCTAAATGCATATGATATTGACCAGAATGTCGTCATAATTTCCCGTTATAGACCCGATAGTTATCGTGCACCCCAAGTTTAAAGTGAGTCCACTTCAAATTTATTTAAAAGTCTCTCAAATTGACCAGACTCACATAAGCCGTACAGTGTGTAACAGTGATATAAACTTGCTCAAACTCATTTCTTGTTTTTGTAATTCAGAATCAGTGCATGGGGATTGCTGCGGTTGCCAGAGATTGTGTAAAACTTTCAATGCTTTTTAGTTGCTGCAGTTAACTGGAAAATGTTAGTTAAGGAATGTCGGCTCCTATTTTGTCGAGTGATAAAATAGGTCAACAAGAGTCTATAATGATAGCAAACTACGTACAATGTACAAAGCGTACAATGCTACTGCAAATCAAAAACGACTGCTTTTGATTTGGAGTGGCGTTTTTTTTATTATTATTATTATTATTATTTAATTTAAGCACTTCTGATTTCAGGGTGCCTTTAAAATTATAGCACAGGACATAAAAGCATATTCAATTGGCATCGATTTAGGTTTGTATAGATTTAGTAATTCCCGTCACCAGAAATTGTTTTTTGTATGTACATAAAGATCGTTCTGTGAGTGTCTCACTAATGAATAAAATATACTTGTGAAAACACATCCCAAGACTCTGTAATCAGATCTTCGGTTTGTAAACCATATGCCAGTAACAAACATGGCACTAGAGTCATTTAATATGAGCCTCTACAAACATGGAAAATTTAATCTAACGGCTGGCACCAGACTGGGAGATACGGCCGAGACAAATATTTACCATTTTACAATTTCAGTATTGATATGAATAATGTAAACAAATTCTGGCATCAGTTTATGAAGATGATTGATTGAATATTTCAAATCACGGCTGTTAATATTATGACTTTTCAATTAGAGCATATTTTAATGGTTATTGTATTCTTGGGATTATAGACTGAAAGTGAAGGTAAACTACTGAAATGCTAACTATAAATGTTTCTTCTGTTTAGTAAATGCTGTCTGATGGCTGTTGTGTTTTTAATAGTTAATAATTAATTTTTTTTATATATTTCAGTTTAATTTGTTTTGACTAATAAAGTTGTTTGTATTTATTTTGTGCAGTACAAGCCACTGTTTAATAAATGATGGTGTTTGTGCTTTCACTTTTAATACTTCCTTTTTTATATGATATTTTAGCAGAAGGGGAAATCATCCTGATATCAGAACTAAACATCTGAAAAAAAGTCTGCAGGAGTCATCGGCCCGTGGGTGACCCTGACCTCTAAACGTCGGCATCAGCTCTAGAAAACCAATAACGGTCGATCTCTGATGCCTAGACAGTAAAGGAGCAGTAAATGGAGGAGAGCTGATGCCAGATCAGAACATATCAGCCAAATAGTTGTTCAAAACGTAAAAACTAAACCCCACATTTACTAAATAAAATGTTAAAAGAATCCATGGATTCCTTAACCTTCCTCCTGTGTTAGGTTCGCCACCGACCCGTTTTAGATTTTAAACCTATAAAGGAACCACATAGGGTTGATTTAATGCTTCAAGGCTTTTTGACTGTCAGGAATTTATATTTCAACAAAAAAAATTAACCAATTTTTATTTTCACTATTTCTAAATAGTTCTAGTTAAAAATGTAACTTCTGTAGCGTTCGGGTCAGTTTTGACCCAGTCATAAAAACTTTATTTCAAAGCCATCATTAAAAGCAAAACTAAAAATATAATTGCACTGTAAGCCAAAATAGTCATCGTGGGCTTCTCTCCCAATCATTTTAACTTGAGGAGAGTCTCATATTGTCTTGTTTTCCTGTATTCCTGCACAAACATAAAACAAAGACAGGCATGTCCAGACAATCCCACAGTCAGTATATATTGTTGATGACTTGCAGAGTGCACATCTCCAAATTGTATGATCCAAAAAAATCTGGATAATCTTTTTAATGAAAATGAAGGAAATGACACAGAGCCGCATAGCGAAGTGGATGAGCAGGCCTCTGAAGAGAAGGATAATGTGAAGCATCGCCCAGACGTCACAAACCCATCTGATGAGTCAGATGAGGAAGTCACAGGTGATGAAGCCCCCCCAGCTGAAAAATTACTTTCAAAGATGGTAAAATCTGTTGGAGCTCAGAATCTCATGATGTATGTGGTGGTAGGGCAGCACTATTTGCTGTGAGGGGAGTAAGTGACATCAAGACGTGTTTTGAGCTTTTCATGCAAAAAAATAATTTTCTTGAGGATCTGGGACAATCCCTTGTCAAGGCGCACATTGAGTGAAGAGATCATGTGCCCTGAGATCCAGAGGCTGGGGCGTTGGTCAGACAGCTGCAGAGCTCCTCTAGTACTCCGTCAAAACCACAAAGACCATGCACTTCAGCCTCTTCCTCAGCCTGCCCAGCCTCAACAGCAACTACATCAGCCACAACCCCACTCAGGCCACCTGACTCTGAAAGTAAGAGGTGTCGGGTCTGCCCAAGCAGTAAGGACAGACAGACAAATATCTCTGCAAGGAAACTCTAAATAAATCACATTTTGCCTCGAAAGCACACAAGTTCTTGCACATACGAAGTAGTAATTGGTTTAATTCATTTATTGTTTCGTTGTCTGCGTGATCTTGCAATTCTACATTTTGTGCTAGATTTTGATTTTGTGTTTATATTAAAGTTGTATTGTTTAAAAAAATATATACCTTTTTCCTCCTTCTCAGTATAAATACATATCAGTTGAAATTGACCCGTAAAAAAAATAAAAATGTGAAAATAAGCAAACCAAATTTATTTTAGGGATGAGTCTATAACTCCTCAGTAACAATCACGTAACAGTGATAAATACTTTGAGCTAATACTTTGAGCTAATACTTTGAGCTAATACTTTTATTTAGTTATATTTTTATCCTGAGGTTCATTCTACCATTTAAAAAAAAAAAGAGCTGAGGCTCCTACAAAAGGGATTGAAACTAACAATTTTCATGTCAAAGGAAGCCAAACAAGATAACTGAGAGAGGAGAAAAAAAATATTAGACATCATTGCTTTTAGAGTATTTTACAGCTGATTTAGTTCATGGGTCAAAACCGACCCGTTAACATCATAGATGTATATGAAAAGCTAACACAGGAGGAAGGTTAAGGGAAAAAAATCTATATAGAAACTTACAGATCGTGAACCAAATTGCATAAAACTGATCGAAATGTGGGTCACATGAACAAATACAAGTTGTTAAAATGTTAAGATTTTTATCTGCACATTTAATTGAACAAAAAAAGTTCTGCACTGTTAGTTGTGGTTTGGTGCACATATTAAATATATAACGATTTATTTATTTAGGATATAGAAATAAGTTTCAGTTGTGCTGCACAGCACCATCTTGTGTACGGAGGTACTTCTGTTTGTCATTACGAGCAATATACAGTAAAAAAAAACATTTTGGTTTAAATGCCTAAAAACATCAAGAGAAATGATGATAAGCACATGGGAAAATCATCCAAGTTTGCAGAGCATTTAATATTCAAAGCAGTGTGTGTGTATGTGTGTGTGCGTGCGTGCGTGCGTGCGTGCGTGCGTGCGTGTTACTTTGGGCAGTTCCTCAATCTGGTTGGCGTCCAGGTAGAGCTCCTCGAGACTCTTCTCGAAGCCAAAGATCTCTTTGGGCACCTGCTCCAGGCTACAGTGCGAGTAGTCGAGCGAGGTAACAGCCTCCTCCTCGCCCCGCAGGCAGCGGCACGGCACCAGCCGCACCAACAGACTGCGCTTGCTGCTCATCCTCAGCAGAGCTCAGGCACTGGAGAGAAGAGAAGAGAAAGAGGACACCTTCAGTATCGCACACAGCATGTTAATTATTCAGCGACGGTAACTCTGGGATGTGACCGACCACTGGGCCCGTTCTAAACTTTGGAAATGGGATGAAACCAAAGCAATACTTTCACACATGCACACACACAAAAAAACCTCACTAAAGTCACCAGTGGGGATAAATGGCACGAAAAAGCAAATACACCACAATACTCACATTACGCACAACTGAAAATGCACATAGGTTTTCTGAAAAGTGAATATGAAAGGTATAGGGTTTCTGCAGGTTAAACAATGTCGAAATGCAACACTTTTTAAGGCATTAAGAATCACATTTAAGACCAATTTCATGGTTATGTTTATAAATGAACTACCATAAATGAACTATACAATCTATTAAATATAAATCACTCCTGTAAATGTAAACAATACCTGCTCTTGAGCGAATACATTTTCTCCACCAACATCTTATAAAGATTAAGACAGTCCCAGTATTATATAAAGGAACAGTATTAATTGTACGTGTGAACATAGGGCTAAAAGTACTTTTTTATTTATCGACTTTCCTGTCTCTCTATAGCACACCTTGTACTGTGCTCTCTGTTAATAACAATCAACAAAAAAACTAGCATTTTTTATGATTTAACAATAACTTCTACAGACCTATATATGCACTCATGACGTGAAATGTATGAAAAAACTATAAAACTTTATTAATTGTGCAACTATTATGCAACAAAATGCAGTGCTTTATAAAGTGGTAGGTCTCATGAGGGGCTGGGATTTGTTACGGTTATTTGGCTAAAATTAGAGCATTTTTAATGTAAAAGTAATGTTTTTCTAGTGATTTTTCAATAACATTGTCGAACATTTGTTTATTTGTTACATGAAAACATAAAATGATTGCTTTCATAATTTGTAAACGATTTGTGAACTAGAAAAAAATACTTTAAAAAAGATAAGCTGCCATAGCAACCACAAAAACACAACCAGATGTGCTGCTCATGCGGTGCATGCTGGGTAATCTGTCTCAAGCAAACTCGATTTGAAGTGTGTTGGAAAATGAGAAAAAATATTTAAGATCTAGAGCATTGACTATAAAAAATGTAAGACTCTTTAAGGCCTACAATTTCAGTTTTTGAATGTTCGACACGTTAAGACCCTGCTTGTATAGAAGCCATAAATATTATTTAGTTTAATCATCATTTTCTTTGGTGCTGTAATTATGTTGTCTATAATTTAATGAATAGGTGAATTTGGGCTCAACCTGTAAATACGCACAAACTCACGTAGGTGGCAAGGCTGGAAGTTATCATTTTTATTCAACGCAACACTCTCGCAACAACATGCAAAACTGGAACTCAACGCAACACAATAAACTTTAAGATAATACAGTTAGACATTTTACACTCAACACCCTGCCTGCACAGCATACACATCTTCTGGAGCCAAAAACTAGGCCACTAGGAGGATTAGAAGTGGCTACAATGCAGAAACCGTGTTTATACTTTTATTCAAGACCACTGCATAGATACCAAAGTGATTCAAACTGAAACAGACGTCTAATTTAACAAACTTTATTGAAAAAGTTATATGAATAAAATGCTGACAGACTCAGTTGAATTTGAACATTTCCTACAATAGTTGTGCGGGGAGATGAACTGGTATTCTGGTTTAGACACAGATACGGAGCTAGCACCAACACCAATTACTCATCCTCTACAACAGCACGTACGGGACCAAATTAACATTCATTAAAACTCATTTATATTCATAGCTGGGCTGAAACAGCTTCTTTATACACTGTCCTTTCTCTCTTTGTGCTGAAAATGAAAAAGCACTCAATGTATCAAAAGAGTGGCCCAAGGTTTTTCTACAGGTATCCAAACGCAACAGGAACAACTGTTCCATTATGTAGACCCAAGAGTTCTCTGGTCCTGTGTGAACAATCCTGTAGAGCCCTTCAACGTTTTCAAGGTGTTCAAAATTACGATCCACTTAAATTGTAATTTTCAAAATTCGACTTCAATTTACAAAACAACACTCTCATTAAGATTCATATCAGACTTGGCTTCATAGGTCACCCATATGTCTGAGCACATACATCCGAAAAGGTGTCTCTTTGGTGGCGTTGGGCCCATTACATCTAAAGCACTTGGGCTACAGTCATATACAGATAAGAGGGATTAGAATGATTTAAGGGAAGTAAAAACACTGGCCTCAAGTCTTGTTCTTCAGGGAGCAGCATTGTGTCTCCACACTCTTTCCTATGCTGTTGTGACAGAACATCTCAAGCTTCTTCTTCCAGACAAGAAGTGGAACAGTGCACTCTGAGGAGGAGGAGAGGAGACTAACTTTCTGCCTCTGGCTGTATTGGAACATATGAAGGGAGGACGTGTGGAAAATGTGTGAAATTCAGTTTTCAAGGAGGGTCAAATGTGATTAGGATGATGATGAAGACACTCACGATGACATCACTAAATTCTTGTGAAAGAATGTAGAGAATGTGACCTTTTTCCTCCTCCTCATGCGTGTCTGTGTTTAGACCGTGGGCATCAATGGACTGTTCCAAATCAAACTTCTGAGAAGAGTTACTGTTACAATGCCCTGAGTCTACAATGATTTCTAGACATTCTTTACCTCTTAAGCCCTTTACCTTCCCTTTAAACCGGCATTTCTCAGCTTTTACAAGGTCTAAACTGCAAATCTTGGTATCAAAATGAAGATAGGTTCTTGGGGGGTGGTGTGGATGAGTTAATTTGACAGTCAAGAACACTGGGTAAGAGTAAATGATGTTGAATTGGCCAAAAAATGAACTCCGGTACCGGGGACTCTCGGGCTTAAGAAGATAATCACTAGATTTTCAACTGAATGCTATTACAATCCAGAACTGACATCCGGATCTAGCAATACAAAACAGCATCCTCCACCTTTTTGCATTTTGGAGAACTCTTTTCCATCATTAGAGGTTTCTATTCATATTTTATGTGTTGAATACAAAAGCATTGAGTAAACTGTTGAACTCAAGAAAAACCATCTTGTGTTTAAAGAACCTCTGGGATATGTAATATTTGGTCACATCACGTCAACTCTGGGGGAATGTTAAGGAGGACATCCATATATCTGTACAAGAATGTTCATACCAATGCAGACTTTTCAGAAATGAGTGTTCTGCTCACCTCAAAATAATAAATCCGATCATTGTAGAGAAATCCTCTATGTGTTAGACCAGTTTCACACTGCCTCTATTTGCGTTGCAGTGGGAATTATTTTCTCCACACATGTGAACAGATCAGAGCTTTCACACGGCAAGAATGAGCAGTTCCAGATGCAGCAAGCCGCAATCAATGCATCAACATCTTCTCTATTTTATATTTGAAATATGACAAATCAACTTTATAAAAAGACTAATCCCATGAGCTCGCATGATTTCTAAAGTATCCAAATGCAAACTATTTTAATTTTTAGTTTAACTCAAGGCACAGAAAACAGATTCCAATCAATTTGATGATGTCTTTACACAGACGATATGTTGGTAAAGGAAATGATGCCACAGGCCATTATAGAATATAGAACATATAGAAAAATCCAATAAACATTGAACAAACAGTTTGTTAAATGTCAGATGAGCATCGAACACACTTGCATTTATGTACAGAACATATAAGCACCATGCCTCCATGCCACATAACATGAATCTCCAACCATGTTCTTTACAGAGGGCAATTTACAGATATGTTCAACTGAGAGGCACCAATTAACCTGAACATTTCTCAAACTGCTCAAGAACTGAACAAGAAGCTATAATGGACAGTGATGTTTTCAGTAGTTAGGAAAGCCATGTGAACATTTGCGATGAAATGCTTCTGAATGCCCGCTTTGGCACTCTTCAGGATTTAACCTCTTAAGCCCTGAGGCCTATTTTCCGAAAATCCTATACTTTTACTTTTTAAGGCATTTCTCAGCTTTTACAAGGCCTAAACTGCAAATCTTGGTATCAAAATGAAGATAGGTTCTTGGGGAGTGGTGTGGATGAGTTAATTTGACAGTCAAGAACACTGGGTAAGAGTAAATGATGTTGGAATGGCCAAAAAAAAAACACATGTTTCCTCCAATATCTCCTTATTTTACTTAAAACGAAGCAAATAAACACAATCAATTGTAACCACTACATGTCAAGGACATCTGTAGCAAGTTTGGTGTTCATACTACAAGAAACTAATATTCTGTACAGGTTTTGATTGAACAAAGTTCAGGCGTAATCCATGTTGGCACAGTTTGGCACAATTTGGCACAATAATTGAAATATGGAAAAAATCTTGTCCAAAGCTTCAGCTACGTTCATAGTCTTCTTTTCTTGCTTACGGGACATGATTTCAGCAAAAAAAAACTCCTAAAGAAACGCTGTAAAAGGGGGTGGAAGCTCATTTACCCCATCTTGCTGCGCTTTTGGGAACCTTTCATTCACAAACGCTTTCGACGTCGAGTTTCTGCGTGTCCCTACCCCCCGACCATCTGTTCAATCCGGGAGCTCTATATATCGCTGGAAAGATCTGATTCTGAGGCAGCCAATGATGACAACCATTTTGAGACTGACGGGATCGCCGACGAATCACACGACGCGCAGCGTGGAGAGACCACCTCTTACATACGGGGAGTCATTCCATATTTGGTGACGTTCTGAGAGCACGGGAGCAACAGAAAAAATCCAAAATGGAGTTTCCGCGAAGCTATCGACCAGACATAACAACAAACAGACTTTTATCGCTATGGAAATAACTTTTTGTTGAAAAAAAACGGCAAAGGTAAGACAAGATTTACATGCTTGCTTGGTTTTTGCTGGCGTTTTTTCGGGGAACTTTCGCTCCCTGAGTTGCATATCGCTGGATTCAGCTGGTTGTTAGCTTTCATTTGATGCCATGGTTTTGGTGTTTCCGTTTATATTGTGGATACATATCGCAAATAAACAAAAACTTGGTCATGAATTATACTCTGACTATGTTGTTGTTTATTTGCATGGCGTTTCCGCTGAACACAACAGTATTTAATATGTGTGGGTTATTCTCAGGGTTCGTGAGCTATGAGTGAAAATGTAACGCACAAGGGGGCAAGTCCCCGGTACCAGGGACTCTCGGGCTTAAGAGGTTAAGGATTGGAATTAGGGCTGAACGATTTTGGAAAATAATCTAACTGCGATTATTTTTAACAATATTGCAATTTTGATTTTCAAAATGATTATTTACCCCAAACATTTTTCTGTTCTGTATTATTCCAGGCCTATTTGTGACAATGAAATCCTTTGATACAAGAATAGATGCAACATTTTATTTATCAATGATCACAATAGTGATCTAACTAATTTGTAGAACTTTCAGTCCAAACTCACAAAGCTTGCAAAAAAAGTAACAATAATAACTGCAGCATAAAAAAAATGTTAAGTTAAAAAAACAAAATTAATTTGTTTTTAAAAACTAAATTGTGTCATTACGACATTTACAAAAAAAAAAATCTAAGTTGAGAAGATAAACTTAACATGTTTATCACTTATTATCATTCTTAGCATAATTTGAGCTTGTGCAGGCCAGACCAGACAAATTATAGAATAATTCATTGATTAAATTTATTGATTAATTAATTAATTAAAATATTTGTTAGTTGTTGTTGTTTATTTATTGTGGAAAGAACTGAGAATGATTCAGTTAGTATTTAAGATTAAGTTCATACTTAGTTACCAAACTACATGGTCACTAGGGGTGTAACGGTTCACGGTAAGTATTGAACCGTTTCGGTGCGGCCTGTTCGGTTCGGTACACTTGCGTACCGTTTCGGTACTCGGTATTTTTATTAAATAATATAAATGTATTATTAGCGCGATATTAAGCGCAGCGGAACAATGTTCCTAGGTGAGTTTCCGCACGGACCCTATTGAGTGACGCATAGTAGAGCTGCACGGGTAGCTGTGAGAAATGGCAACAGCGAAAGAGAAGCCAGAGCTTGAAGACCCTCCCACCTCACTACGGTCTCCTGTTTGGGAACACTTTGGCTTCTCTGTTAAAATACATAACGGGGATAGACGAGTGGATAAATTTAAAGTTGTATGCCGACATTGTTCCACGGAGATCGGGTATGTGGCAGGCAACACATCAACATTTTCTACTGCTGGAGATATTGTCACTGCAACCAGATAGTTAGTTTTGTTGATATACAAGCTGAAGCTGTTGCTAGTTGCAGTATTTATTTTTTTATTTAAAAAATGTGTTTTTCTTTATAAAGAGTGCAATTTATTTAAAATATCACCCAAATGTGTCACTTTTATTTATTTTATGCAAGAATTCTATTGTGTATTGGCAGCTTTTCAAAATAAAGATTTTGTAAGTTCTTATTGTTTTGTACCGAACCAAATTAACCGAACTCTCCAAGACACTGTACCGAACCGAATACGATTTTAGCGTACCATTACACCCCTTAATGGGTACATGGAATAATTATCTACTAATAATTTTTTACATTTTTTAAAACAAATAAAAAAACAAACTCCAGTTTTAAATAAACATAACAGAAAATAAACATTTTTAATTATACTGTTTCCTATCCACACAAAATCTGCCTCCGATGTGAGGCACAGATGCATGAATTAGCTTTAGCTTCATCCTGAAACTTGCCTCAGTTTCCACTTTTAAAAATGACTAGCTTTTAGCAGCACTATGTAGATTATATTAACGTTTTGCCGTCTACATTTCTATCAGTTTCATGAACACTTCATGGGGGAATGGATGTCTCTTCCCTCAAAACATGGCTCTACTAGTAACTGATTGGCCAGAATGAATCAACAACTTAAAAGTTAGTGGTCAACAGGCTGTTGACTATCACCTTGGTCTAACGTTTCCTGCTTTTAAAACTGCATCCACATGGGTATGAAATGAAAAAGCAGCATTAGATGAAGATCTTAAGGAGAACCGCTGGGCCGGTCAGTGAGGATGGCAGAACCAAAGAACATGAACCAGGCAGCCCCTGAATAAGATGACACCACTGGCAATACTACCCTAATAGAAAAAAAAATAATCGAAAAACGAGAAAAATCAACAAATGTTGTTTTATACAGAAGCAGTTATGGAAATAATCAAAGAGCTCTTCCTGACGGGAACGTTTGTGCAGACAGTGATAGTGACTAAGAACATGCTGCTCTTTAGAGGCCTCCTCTTATCAGTCATAATAAACACACGGCTGCTGACGTGGACATGGAGGGAAGTGGGCAGTCTAGGCCCCAATGCAAGCAGGACCAGGGATGCGGTTGAGCGTTTTAAGACACTGGTGGACAATGACGTGCACATCCATTGCAATCAGCATGACTTTTAGAAAGAGATCACAGACTTTGGGAAGCATCAGTCGAGGAGTAAAAGGCCGGTATTCTTCTTTGTCGCCTCTTTTCACCCTTGCCATTTAATCTACTAAGAGATTAACACAGGCATCTATTACATTTAGCAATTTGCGGTCTGTGGGAAAGAATCACATAGGTGCTGACAATTTAATGTGATGCATACCAAGAGATCCAGTCTTTGGATAACAGTCTTGAAGGAGTAAGTCAACAGTAATCAACACCACGTGGCGTCTATGTGCATCCATAACCCAAATGTTTCGTGAGGGGGCAGAAAAGGCAAAAAAGAGATTTGCTTGCTGGCACAACTTTCACTTCAAACAGACCTCCCACAATCTGTCCTCTCTCTTTTGTGCCAGTCGACACGGCTCTCTTATCCGGAAAAAGCAAGCCCACTGGGAAGTCTATAACCCTGCTGGTCAGCGTCACTGCCATGGTAACAGCTAGCCTGATGGTGGTCATGTGGCAGGATGAACTCAGTGGACAACATGACATACGCTGAAGCACTGGTACATTCCAAAACAGAACTGTTTGGAATTTACCAGTCTCAAGGATGGCACCCTCATTTGGCATGCGAAGAAAATTTGTGGACTAAAGCATCTAGAGAGAAAGATATGGAGGAAGTGGCAGCAGGAAGTCCCTCACTTACAAGCTGGCACTGAAAAGATCACTCTAGTGGGAAGGGGATGCACTCCACATTGTAGCAATATATAAACATTAAAGCAGCGTATAAGAAAATTTCACTTAAAACTGGTCAACTATGGTTTACAAGAAGCTGATTTCTGTTAGGGCAGTATGGTGGACTGAGCTGCTGGCCCTCAATTTAGTCGGTACAGTCAGGTGACAACAGACCGCTAGACTGTTCAGGATATAACCGACATTTAAGCCAAGGACAACCGTGTGATACAACCACGAACACCACAGTGTTTCTCCTACCGCTATATTGGGATATCGGTATAGCCCCATGACCAGGTTCATTTAACGGTCACAACATTTATTAGCCTACTAACACCCACCCCTCTTTTTGAACATAGGTCCAAAAAGGTATAACAAAAAAAAATGGCTGTAACTCTCACATTATATGGGTTAATGCCCTTGGTGTCATTGAAAAGGTAACCCTTTCTAGTTTATCAGGAAAAAGTAAGGAACTGGATACCTAAATCTCATTGGCTAAATGATCCGTCAGGAGCTCAAACGCGATTGGTTGGCTATATACACATGCCAAACTATTTTGGACCCACATTGACATTTTCTCTTAACGAGTGGCCAGGTCTTATTGAGAGGCTTGCTGATTGGCCAATCAGGTCACAGATTCTAAAGGTGATCTCAAAATGTTCAGAAGACTCTATTGAATCAAAACCTACCATGCTTGTCGGGTCTACCTTAAAAATGGCCGGAAATACAACCGGAAACTTTTTTTTTCTGTTCTAGCAAATGAAAAGTAAATAGTTGTGCTTTTATGTCTTTTTCTCGTGGTAAATACATTTTTGGAGTACCAGCTTAGACGCATTTTGTTTGTTGGACTGTTACAAGTACTATGGTATAAGACACTCGATGATTCAGTGGCTGTGTACCTGTAGAGACATCATAAAAGGTAGGCATTGCCATTTTGCTTTACACAAATTGACTGTTGTTTCTGTGGTGTGTTAAACCTATAATGCTTTATTACGCCTGAATCATGAGAAGTTCAGCTTTCAAATGATATATAGTTTGTCAAACTTCACTTAAAAATAGCGGGTCAATAATGTGACTTTCTGTAAGTGTTGATTTCCGGCCCGTGAGCGGGCCGAGGATGTTAATGGTTCAACATGTATACATTGGTCTCTGTCGACAGAATACTGTTACCTGAACATTTGACAAAATTAAAAGAAAACTCCATTTTCAACAGTTAAATAGTTCATTTCCCATCTTTTAGATCATTTTGACAATAATAGTTTTTATGGTCCAACAAAACAAAATGTGAGCGAAAAAGATTGTAACTACACCGCCAACTAGCATTTATGAAATGCGCATAATGTTCAAATGGCACTGGATCACTTTTTTTTTTTTTATTTAAAAACAGTGAGATATCACATTTGGAAAACAATGAATAGAACAAATTACCCTTTCAAACAAATGGCTGGACTCATTTTTTTATTCATGTCCTAATTCTGCAACACACAGCTTTCTTAAAATATATTTATAAATGTATATCGTATTAATTTTACATTATATAATTTCCAATATTTTGAAAAGAATCACTTTCTCTGTTTTAATAAAACTTATTCAGAAAATTGGTGAGTGAATAAGCAAGACATTTTTAATGCACAGTTTCGATGTTGACACTTAAAACAACACTGAAAAAGAACAGAAAAGGTTCAAAGCTGCAATGTAAATGAAACTAAGATGGAAAAAAAAAAAGATAATTTTGATTGTTCAAGCAGTGACCCAGCTGATATTGTAGCCTATAAACGACATGTTAATCGCTCTCCGTGCCTTGTGGGAACTCACTGACCCATTTCTCCCAGGTCTATGGGTTGACCAAATCCACCAATTAGACAATGGTCACATTTTAAACTCAACAAGAACTCATCGCTTCACCCCTCCCCCAGCCTCAAATATCAGAAACTGTCTCCTCACAACAGGAAAAGCTCTTCTGCAGCTTCTCTGGTGCAAAGTACTGTTTCCATTTGAAGTGAAACGTAAAAAGAGCACAAGCGCTGAAAGAAAGAGAAAAAGAAACCTAAAACTTTGTAGACACTGACTTTTTTTATTGCCGAACTGTTTGCTTAAAATGATGTAAATGGTTGTCAGTTTCCGAATCCAACTGAAAGTATGCTTTCTGGCAGAGTTTAAATTTGCAAGAGAACTGGGTCCAAAACAAGCTTGTCTGAGGAATGCATATGAAAAATAGGCCACGTTTGGAAGGGAAAAGAAAAGGATTGGGATAAGAAAACCAAGAGAGAGAGAAAAAAACCCACAAAAGGCATCACGAACAAGCTAGAGAATATATGCAGTCTGAAGGGAGGAACTGAAAATAGCAGGACTGAGCGTGAGCTGATGATCTGAAGTTTAGTCACAGCCTGCTGGAAAACTCCATCTCTTGGCACAGTAATGTAGGCCAAGCTCTGCTACTGTAATACTCAAGGAAATATTATTCCACTGAATGCAAGGAAGTCAACACGAAAAGCCCTCTTGGGGTTTTGGGCTAAGTTACACGTCATCCATTAAAATCACCTTGAAATGGGTCGGAACGGCTGGCTAGATGTCAAGCAGGTCAATGTGGAAGAGGTCACAGCTACTCAACAAAACAAAAACACAGCAAAAGAAATCGTCTAGCCCTGTGATTGGTGACCATCTACACCAAGGGTGTCAAACATATAGCCACCGGCTTCTGTAGAATGTTCACGGCTAACCGTCCGCCCCTCGCGTTTGCCATATATTAAGAAACACTGGGAGCGGCAGCAGGAGCGTTAACAGAGTCTTGCTCTCCACATGATTTACAGGTTGATGTTGGTCTGCAGTGACATCTGTGGCACCGGTGAACCGTCCCTGTGACACGTGTAGGTTTCGCTGCCCCATTAGATTACCCGCCCTCATTAGCATTGAATGAATGTTTGGCACAAAAATCACAAATAAAGTATAGACCTCCAAATAAAACACGTTCAATGTATGTTTAAATGTTAACACAAGCCCTAAACTCACAAGAAAATTAACGAATAAACTGTTTTAAAAGAGTCGACCAAAAGATATTAGTGCACATGCACACAACCGCTCTGCAGTGCCCTCAAGGATGCCTTTAAGTGACACCCCTCCTATCATTATTACTTTTTTTACTATCCATTTATTGCCCATTTTTAATTTTTAAACAGAGAACAGTTTGGTTCATCTTTTTATTTATGTTACGTTGACCGATTTATAGACAATTTTACTACAGTTTTGTTAATTCATTATGAAAAGAGTTGTTGTGCCATCTGTATTTCAGGGTATTTTTAATCAAGCACCATTTGACATCAGGGTTAGAGATGCGACATGTACAGATTTTATTGATTAATTCGAGATTTGGGCAATCTTGAAAAATGAAAAGCAATTTAATAACTGTTCATTTATTATAACTCGTATTCGCAACATCTAGTTTCTAGATTGTTGACCGATGCTTTGGACTATGATCTACTACCATTTTATTTTGCGTGCAAATTACACACAGAACCTGTAAAAAAAAATTCAATATAAATAACTTTTTTGTTATATCATTCTTTGAGTTGAAAGTTCTCCAAATGTGCAGTTAAACAGCTCAAATGTTATGTAGCCATATGTTGCGTTGCATAAAAAAGTTTTTAAATTAACATGAAATTTTGTTTAAAAACAGTTTGTTCGGGTTCAAATAAGCACTTTATAAGACTTTAACCAATATTACATTAGTTTACATGCTATTTAATAAAAATCTGAAAAAAAATACACTAAATGTAGTAAAAATCAGGGATTTTATTTTTTTGGCCTCATCACACAGCTCCACTCTATTCATTACTTTACACATTATTCATCCATATTAAAGTGAAATACCCTACAGATCCATCTCTAAAAACATTGTTTTTAATTTCAAATAATTAATGGAAAGCCTTAAAAATATCTCTACAAGTGGTGGTGGCATGTGTGCCAAGACGAGGAAAAAGGGTTCTCACCCATTTTGGGTGAAAATGTACAAAAGAAAAAAAACAATTACCTTCCTGGCAAGAGTCCTCCAATAAAAAGCAAATTGCAGGTTGTATTGTGCAAGTTGCTTTGTAAAGCAGGATCAGAGCTGTAATCATCTTGTTCTTATCTGCCTTGTTCTTGATCCAGCACAAACATGTGTCTGAGCGTACAGCATGGGTCAAGGTGTCCGATTCGTTGACTGAGGTGTCCGTGCTCGGTGGCAACAGGTCGCATGTGAGCAGCAGGAAAGCTGGGTGTGCGTTTCATTCTGTCCCTGTCTGACGAGTGAGCATTCTCCACCTCAGGCTGACACAGTTGGGGCTGAGGCCTCTCTCAATAATTCAGGGATAGAGATCACTTTAGAAAGGCAGGTTTACAGGCAGAAAACCACGGCCTGGAGAGGATTTCTGACAAGAGGCAACTCGGAAGCTTCCAAGAACAAACATAAACTTGAGAAAGTGCAGCCAAGGCAGGTAATAAGGTGAAAAAACACTGGTATCGGTGACAAAAGCAGCACAACCGGTTCGCCCAGTCCTGCTCTTTTGGTTTTGGTTCTCACCATTCTGTTCAATGCTCAGTGGTCTTGCGGCAGCGAAGCAAACAAAACTGCTATTGTCCTGGGCTGGCAGATCTGTTCTGTGCTAAGGGTGGGTAATCTGATCTCCAGCGATGTGCTGCACCTCTGCCGTTTTGGCTTCATTGCAGTCTTGGTGATTATGGAAACTGTGAGGTGGCCCACTACACTCACCGTTGTTGCATTTGTGATGATTAAGCACAAAAGGATGTGAAAGTGGATTCTTGACATTAATCAAAGTTAATTTCACTTTCATAAATGAAAAATACAGAAATGACAGGTTTTTGTTGAGAAGTCAGGGGCCTTTTTGAGCATTTTGTACTACTTTACAATTTGCTTTAAGAAATTATCTTTGACAGTTTAAGTGGCAATGGTTGATTTCGTTTTTTAGTACAACCACAGCTTCTTTTTTTATTGTATAAATTTAGTACAATTACATTTTCTCAACAGTTTGAGACCCACAATAATAAATCCCACAAAAAGCAAATATGAGATCAAAACAATGATAAAATTGTAACAAAGAAACTTAAACACTGTTCCAACCGCGCTCTTTGGCAGAACTTTGAAAAACACAAGCCATATCACAGGTATTGAACTTCCAAGGGTTGTCCCTTCTGAAAGACGGTTGCGCACTTGGATTTCAATTTGAATTACGTTTCAGAACCCTTGTAATGTTTGTTTAGAAACAAACATATAAAAACTAACAATCTTTTTGAAACAAAATTAAACAATAGCTCATTCCTATTTCATTCACATCGCCAGTGTAATTGGCACATGCACCGGACGTTATAGCATTAAATTATTTCATAGTGAGCAAAGAAGCCGTCAGTAAAAAGAAGTGGATTGTATAAAAGATATGCTGAATGGAACTCAATCATTTCAGGTAAGAAAGGAAAAAAACGTTTCTTTCTGATTGACCTGACTGGACGCATCTGGATTGAAGGAAGTTTTTGAAGCAAACTCTTTTATAAATCACCATAAACGCCACTAAAAGGCTCAACATGTCATGACCCCCTTCCTACTAGCTACTTCCTATGAATGGAAAGACCTTGGCCTGTAGAGCACAGTCACATGAACTCATTACACAGTGTTGCATATTTAGTGCTATTTAGACTCACACTTTTAATTGCAATGTCTGAATATTGTACCATGAGACTTCATCAATTATGAGTGAGCTGCTGCTTTTAGATCAAAAATCTTCTTGCCTCGCTCTGAATTTAGTCTATTGCATGGAAACAGAGCTGAAGGAGGCCAACAGTACACCAGTGTCAGCTGCTGCGCTTTTAATTAAAGATGAGATTAACTGAAAATGTGAGAAAACAGACAAACAAATGCCTCCAGGCCTTTATCGTAATGCAGTTGGAATTTATCCTTCAAAGGCAGAGTGAAAATCCATTTGATCCTGTAGGTCGGATGTCTAAGCCCCCTAGAAAAGATTTTTTTTTGCCATGCAAAAGCGGTCTAAATCAAAACTTGATTACCGGTTACAAATATACCCAGATAATTAGCATATGGACAGAAATTGTGACATAAATTTAAATAGTCGCACTTTATGCTTTCCAACTTTTTTTACATTACGCATTTTTTGAGCCATTTATTTATTAAAACATTCTATTTTTTCTGTATTTATTTTTTTAATTTAATGTTGTACATTTATTCATTCTTTTATTTTTTGCGAATTGATTTAAACATTTAGTCATTTTTCACTTAACACATTTCTTTTGATAAACTAAACCAAATTTTATAATAATTTGTAATTATACCCTCAAAGCAAAGAGGTAGAAGCAGAAAGCTAATTTCACCTGCAGCTCTGAAACAAAAAGAGTCAAGACGAGAGAGCTACAATGTACAGTAACTACGACAGACATATTCAGGTCAGCCTGTCGCCTTCATGTTCACCAACCGCCGCTGTATGAAGTCAATCCACCAGATTATATCAGATCTCTCCACGCTCCTTTCAATAAATGCCCCAGGCTCATTTAATAGTGAAACATTAACTTAGACAGTTCATAAGCAACTAAATAAAATCGCATTTGTTGAAAATGGTCATAACCTTTTTTAAATAAGGTTTTAAAACTTTATTCTAACAAACATTGTTCTTGAAAATTTAAATATTAAAGAGCACATTTTATGTCTTTGAATTGTTCATTATTGGGTTTTGGGACTCTTACACAAAAGCACAAATGTCAACAACATTTCACCGCCTTATGCACCAACACACAAATGGCCCAAGGGTCTTTTAGCTGTATATTTCTTATACTTATAAGAACTATAAAAAGTTGCACATATTTATGCTATGCACTAGGGGTGTAACGGTTCACGGGGATGTATTGAACCGTTTCGGTACGGCCTGTTCGGTTCGGTACACTTGCGTACCGTTTCGGTATTCGATATTTTTATTAAATTATATAAATGTATTATTAGCGCGATATTAAGCGCAGCAGAACTATGTTCCTAGGCAAGTTTCCGCACGGACGCTATTGAGTGAAACACAGTAGCGCTGCACGAGTAGCTGTGAGAAATGGACACAGCGAAAGAGAAGCCAGAGATTGAGGACCCTCCCACCTCACTACGGTCTACTGTTTGGGAACACTTTGGCTTCTCTGTTAAAATACATAACGGGGATAGACGAGTGGATAAATTTAAAGTTGTATGCCGACATTGTTCCACGGAGATCGGGCAGGCAACACATCTAACATTTTCTACTGCTGAAGATATTGTCACTGCAACCAGATCTGTGCTCTCTTCAAAAAATGTGGATTGGTTCATCTATCCTATCTATCCTAACTAGCTGCAGTATTTCATTTTTTATTTAAAAAAATTTGCTTTTCTTTATAAAGAGTGCAATTTATTTAAAATATCACCCAAATGTGTCACTTTTATTTATTTTATGCAAGAATTCTATTGTGTATTGGCAGTTTTTTAAAATAAAGATTATGTAAGTTCTTATTGTTTTGTACCGAACCGAATGAACCGAACCGAACTCTCCAAGACACTGTACCGAACCGAATACGATTTTAGTGTACCGTTACACCCCTACTATGCACTATACTTTTATATGTATAGATAAATGACATGGGGGTAGGTGGATCCAAATTGTTGCGAGAACTTTGATATTTTTTTTGGGGTGGGAGGGGAGAACATAAACCACATGGTTTACAGGGGAGGTGTAAAGCTACAAACGCATACACAGAAGCTGTCTAAACTTTTTCTCTGTTCTCTGTTGGCTGTCAGTGAGATTAAGTCATGGGTTTCAGACAGTGAAAGATAATCTTGAGGAGGACCCTGATTAAGAGACATCCTCCTCAGATCAGAATGAGACTCCTAGTGTTGACCCGCCCGCTGTCTCTCAACCACCAGCAGACACATTACCTTACAAAAATATATAATTATTATAGTCCCACTCCCTACTTGAACGACAGGGTAGACTTAGTGTTGTTAGTATCAGTAAAAAGTGTTCCAAGCTCATGAAATATGCTGTCATTCATGTTCAAGGATCATCATAAAATCAACATTTCAGCCTTTCATTACACCATCGATTCAAAATCATATACTTGAAATGACAACCTTAGAGGGGGTGGGGGGCATGGGGACAGCTGGAAAACTTCTTGTGACTGAGGATTTAAACCATTATTCTAAAAAAACAATGTTTTAAAAGACACTCTAGTAAAATAAAATAGTAAAGAACCAATTTATGTCTTTGAATGGTTTGTTTTTTGATTTTGGGAGTCTTCCACAACAAACTGACACACATGCAAGGCCATAAAGACTTTCACTGGCTTAAATCACACAATAAACTGCGAACTGATACACCCTTTAATGAAAGCAGTTTAACAAAACCAGCACTGTACGCATATAGATTCGAATATCTGATGTAAACCAATCTGATATGCATAGCACAAGTGGTGTGAAGAGTTTAAACTGTTCATTTCATAAGCTTGTGGGTTACATTTTGGAGAAATAACTGAAAGAACATAGTAATTACACAGAATATAAATGTAATGGAAATAATGAACAATATCTTGTGAGGACCAGTAGCAATCGGCACACAGACTAGTTCTGGGCTGTGGACAACGAAGTGCACAAAGCTGACGTTACATAGTGCACATACGTAGGCTTGATAAAGAAGCATAAATTGGGCATTACATGGTTTTGGTTAAAGTTAAATAAAAATGATCACCCTGTTGTTTTGTTCTTTATCTAATAATGAACAAGAACTTACCGTGTTACTGAAGTTACACTGTGTTCTAGGTACTTTACTCAATGTGCTAAGACAAAAGATGCCACCCACAACTCTGCATTCTTCTTCATCAGTGAAATCTGATGAGATTAGAATTGTTTAATGCTGGAGGACGAAGAAAATGAAGGTCTTACACTAAATTGAATTTTTAAACTGTTTTTCTGAAATCCAAATTTAAAACCACCCAACACGTAATATTTTATTTATATTTATTCACATTATATTTATTTACATTACAACCTAGAGACAAAAAGTAAATTAACTAAAATTAATATAGTAAATGGTTTTAATGTTTCTATGAAATTAATAGAATTTGCTGAAATGCACTTTTTTATATAGAAGATTATTCTGATTATTTCCCCCACTTTTTGGAGATAAAAAGTAGTAGATATGCAATTTTCTATAATATTCAGACAATATTATTTTTTAATCAACTAATCGGAAAATTAACACAACGTTGGGTGGCATGGTGGCACAGTGGGTAGCACTGTGGCTCTTCTGAATCATTTATGTTAAATAGCTACTAGTTGTCAAGCTTTTTACCGGCGGTTGGTGTGTGCATTTTTGGACGGGACCACTGAAAGTCACACGTATTACGTAGAACACGTGATGTAAGTTCACTTTTGAGGTAGGCTAGTTTTTCGACAGTCTGTCAGTCCGGTTTAATGTGTCCACTTGTTCAATGTGTTTTGTGAAGTGATAAAATAAAGGATCTGAGTCATCTGACGAGAGCCATTTTCACTCTTTGATCGGAGTCCTGACGGGGTTAAGGAAACCTGAACTAGCACTCAGGGGTAATGTTAATACCCTACAGCGGCCTTCCAGTTAGAAGGTCGCCGATGACCTTCCTGGAAGGAGTTAGCATGTTCTCTCCATGCTTGCGTGGGTTTCCTCAGAGTATTCTGGTTTCCCCCACAATCCCAAAAACATGCATCAGTTTAGATGAATAAATTCTAATCCTTATTCCTAACTTGGGAGTGAATGCGTGTTCTTCCCTGCGATGGACTGGCAAACTGTCCAGATGTCAGCTGGAAATTGGCACCAGTAGATCCCTGTGACCCCCCAAAAAAGAAAAAGTGGGTATGACCGTGAATGAATAGCTCAAACAAGTGTGTTCTAGGATAACAAACACTGAGATCAAACCCATAGGGATGTCACATGGAAACTAATTGATAATGAGATTTGTTGTCAACCAGTACCATTGTTGATTATTATTGATAATGAGATTTGTTGTCAACCAGTACCATTGTTGATTATTATTGATAATGCAGGTTAGTCGTCACGGCCATTTTAACCTCTTAAGCCCTGAGGCCTATTTTCCGAAAATCCTATACTTTTACTTTTTAAGGCATTTCTCAGCTTTTACAAGGCCTAAACTGCAAATCTTGGTATCAAAATGAAGATAGGTTCTTGGGGAGTGGTGTGGATGAGTTAATTTGACAGTCAAGAACACTGGGTAAGAGTAATTGATGTTGGAATGGCCAAAAAATGAACTCCGCCTAAAAAAAAAACACATGTTTCCTCCAATATCTCCTTATTTTACTTATAACGAAGCAAATAAACACAATCAATTGTAACCACTACATGTCAAGAACATCTGTAGCAAGTTTGGTGTTCATACTACAAGAAACTAATATTCTGTAAAGGTTTTGATTGAACAAAGTTCAGGCGTAATCCATGTTGGCACAGTTTGGCACAATAATTGAAATATGAAAAAAATCTTGTCCAAAGCTTCAGCTACGTTCATAGTCTTCTTTTCTTGCTTACGGGACATGATTTCAGCAAAAAAAACTCCTAAAGAAACGCTGTAAAAGGGGGGTAGAAGCTCATTTACGCCATCTTGCTGCGCTTTTGGGAACGTTTCACTCACAAACGCTTTGACGTCGAGCTTCTGCGTGTCCCTACCCCCCCGACCATCTGTCCAATCCAGAAGATCTATATATCGACGGAAAGCTCTGATTCTATGGAAACCAATCAGCTCAACCATTTTGAGACTGACGGGATCGCCGACGAATCACACGACGCGCAGCGTGGAGAGACGTGCTCTTACGCACGGGGAGTCATTCCATATTTGGTGACGTAAGAGGAGCACTGGAGCAACAGAAAAAACACAAAATGGACTTTTCGCGAAGCTATCGACCGGACATAACAACAAACGGACTTTTATCGCTATGGAAATAACTTTTTGTTGAAAAAACGGCAAAGGTAAGACAAGATTTACATGCTTGCTTGGTTTTCGCTGGCGTTTTTTCGTGGAACTTTCGCTCCCTGCTCTGAAATACTTCATGCAATGTTAATGAGTTGCATATCACTGGATTCAGGTGGTTGTTAGCTTTCATTTAATGTAATGGTTTGGGTGTTTCCGTTTATATTGTGGATACATATCGCACATAAACAAAAACGTGGTCATGAATTATACTCCGGACATGTTGTTGTTTATTTGCATGGCGTTCGAGCTGTGGTTAACGGATATGAAATTGAATTAGATACGTTTTTAGAGGAGTTTCCGCTGAACACAACAGTATTTAATATGTGTGGGTTATTCTCAGGGTTCGTGAGCTATGAGTGAAAATGTAACGCACAAGGGGGCAAGTCCCCGGTACCGGGGACTTTCGGGCTTAAGAGGTTAAGTAGTGTTTTACCTTTTTGGAAACTACCAAATCATTCTTTTAGCTTAGTATCGACCAATGAATTTGAACTCTTTTAGAGTTAAATCAGGTTGTAAAAACAGCGGAATGAAACATTGATATTTCCACGGGTGATTTTGTTATTGAAGCAATAGTCGGCATGTCACATTAACCTTTGATTTGGTTATTGATACCAAGCAATGCTAAGAGAATGCAAAAAAATGTAACTGTTCCTATAATTGATCTAAGCAGAAACATGGGGACAGTAGGCTTCATCAAGTGATCTCTATAAACTTAAATGTACATCACCCGAGTGCCATTGAATTATCAACTGTGGAAAAGAGATCAATTACATCCCTGCAATTCAAAATGTGTTGTTCTGAGAACAACCCCTCCATCATGGGACATCTACAACTCTACATCAAATCTATCTGGTTAATATTCAACAGCTCTCACCACACTGTTATGGAAAATAGTATCAGAGTACAGCCAGAGCCGTAGCAAGGCTTCAAAACAGCCTGTAATTCATCACCATAAAAACCAGCGGTATCTCCAGATCCAGATCCTTTTACGTCTACAACACAATACTTTTTCACTTGATAGCTACACTGAAACCACAACTGAAAATTTCAGTGCCAAGAATCTGTAAGTTAACACGCTGCAGGAATTCAATATACATTTTCTGTTCTCATATAAACCTTTCTACAAAACAGTTCAAGCTCCACTAAAGAGTCCTTGAGCATTTGGGTCTGAAGGAGGAGTTAATGAGGATGCAGCTATTTTTAAAGTATTGACATGAAGAGCTTGACGAAAATAACAGTATTATATGAGACAGCTGAGTGTAATACTCTGTAGGCAGTTTATAGTTTATACATATATCTGATCTGAGTCGCCCACACACACAAGAATGAGGCGGTTGACATCATCTGCCCCCAGTCCATACCAAGATAAAAGAGGACCACTCTTCGTAAATACACCTACTTCGTTATGGCAAGTGCATTTCTGAACTGCATTTATCCAGAAAAGAGTATAGACAACTTAACATTCCAATTGGCCAGAATCCCAAACCCATTTCCAGCCCAATCTTGTTCAAAAGTACAGATTAAGGTTAAAACCAGGAGTTATAGTAACAACAAACTGGTGGATAATACTCATTTTATTATAATTTTTTTATCTATGGCAACTGCACATGCACAACTTATGCTTAGCCATTGTGCCACCTGTTGAAATCAATTAGTTATGTGATAAATGAGCAAATATATTATTAATCCCTTTAAAACCTACCATAGAACTAAGTCTGCCAGAGCATATTTTACATTTTTACCTGATGTGGTGCCATTTTTTTTGGAGTATTTTAATTTGCAATACATCAGTAGAAGCCTTATGTCCTAGATTTTAATAATATTAATAGAGTTAGTGCCATGTTAACTGAAGAAAGAGTCAAAACAACAAAAAAAGGGTTTTTTTCTCCACATATTTTCTAAATACAGACATTTCGTAGCTTTATCCCTCAAAATTGTAAATTTAAAAAAGTTTAATAAAATGCTTTGGTGCACTAGCTGTAAATTTATTCTGACTGAATTCATTGCTTAGTTTTTGAGATACGCTCAAATTTATAAAGTAAAGCTATAAACTAAAAACGTTTTGCATAAAACATACCCTGAACATCACAATAAACTATTTACAACTGTGCAATCAAACTGCACATTGAAAAAATGTTTCTAAGATCATAGATAATTTTGTATTAGACAATTCTAATTAATATACTGTGCAATTAATAACAAAAATGAAATATCTCCAGTGCACATTGGGTGAGAGGCGGGGGTACACCCTGGACAGGTCGCCAGTCCATCGCAGGGCAACATTCACTCACACATTCACACCTAAGGGGAATTTAGATTATTCATTTAACCTGCTGCACGTTTTTGGGATTGTGGGGGTAACCGGAGTACTAACTCCTTCCCAACACCCAGATTGTATGCCCAAAACAACAGTTGACTTCCAGTTTACATAAAACCAAATATAGCAAACAAGCATTGTGCAAACAGTGCATGCCCAAACATAAACACTAATAACCCTCCTGAAAAGAGATATCTTTCAACATTGACAGAGGAGGCGTTGGATCAGCCTTACCATGTCCAATATTTTTTTAAAGCTTTTACATATTGATTTCATAATTGGGTCTGATGCAGAAAGGTCTACAGCATGTGTCTAGGAAAAGAACCCCTGCACAAATCGTTGGTGGAACAAAGAAAGAAAGAAAGAAAGAAAGAAAGAAAGAAAGAAAGAAAGAAAGAGTAAGCCGAAAAAGGTCTGATAAAACGAAGTATGATATTGACTAAACTCATCATCTCAATAAAGAGTTGGTCTGTAAACAAGTGTCGAATGTGTTTGACGTGTCCATACAGTACAAGGACTCGGAAAAAAAAAAATCCATCTTAACAACCTAACAGACATTAACTTATAAAAATCAAGCGGCTGTTCCAGTCAGCTCAACAGATGTATTCCAGCACACTACTGCAATATGCTAATGGAAAATTACATACTTGGGTGTCCCGCTGAGTTCAGAGTGATATGGGGCTTCACGGAGCAAGATCAAAGAGCCAGTCACATGCACAACTTAATAAACCATGCCTTTGCCTTCCATTATTTACTGGTAAAACTATCAGACTGTATTGAAACATTCAAGCATGAATCTGTCAAAAAAAAACCCTCAAATATCTTTGACCCATATTCAACTGAAAATATCCCTTGTAACAGAAACTATGTTCATATCCAATCATGCTATTGCAGATATGGGCAGACTCCAGCCAGGCAGAGGTTTTCCCAGCATGAGGCAAGTCCTTGCAGATGTTTTGACATTTTATGAACATTTGAAAGTAAAAATAAACACTTTTATGTTTTTATTCAAGAAGAATTATGTTCAAAAGTAGTGCAACAATGCAACTTGCTTGAAAACGATGGGCGCCAACGGAATCTCACACGTCTGACAATACAAATTTCATTTTTTTTTGGTGTCACCACTCGTTCGGTCATTTAGGACTTGTTTTTCACCAGGAAACAACCAAAGAAGCTGGCTTTTTGATAAAGTTATTAGGACATAAAAGAGCCGCTTTGTGGAGCTCATTCCACATTTTCATAGGGACTTTGTAAAGGAAACAGGAAACACTGTCGCCGTTGTCTTCTTCTTTTCTGTTCTTTGAGTGGTGCGGAGTGCATCTGTTGTACAGTAAACACCATTTTCAGGCAGAAAGCGTTGTGTAGAGTGTGTGTAGGGGACTTGTTAAAGTCAGCTAATCACACTTTAAATTAAAATGAGGTCTGTAGGTTTTCCTGCCACAATAACTTCCAGTTTAACTTCTCCCTTTCTTGACCGTCTATTACATAATTTGTGAAGAAATCTAAATCATATTTATTACACTACACTGCAAATAGCAGGGAACTTCTACCACTGTTAGGCAGTTCAATGCGGCCATGCGTGCTTACAAGACACAGCAACGAGAATATAACAGTTAAGGGCCTCTTCAGGTCTGCAAAGGTTACAATAATACATAGACATAGCGACTGTTTAATCTGAAATGGTTTATAGCCATTAGTTAACCAAAGACTTAGAACACCTAGATCAAAAGGTGTAAAGGTCAAAAGGCGTTTTCCACTTTGCAAAACAAGTTTGGATTTATTCATACAAACAGACATGTAAACACATCAAAATAAAATGGAAAATAAAATAAAAATCCACAGATAAACATCAAACACGCAATATGGAAAATGTAAACTAACCTTTAATGTTGAAAAAAAAATAGTACGAATAAACAATTGTATTCTAATTTAGGAATTATACAAATATTCTTAAAGAATTTCTTTAAAAAATTATCTGCATTTGTAAAAAAAAAAAATTTATAAATAAAAATATATTCATCCCAATGTTATCGCTTATTGCAATGAATTCTGTGGCAAAATAACCATATTTGGTCTGCAATTTTTAACCTGCATTATTGGCATTACAGAGACCTCGATCCCAATGCTAGCTAAATGGGTTCACTGTGATTTTCGAAGTTATGGGGTTTTCATACTACAAATTAAATGCCTGCAGTCTACGAAACCAACAAGAAAATAACTATGGGCTTTCAGAGCGGATGGAGCATAAATTGCATTGGTTTATATTAGTTTTTATGACAGTAAGACATTTTATTGATTATTTCCTTATATCGACAGTCTTTCGATATGAGTCATGCATTTACATTGACGTTAGTAAATAAAATTTTCTCAATAAGGAAATTTTCATAGTTTTACCACATACAAAAATAAGTTTTTCTCATTTCTGAGGTCCATTTAAATGACCAAAAAGGGGCACAGTTCAAGAGCCCTGCAGTTATAGGCCTAGGTATAACTAATCTACTAAAGGCATCTCCATGCTTTGACTTTCGTCTTCCTCAGGACCAAGCAATTGATCTTGTATCTATAACACTCCAGGGGCACATGGTATTGTGACCTACTGAATAGGTCATGAGAGTTTCTGGCTGAACGTATTGATGATGAAGATGGATGAGGAAAATGTGAGAAATGTCTCACTTATCAAATTTATCCAAAAAGCAGAAGTCTACGTGCCATTGCCCTCATCCTGGAAACACAAGCTGTTGCTGACAGTGCAACTGCTGACCTGAGAAAACACAATCTCGCTTTTCACCAATGTGATTCCAATCAGTAAAGGACACTGCTAGACACCAAGAACACTGATGGCACTTCATTATATCATATTTGTATTTGTTCAAAGCTGATCCAGGTTTATAGAGCAAATCAAAATATCAATGTGTAGAAATGTGCAACTACTATTTTTATTACTAAATAATAAATGATGCTCCCCGCCTGAAGATGGCGTTTGCAGTAGAACATATCCACTTCACAGCACATGTAAACAGGAAAGAAGACTAAAACAGAAAAGAAATCAAAGGACATCTGTATGTCGGCTGATCACAGGGAGATGTTTGAGAAAAATGTGGAGAAAAGAGGGGATTCGTGTCGAGGATTTCTTTCCTATGCAAAGTCACATTGAAAAGAACATTCTTGCACCCATGGAACGAAACATCGGATTCAGATCTGTGTGTAGAGGCCTTTAAGTCCCACCCACAACTTGGCGTCTCTGGTTGCAAACAATATTCCACTCTTCGTAAGCACATTTCAGAAAACACAACCTTCATGTTGTCTTCAAGTACTCACAACCTCTTAACATTAAATTCATGGAGGAAATATTCCCCAGGACTTATGCCACATGGAGGGTTGGTGGCGCAGTGGGTAGCACTGTGGGAGTGCATGTTCCCCCGTGCTTGCGTGGGTTTCCTCCGGATACTCCGGTTCCCCCACAATCCCAAAAACATGCGATTGGCACGTGAATAAACTACATTCCCCTTAGGTGTGAATGTTTGTGTTGCCCTGTGATGGACCGGCGACCTGTACAGGGTGTACCCCCCACTTCTCGCCCGATGTTAGCTGGACACCAGCAGACCCCCGTGATCCCAAAATGGAATAAGCAGGCAGGAAAAATAACAAATAAAGGTCATTTCAAAGAACTTAATAAACTTGAGAGAATATGGCATTTGGTGTTTCTTTTAAGTAGGGATGTCCCGAGCCGATCGTAAAGATCGGTATCGGGGCCGATCGAGGCATTTTTTAACTGATCGGAATCGGCTCTATGTATCGGACTGATTGAATGTTTACGTCAGCTACGTCACGCACGTGTCGCAAACTCGCATGTTAAACTCGCATGTTGTTTACTACTTGCAATACGGTGCTAAGATGTCTGCAGTGTGGAAGTATTTTAAGTTGGAAAATGATTCTAGTCTGGTAGCTACATGCAACGTTTGCAATGCGAGCATTTCACGCGGTGGTACTAGCAAAGCAGCCTTTAATACTACCAACTTGATAAGGCATCTTAAAACGAAACACGACAGAATATTGCGACTTCACTGAGCGAACGCAGGAAAAGGCTAAACCATTTTATTGATGCACTGCTGAGCTATTTGGTTGTCAAGAGTACACACTGGATTGATTTAATAACCTGCATGCACTTAAAGTGTGCAATTAGCACAAGGAAAAGACAAGTATCGGATCGGGACTCGGTATGGGTCGATACTTAAAATTAAATGACTCGGATCGGATCGGGGGCTCAAAAAACCTGATCGGGACATCCCTACTTTTAAGCAATAGCAAATCACTGGTTAGACCCAGTGAAATTTCAAATGCAAAGAGTTTTCAGGAATCCACAATGTATATGTAACGCCTAGAAGTGATGATAGAAAGGCTTAAATGACAGTGATTGGCTCCTCTGACTTCTCTATTCACTTCTGCTCTAGTTCCTACTTGGCTCTTTTTTATTTAATCTTTTACGTGTTAAGGAATTAAAGTAGACTAGCAAGCAGGATGCTGAACGGGAAAGCTACACACCTGCTTAATCTCACAGTGAAGGGAATTTGACTGGCTGCATTTCAATTAAACATTTAATCACATTTCTGACTTAGAAGTGCACACAAAATCTTGACACATCACCCAGCGAACAATAGTCAGTAACCAAGAACTTTCATCCATAGATGTAAACGCCGGTAGAGCTCATCTTAAATCCCTTTTTATGGTAATAGAAACAAGATTGTCCCATTAGCTTTTATTTGTCTTGTGTAGTGCTGAAAGAGTCTGATGATAAGCAGGATTTGAGTTTGATGCTAAAACAGCCGTGCGTTTGAGTAAAGAGAGGCAGATGTTGGGCTAAGTGGGTCACGGAAACAGTCGTATGAACTGTGTGAAGCTAAGCTGTCTGCACAGATGTGAGATTTGCTGGACAGACTCAAATGTCAAATGTTACATGAACAGCCGTCACCCAGTGAACGCTACAGACCTTCTGCAATAAACAAACATTTCACAATGTCTACAGCCAATGTCAGCTTACTTTAAACAGAACCGTTACTTTAAAACTCACACGTTTTTCTGTTGGAACTGGGGAGCGCTAGAGTGGCATTAATGGACTAACCAACGAACCAATTTGAATGCACAACATCTGAAATGTTGCTCTGGTCATACTAAAATTCCAAAATCTATCAACAAAGTGGTGCTTTTTCTTTTGATATCGGCCGCCAATTTATCAGAAAGTTCTCTTGGAGATGGAAACAGTGCTTTTTATTCACAATTATTTTATACGTTATTCCAGTAATGCACATAGATTTAATTCGTATCTTTGAATGGAAACATGGCTATAGTCTCTTCAGCGTGGCCAGAAAACCTCCCAAGGGAGGAGTCTCGGAGGCATTCAAAACAAATCCTTAGCTGGCCATAGGGGTGGGCGATATCTCGATATTTAAAAATATATAGAGATATTTTTTAAACTCGATATGAATTCTGGCATATCGTACATATCGATATAATGTCTATATTTAATTTTCGCCACTTTGCTTGTTTGCCTTCTCTGTGCTGTGCTCGTCCCCGCCTCCTTGCTTTTGTTCCCCCTCCCCTTGCCTGTTGTCTCATTCAACATGGCGGCGCCCGCAACCAGCCCGGAGGTTACAGAACTTGTAGCAAAAAAAAGAATTGCTGGCTCCATTATATGGAAATACTTTGGTTTTAAGTCGTCAGACGAACAACAGACAGATGTCTACTGCCGTGAATGCCGTGAAAGTTGCTGCCAACCAAAGCGCAACTAATCTCCACAATTCTATAACGCGGAGTGTATAATATGAAAGACAGAGCGCAAGGTGGTGTAGCATCAGAGTCCGTGGCATTTCACATAGCGGTGGACATGGCACCCATATCCGTCGTTGAACAACGTGGCTTTAAACGTATGCTAAAAACACTTGATCCCAGTCATATACAGTTTACCCAGTCGGCATTACTTTTCGAGACAGGAACTCCCGCGACTGTACACTACAGAGAGAGCGCGGCTTGCTGCTGAATTGGAAAAGGTTACTTACAACAGAGGTCCTGCAAAGATGAGCTTGAGTTGTTTTATTTTTGAATGAAAAGAAGGCAATGTGTATTATTTTACAGTTAAATTATTATTTATGTTATCAGGGATTTTGTTTATATCCTAAATGTTACAGAAGCACTTTGTCCCTTCGCACTGCCTGTTTTTTTTTGTTTGTTTTTTTTTATTTTGAATGAAAAGGCAATATGTATTTCTTTATTGTTTAATAATATGTATACAAGGATTCCTGAATGAAAATTCGCAGAAGCACTTTTTTTGGAACCACCTACCTCTGAGCTTCAATAAAAAACGACTTTGAAATTTGTAATATTTGTTTTTGTAGTAGGTTTTTGGGGGGGTTATAAATCCTGTAAAGATATCGAGATATATATCGTATATCGAGATATAGCAAAATATATCGATATATATTTTTTGCTTCATATCGCCCAGCCCTAGCTGGCCACTCTCAACTCGGAGGGGCAGCAGCTCTACTCCGAGCTCCTGCCGGGTGGTTGAGCTCCTCACCCTTTCTCTTAATGGAGTGCCCAGCCACCCTGCTGGGAAAATTCCTTTCAGCTGTCATTATCCAGGATCGCATTCTTTCGGTCAATAGCCATGGCCAGAGGTAAGGGTAGGAACGTAGATTGACCGGTAAATTAAGGGCTTTGCCAAGAATCTCCTCAGCATTCAAAATTGTGGGCAAAGCACACCTTTTCAACAATAACTTCCTACAAACTCCTGTGAGCAATCAAGCCTTACGAAGCCAGAAAAGAGACAACAGACTAGAAGTGACGTCTTCCGGACTTGCACATAATTAGAAATGAATGTAAGTCAGACTCCCATTATCAAGAGTCATACTCAGTAGTTGAACTGACCATCACTTGATCAAATTGTAGCATAGTAGCTTCTTCTCAGCATTGTGACTTGGTCTAAGCATTCAATTTAGATGCCATGTAGAGACAGGGCAAATTCTGGATCACAAGATGTATTTTTAGACCCACCCTATATTTCTGGACCTGGCAATCTTTTTTTTTAAAGATTATACTATTATTTGGGCCATTTTTGCCTTTATTTGGGATGATGGGACAGTATGGAGATGGGAAGAGAGGTGGGTAGAGAGAAGGGGAAGGTTCAGGATTTTAACCTGCGTCACCCTGTGCAACCGCACACGTGTGTCTGGCGCACCATCCGCTATACCAAAGGGGCAGACAACAATTATTGTTTTTTTTTTAATTATTAATTAAACGGAACTAATTTGACTACTGAGACTTTTTTTATCAGTTCATAACCCCTTTGCAGGTGTAAAAAGCTCTAGATGAATTTGGGCACTGTTGGCTACAAGAGGTGTGCTGAGAACGATTTAATGAGAACATAAAGACCTTTTATTCATCATGCAAAGAAAGACCAGTGCTAATGTTTTCGATCCTCCTTAAACTTGAACACACGCAGCCAAACTAGCACAAGCCTTTTCCACCAGTGACCTCATGAAACCCTTTCAGCAACGATGACAAGTTTATATACAAACACTCACACAAGCAATCATGCTCACGGCTCCAAACAAACATAATGAACACAAATTACACATCTGACCAAAAAAAAAATTATACATCTGGCTGCTTCTTTCATCCCTCCTCTGATTTAATAATGACAGCCTTTGTGTGAACGGTTCCTAAGCACCAGGCACAACAGCATCTGCATAAAATCTGCTCGTACCACACGCAGACACACACCGTGTTCCACAAAAAAAGATCTTTAATCTCAACGTGATCTACTGAAACCAACCCATAGAAAAAGAGTATTATTTACAATACAATAATGAGATTCTGGTTTGCTTTTGCTTCATTCACTCTTCTAAACTCTATCTCCAATTGAAAGCTCTACTTTGAAGCTCTCGTGATTGTTACTTTTAATCAAAAGCATGACGGTTCATAGACATGACTATACCTAATGTACACATAATGCATGTTGTCAGAGCAAACACATTAAGAGAGGTTACCCAGTACAATCCAACAAGATAATAGCAGACAAAATGGCTTAGGCTTCATAGAGGTTTTGCATTTTCTTGTTCAATATGATCCTTCACAGGGCAATAAACAGCAATGATCCGGATCAGTGTAATTGACAGTGTGTTCTATATAAAAATGACGAGGACCTTTTGGAACTGCATTGTTTCTAGGGAAATCACGATTTACAATTTAGTCACGATTCTTTCTCTAATTGTTTTTAAGACTTTAAGAAATCACAGCACTACAATCTAACCAACTAATTTACCCCATTCAGAAAAAGCTTTGAATCTTGCTGCGGAATGGCCATAAAGGGAAAAATATTTGTTACTGGGTATTTCGTTTTGTGGATCTACGACTTTGAGCAGCCTTCGAGCATACCTCGTTTCCACAATATTTATAGGACTCATGTCTTTGACCAAATAAAATGTCACGGCTTGCGCTACTCGTTCTTTAATATGGAGATCCTTTCGCAAATGCTTCTTTTGAAAGAGTTGCTTGTTTAGGTCTCGTTGTTTCTGGCTGCTTGTTTGTACCTAATAATGTACTCACCTGATCCTTTTAAAATGTTGCCGTCTGTCGTAGTAAATCTCATCATCGCAATCTCAACATTTACAAACAATGGTTGTTTGCTTCCGTTTCTGTTTGCCATAAACCAAACCACTTCCATATTACAGACGTAGATTTTTTTTTAGGGACCAACTCCTCTGCATCTCCCTCCATTGTCACTGAGTGCTTTACGTGTCTGAGTTTAAAGCATAACACAAACAATTACCCGTCATGGGGCCATCTATCAAAGTGCCAAGGAAAAACTTTTATTTTTTTAAGTTGATTGTGACACAATAATGATCGTCCTAGATCAAAAATCTTCAAATCACCCAGACCTAACCTCTAGTTCGTATAATTTGGTATGGACCAAGAGAAACCACTGATATGTTGTTGCAGTCGTCTGCCGATTTAGTCATCATTCACAGCACAATGTTCGCTCTGGTCCACAGTAGTTGATAATACAGCCATGTGACCTCATACGGGCCACTCATTGGTCAAATACATCCTCGTTTGTGTTACCTTGACTAGCTTTTCGTTTGGTTACAATGAATGTTCACACGGATGAAAACAACGGGTACAACACGCTCAAAATGGATAGACTTCACTGCTTAAGTTTGACCTGTAGCATCTTTTTCTATATCATCATTTGTGTAAATCACTTTGGATGCACATTGAAAATGATGCTCATATTTAGGGGTTGATATTTACGTTTTTTCTTTAATATATCGGCAGATATCCGCATTTAGTAGCGCTGATTTAAAGTCAGGCACATCCCTGTATTTGGTGCGACGGAACGTTAAGTTTAATAAATGAATGTGTTTGAAGTTCAAAAGTGTTGTGCTTTTTTGTATGACATTTTAGAGGAAAAGGAAGGGGAAATCAGCCTGATGTTGGCATTAAAATCTGCAAAAAAAAAAAAAAGACTGACCCAGACCTCTAAACATCTACATTGACTATAGAAAACCAATATCGGTCGATCTCTATTCAGATTACAAACAACTTCAAGTTTGACCACGATCTGCCATGATAAATGCAGGGCTCTAGAGTGCGACCAATTTGGTCGCATATGCGACCTAATTTCTCAATGGTGCGACTAAAAAAAAATCAGAGGTTGCACCGGTGCGACCCGTCGTTCGAGGGGTAAAAAAAACGAAACTCCGTCTACTGCCGGTCGCGGCTCACAACACGCGTATCACCCATTCATGCGGCTCAATACGCGCCTATCGCGGCAAGCGCGCCGCTCAATTCGCGTTTACCGCGCCGCTGAAGCCTCAGACGCGCGCAAACGCGTCTTTGCATTGACTTAACCTGGAAACCCTCCGCGCTTTACAGTACCTTTACAGCGGCAGGCAGCTGCAAACAGATCAGACGAGGCCGAGATGAGAATTAAGTTTAACGTTGCCTACAATATTGCAAAAGAAGTAAATAAATAGGCTGCATTATAAACTCTTGATCTGGGTAGTAAATGGTATTATCGTTTTTATTTGTATTTGCTGCTCTTAGGGACCAAAATCAGTTTAAAGTTTAAATTTCAGCTCAGTAAAGCACTTTAAACACCTTTTCAGTAAGTTTTAGTTACCTTTCTTGTGGAATTGTGCTTAAAATAAAGAACTTTATTTTGACCAGGTTGTTAGTTAATCATTTACAAGTCAATATTGTCTATGGACAGTGATTTAAAAAAAAAAATGAATAGATAACCAAAAAAAGTGAACTTGTGGAAATGCGGTGTTAAATGTGATGCAGTTGAAAATTTGGGTGCACCTAACTTTTGTGCTGGTGCACCTAAGAAAAAAATTTAGGCGCACCAGTGCAACCAGTGCAAAAAGTTAGTCTAGAGCCCTGAAATGTAAATACACACACGCCTACCCATAATGCCTGTGATCTGTGAATGCACAGCATAACAATGAAAACAATATTAGTAGTGAATTTCTGATAAAGACTCAACCTTCTGCTTTTATTTAAAGACAGGGATCCATCAGATGGAGTTGAAATGAAAGCAAAAGAGCAGGAGAAATATCAAGGAGGTCTCCTCGGATGCCTGAAGCAAAGCAAAGTAGAGCATCAAGCGCACTTCTACTAGCTTAACAACACTTTTAAAGAAATGTGTGATTTCTAATGTCACGGAACTCAAAACAGCACTTTAAAACTCACTATCTGTTCTCAATGTAATTTTCTCTCAGCTAAGCTAGAAGGGTTTGCGTTCACTTAAAACGGTTTAGATATTAGAGTTCAAAAACAGAAGATTTGCATGCATTTTTAAAAACATAAATGTGTGATTCCATTGCCTGAAATTCACAACGTGATCACATCGTGTCCCCCTTTAGTAAATTTGGTTATTTTTGGACAATACACTGCCATTGTGTTATAAAGTGGAGAAGCTGACAAGAAACCGAGCTACGATTTCTCACTCATTTGTTGCACTGCGAATGGGAGGTCATGTGGAGTGCATTGCATCGTGGGACACTGCATGTAGAACACTGTGTTCTTTTCTGAGACAAATGACACACTTTACACGCGAGCACAAATTCAAACTGTTTATTTAAATCAAAACATTATATTCTTAAATTGAAATTGAGCCCAAAAAAACAATTGGGATAACATTGAATAAAGACGCATCTGAATAGCTTGAGCTCGTTTCACGTTCTAATTGTTCTCATTGTTGGCTTTTTGTTGATCTATACCTGCATTGGAACTACACAATAAGCATCCAAAAGATCTAGCAACTGAAGAACGCCAACAGATACCTGGGCCAATCTAAAGATGGAGCCTGAGAAAAACCCTCCCTGATTAAACTTCAACCTTGCCGTATCCGTTCCAATCTGTTAGATGCATAAAATGGGGATTAGCCAAAGGGGAGATGAGCCGAGCAAGGAGCGATAATCTCCCTGAAGCCATCTTATCCTATTAGCTCGATTTATCACCTGCTAAAACGATCTGTTGGACCAACAGCAATCAGGCAGAACCCTGAAGATAACCAGAAAAAAAAGAATCAAAGCAACGATCCATAGGAACTGAAAACACCTGAGCTCTCTCTTCCACCACAATTGTAATTTCTCGAACGCATTGAGTTAAAACGGGAAGAACTTCTGCTTCCTCTTGAGAGACTAATACATCATCTATACTTGGTAACGCGAGGATAAATCTATACATGATTTTTTAATCAGAAATTCTTTACTCCGTTTTCTTTCTGAACTGGCTAAAATTTTTTAAAAAGTGTAAAAACAAACCACTTCTTATTAAAGCTGGTTTCAGGTGCACCATTTTAGCGATTTTACCCTTATAAACATTCTCAAAAAAATTTTAAGGACTTCAGGGAGACCATTCCACAGACTGCCAAAACCCTGAGAAAGGAGAAGAAATCTGGACATGTAGTAGCTCTTTCTTGTCTGAAAAAGTCGCACCTCTCACTAAATCTCTAATTTTTACTCTATTTGTTGACATCTTTATGACAGAAGGCCTAGAGTTTCTCTGAAAAAAATATGTAATAAAACAATTACTTGTACATAAGTCTATAAATATCTTTAATGTCCCACACAAATCCCGGTTTAGAGTACGACCAGGAATTGAGGCTTTTAGGCCTTTAGCCTTTGTTTTATGTACTATACCAATAAAAACAGGAACATAAAAATGTTAAGGAATACAATTTCTAGCCAAATATCGGTTTTAAATAAAGCAAAACAAAACATGTAGATTACCAATATAGTGTCGTGGTAAAAAAAAAAATCGAGTCAATGGGTCCAAAGAAAATAAAATTTATAAAGTGCAAACTGCTGTTCGGAAAGAAAAGTTAAAGGTAAGCGACTGTTGTTTCACACAGGGGTTTCTCGTCCATTCCACTTTATAAACGTTATTTCTTTTAGGACACCTTATGATACATTATTGGTAATCTACACATAATGTTTTGCTTAATTTAAAACTGATTCAAACTGGGTTTTTTATGTAAAATGATCAAATTCTCAGCAACTTCTACCATTTTCTGTCAAGGGGGAGTGAAGAGCCAGGACCCGGAAACGCAGCGCAACATCAGACTTAACAAGTGGATAATCAGAATAACCCACAGTTCAGCACTTTTCTATATTAAACAGCCACTTTATTGCTTGTTTTGCCCTTCAGTCTCAGTGCAGGATGCTCTGAGGCCAGGTGAGAATGAAGTCACAGTACCCGCAAGCAGCAAATATCCTATTCAAAGACAGTCAATACATAAAAAAATAACATCAACGCATACCCTCTATTCAATGCCAAATAATCACCATCACCTCTTTTCCCCCACAGAGCAGTCACGAAAAAGCTTTTTCAGAATTCAACGTTTGATGTCTTCAGATTTCATGTCAAACATCGACGATTTTCAGCTCATGACCCCTTCAAAAGAACCCATATTTAAAAAGTACAGTTCTGGAGAGGCATTGTTTTTGCCTTTTTCCTAGAGGTTAGTGGGGAAAGTACTTTCACATCATTTGTGTTTGCATTTGACTTCACTTTAAGAAATAAACAAAAGCATTTATAGCCATTTAACATCCTCAGTGCTCACAAAAGGCCAGTCTTTAAAAGTTTATTAGCAACTGTTAATGATTTACATCCCAATGGACAGAATGAACAAAGGTTTTGCAAGTGGAAACCAACTTCTAAGCTGGATCTTCATTTTTTCCTTTCATTAAAAAAAAAATCAGATTTATTTATAGCTTGTGGTCCACTGAAAGTCTTGACCTTTCTGAATCTTATGAGGAACAAAAATGGGATTTCAGACAACTGTAATCAAATAATAACTTGACAATGACGAAGCACAACTTTCTAAACCAATTGCTCAAGTCTTACATCATCCATTTATTTTATTTCTTTCCAACAATTGGGAATACAAATTGTCAGACGCCTGGATTCTCCACAAAACCTAAATTAATTTTTCAAAGCCTTTATATATTAGGATAACACACCATTATAATCACCTGCTCTAAATAATCGAGAATCGTCAAGACAAACTCGGGTTTCCCCTACTAAACCTGTTCTGAGCAGGAAGTGATTGTGAAACAAAGCCACGAAACATTACTTTATGGCTGACTGACACAGTGACAGCAAACAGCCAATTAAACACATGTAAGGAGATATAGTCCTCCTTACTAAGGCCAGTAAATCTCAATGAGATGGGACGAGACAAATGCGTTCGAGATCCATCATCACCTTAACGTTTAAACTTAAAATATGACTTGAATTAAAATGCGATTTACACAAGGAACAGCTGCCTGAACATCACCGTAAACATTCGTCACAGTCACGTTATGAGATATTACACAAGCTTCAATAGCAACACTACGCCATATATTGAAATGCCCAAATCGAGAACCACACATGAATCGTTCACTGCTCGGGGAAATAAGAGGATTATAATATAAAAATGCAATTAAACGGAACGAACGTTCCCCGCCGTCCGTTCTTAGCATTCTCTGGCTAACAGTGAGGAAGACCGCAAACACTGAGGCGAGCTGCTGCTGAAGGACAAAAAAATAAAATGTCTTGTACTCACCTTAAACTGATATTTTCAGTCCTTTTCCTTTCATTTACTACGTGGAACCCGTTCAGCTAATCCATGAGGGTTAGTTCACGACTGGAGATACGGAAAATCATAACAGACGCCGAGGAACAGAGCGATAGATGCTGGAGAGACGAAGAAAGCTGCTGCTAGCTGAGCGAGCTAACGTTAGTGCATTCTTTACCTCACGGCGCGACGACGGAAAGTTACCCACAGCTGCTCGGAAGTTTTCAACCTCTACAAAAACTGTATATGTTTCGACGAGACTCGGGGGTCGTAAAACATATCCTTAAACCAGTGAGAGCGACCATGTAGGTCGCAGAGATCACACATTTACATTGAGACGCATAAAAGCAGTCAGTGGGTAGACGGAGCAGTGAAAGCAGCGGACACCGCACTACAGTTGTGCTAATGATGTGGTTCGAATCTTCCTTCTGAATCGATTCATTTGAACAACTCTTATTGTAACTCGACTCTATACGTTTTATATATGCAATCTTGCCGTTCTTTTGATTTCCAGCGCGGTTTTCCACAAGAAAACAAACCGATTAGGCCGTTACGATACTAAGAACAAACAAAACCTTCTAGCGCTTTATAAGAAACCAAGAAATGACTGTGTTAAAGGTGAATCATTTGGGCAAACTGAATCATTCTTCACTAAGCTAGCCCTGAAAGGATAAGGAAGAGCATCAAGTACCAAAACAACCCAAAAAGAACTTAAAAGTGTAAATATCAGTTTCTACTTAACCCAAATATTAAGCACTCATTTAATATAATTCAATATTAATAAGTATATCTAATAATACTGTGAACACTTGAAGCACAGCATGATGTCTCTAAAACATACCAGATGTCATAGTATATCAATTACTCGGTTATTTCAATTCAATATTATTAATCATATATAATAACGCTCAGACCCGCGTTTACTAAGATATTTATCTCCCCCTAGCGTTCACCCGCTGTAACTTCCACGTTAGTTTTTAATAATATCCTTCTTGGAAGGAAGTTTTATTTAAACTACGTCATCTTTGTGATCATCAATGTTTTGTTGGACTGCACAGTAATTTAAAAAAAAACGCTATTTATTCACTATTAGTTGAGACATTCAACTAAATGGGTGCCATTTTTGTCCCTGGGAGTTTATACGTATAAAAATCGCTTTATAAAGACGTTTTATTTCCAAGCAAAGTGTACTTTTCTTTTCGCAAAGTTAAGATATAAATAGCTGAAAAATAGATTTGCATTGCTTATCCTCCAATGCTATACGTCACCATAAAATAGACTTTGTTTTTTAAAAAGAACCTTTCTTTTGGTTTCATATGCAAATAAATATTTGCATATTAAAACAATATTTGCATATATACCCCCCCATAAGTCAGTTTTTCAGCAGGAAGTTGCAGCACTTGGATCTTTAAAAGGAGCTGGGAAAATGCTCTTAAATCATCCACACTTGAATAAATCAATACAAATTAGTGTTCAATGGCTCAGATGGTACCACCAGTCATCAGAAGATTGACTTTGGTTTCAAGGTTGAGTTTGTTTTCAGTGGGTCGTCAGGGAGAGTTTGGATCTGTGTTTGTCTCTGTAAGTCCTTTACAAAGAAAAAAAGCATCCTGGCAAGGTTCACGGCCCAGAAATTTCTTCAGCATTTCCATGCCATCCATAGAGCCTCCTGCTTCCAGGACAACACGTCTGTATTCTCTACCCACCTGAAGGTCAGAACACGCACACACACACACACACACACGCACACGCACACACACATTATTTTCTCATTCACAAGATGCCAGTTTGCTGAGTAAAACACTTTTCTGTGTTGCTAAACAGCGCCTCACCAGAACACACATACAACATCATGTGTTTCAGCTGCAAGAATGTGCTGCAGGTGGGGCCAGACTGAACAAAACATCATTAGAGTTTGAACTAGCTCGAATGCGCTAGGAGGAGTAACGGGGGAATTATTTGTCAGAAGAAGAAGAATTATTGAAGCTGCAAGCAGCGATCAAAGCACTCTCGCAACTCCAGTGCCATCGTAATACAATAAAAAAAAGCTTCACTATTTTGCATCCCATATACCTTATAATAAAACTGACAATCTCTTGGAAGAGTTTGTTAAAAGTAAAGGCCTGTAAAAATGTACAACATTTTATAAGTTCATTAAAAGCATCTGACATTGTGTCAGTTTTGGAAACTCACTCCAATTGAATTGGTAGGTCTTGAAATTTCAACGTACTTCAAAAACCCTCTGAAGTAGCGGTATAAAACACCAGGAAATGGGCCACTAGGTGGCACTATAACAGACACTGTAGTCTGCTAAAGGGATATGTTCAATGTGAAGGAGTGGGTTCCTTCATTCTCATCTAAAGTTATTTTGTTAATATGGATCGTTGTTTATTTACACTATGGGGAAGTCACCATGTTTGCGCGCACTGACCCAGTCAATCTGAAGCCACGTGTCTCTTATTAGTTTTTATATAAATGTTTGGTTTGTGTCTGAGGAAGAGAGACAAAGGGAAGGATAATTTGTGTTTCACGCTTTGGTTTAGGTGCTCTTTTGTTTTAGAAGGAATGATATTTGCTTTTGTGCAGATGAGCCATCATGTGAGTTTGTTTTTGGGATATTTCTTTGGGTCTTTACATTCAGACATGAACTCTTAACAATGCCTGGCAAGTTTTAACACAATCAGACATTGCATGGCTCAATTATTAACAGCTTCTTGTGTATGGCAAAATTACGATTTTAGACGATCACCATGCGCCCATTGTTTAACGAAATCAAAAAAGCTTTGCAATTTAACATCCCATTTGCCTTAAGATAACACCGATGGAGTTTGGAGGTGAACAGATAAAATCTTTAAGAGGAATTTGTCAAAAGTATGACATGAGCAAAAGTGGTTTTGTGAAATACCCAACTTCCTGTCAAGTTTGGAAATACGACCCATATTACTTATATTTAAGTCTCGGTGGCCCACAGATGCACAACAAACTGTTAGTGCACCCTGAGCTGAAACGCATTAGGTGGTGCTATAGAGCCATTTGCCACACCCCCTTTTCGAACCCCAATCAGACGTAAATTTTGACCATGTAAACCACTCAGAAGCTAATTAATGTCTAATTCTTGACAAAGAAATGTACTTTGTCACCAAGACAAAGCTGTGAGCTAAAACCGAATCTTATTAACTCATAGTCTAGAAACACAAAGCATCAAACCTTTGGGTTCAAGATTCCTTCCTTCTTGAAGCGAGTAAAAAAGATGTCCATGGAGTAGACTTCACTCCAGAGGTAGCTGTAGTACTGGCCATCATATCCACCAGCTAAGTGGCTGAAGCTCGCCGTCATGTTGGTGCCTGTGGAGAACACGTTCAGATATATACTTTTTTTTGTTTGTTTTTACAGATAAATGGTTTCAATTGCATTTACAGATAATACTTCACCACTGATCAATATCAGATCTTCCTACTCAATATACTGAACTAGTTCCATCACCTTTACCAATAAAACCATGTGACTGGTGACAAGGAAAAAGAAAACAAGGGCACTGCATTGAGAAACACATGGCATGAGGAGGCAACGTGCCATTAGCAGCAGACTTTTTCACCCCTGTAAAGGCTCAAGAGCCACCTTATCTGACAAACACTCAGTGGCCACTTTATTAGGTACACCTGTCCAACTGCTTGTTAGCACTAGTTTCTAATCTGCCAATCACAGCAAAATCATGCATCAGAATAGGGAAAAGGTTGAATAGAGATTACTTTGAAAGCTGCATGGTTGGTGCCAGATGAGCTGGCCTATTGACATTTTCACGCATAAGAGTTTTACAGAGAATTCCGTGGGTGCCAAAGCCTTGTTGATGTCAGAGAAGGGCCAGACTGGTTCAAGCTCAACATGTATAACCTTGGGGTGGATGGGATACAGCCCATTCATTATGACCACAGTATACTTCCAGAAGGATATCTTGCCATGTCATAAAGAGGTAATCATCTCAGACTGGTTTCTTGAACAGAAGTTCATAGTACTCAAATAGACCTCAATCCAGTAGAGCACTTTTGGGACGTGGTGGAACGAGAGATTTGCATCATGGATGTTGCAGCCGACACATCTGCAGCAACTGCGTGATGCCATCCTGTCAATATGTACCAAACTCTCAGAGGAATGTCACCAGTGCCTTGTTGAATCTACGCCACATTGAATTCCGGCAGTTCTGAAGGCAAAACCGATTGGTTAGAATGACCATCCACACGGAAGATCCTTGAGGAGGTCTTGGTATGAATCCAAACGAACTCTAGAGTGTTGATCGAAATCTGATCCGAACTAAAAACAAACTATCGTTTGTACCAAAAACAAGCATTTGTCATGGCAGCTCGCTCGTGGTCAAACACACGTCATCCCAGGCGATACGTTCTAAGCTGATTTCTTCTGTGTGCTTGTCATTCAAACCAATCAAAAAGCAGTCTTGGAAACACGTTCAATGATGTATGTGACCAATGAGTGGCCTGTATGATATCATATGGCTGTATTTTAATTTTATATATATATGTGTGTGTGCGTGTGCGTGTGTGTGTGTGTGTGCAAATATTTTGCTACTCACTATGTGCAAAAAACCCTCTGAAAAGTGCTTTCTAAAAGACTTTTATTGTCTCCTATGAACCTCTATGTGTGTCTGAAATAACAAAGTTCACACGTAGCTGTTGAAAAGTGAAGGGTCATTGATGTCTAAATGTCCTTTTCATGAAGGAACCTGAAGCTTGCTCTTTGCTGAAGGGTTTCCTGACCTGGTGTAGCTGGGATTCCAAGGATGTCTTGGCTGTGCCTGGCAAACTCCGCTGCGGTATCCACTCTGTCTTTAGTGTGCAGCGTTTGGTCAGCTTTACTGAGGACAATCTGACGCAGGTTCATCAGACCTGTGGACAGAAGCAATAACTGTTTAACACAATAAAGAGCCTTTGTAAAATGACTTTATCATTTAAAATTAACTTTATTGTTCAATCCCTTCAGTTGGTACCTATTTTTCTCCAGCGATGCTAACACTAGGTTAACACCTGTTCTGCTGGAGTCATTTACCAGATTATGTGACATTCCACCTGTAATTATGCATTTACATAAATTGTACAAGTAAATTATTAGTAGATGTTAGGGAAACAGTGATCCTAAGGAATCACTTGTGTAAACGACTCCAATGAGTTGACCACATGAGTTGACGTGTAAAATGTTAATTTAACACGTTATCGATTACTTATTAATTATTTCTAGATCGTAACATTTAGGTGTAACATGAGATGAGGTACCAAGATCCCTGTTTGAAAGCAAAAACCTTTTGAACACAACACAGTGTACAAGCGAATGATATTATTGACTATTATGACACACAAAACGAATATAAAATATAAGATAAACATGTAGACACATCATAAACTCATTCCGTCCAATTTCATCTTGTATCAGGACATATACGCATTGTCATTCCAAAGAAAAACAGGCATTGTATTAGTTTAAGTGCTTTTTTTTGCTCTTCTTGCTCAGGTTTTTCCAAAGCTGTATGAGTTTCATTGTTCTACTATTTAAACGCCAATAAAGGATTTTGAAGAACACTGAAAATAAATGAATTTTTATGTCTTTTGCTTTTGATAAAAAAAATTCTAAACACATCTCCTCTTGGACACTCGAGCTAGAGTCACCAAACGTTACCAAAACAACCAAACTGCTATGACATGAGTTGTGATATACTGCTAATCAAAGAGAATGCTGGGAAATTTCCCATTGACTTAACATGGTGTGAAAGTTTGTAAAACTGTAATCGAGAACCTCAAAGAAACTTCAAATTCTTTGTGGAGGTCATCGGTCTGTCTAAGAAAATACCAATTCTGATGAGTAAGCTCTAGACCGGGGAAATATTTATAATGGCCATTGAAAATAAAGGCGAAAAGCAAAAAAAAAAAAGAAAGAAATCTTCCAGATGAAACATCGTAGAGAAATTGAGGTTTGTTTATTTTAATTATAGCGACAACTAACGTTTTTCTAACCGAAAGCACCCTGGCAACAAAACTATTTACCCTAGCAACCATATTTTTTGAACTGTGTCTTAGCTTTGGAAAATGATAAAGACACGTGGGTTGGTTTATATAACTTATAATGACAGAGGGAACATTATATTACATCACTCCTCCATAACAACAAGACTGTTATTCTTAGCAACCCGTTTTTGGGAAATCATAAAGGCATTGGGGGTTGAATTATACCACTCATACTGACAATCTAGTACATTGTATTATCAGTGACCTCAGAATAGCAACCAGACTGTTCACCATAGAAACCAGTTTTGAATTAACATATCTCAGCTTATGAAAATCATAGAGACGTGGGGGTTGGATTATGTTACTCATAGCAACATTTTTAAAAATAATTTTGAATGACACTTTTAAAAGCCAGCATCAAACTTCTAGTTCATTGTGTTTGCTTATGGAATTGACATTTTACAATTAAACTGAGGTGCGGCTTCTGTTTACTCACTGTGTAATATATATAAGCATCGTGGCAGTCTTCCTGGCATGCCATGTTGGATGTTCACAGTTTTATTTAAAACTAAAACAACTAATTAATTATTTAACTTAACTAAAACAGCGACTTAATTCTCATTATTGTGAATTCAGGGTCAAAACTGACCTGTGTTTGCCACTCGAGATGCAATAAGTTTATTCAACAGAGTGTCTGGGATCCGGCTGCCATCTTTATAATGGCGGGACATTCTTTTTAGAGACTCCTTTTCCCAAACCCAGTTCTCCAGCATTTGAGATGGCACCTCCACAAAATCAGTTTCCACCTGTGTCCCACTGAAGTCTGCATAGCGTGTCTGGAACAATGGATAGAGTTTTGTTATGTAAGTGATTATCAAATAAATATTATAAATATATTAAATAAATAATCAAATGATTATCCCGTTTATGCCATGGTCATTTGTCAACTAAAAAAAAATGTTAAGCTGTTGTATGTACGGCTGTAATAAATGAATGGAATTAAAGTTAATTTAGTCAGTTAACAAATAACAACACAAAAAATAGTGCAGTGAATACTTTAATTTTGGGATGTGGATCCCCTGAACTGTTACACCAATGTCTGTATGTTTACCATAGCCGATATTTTACAGTTTTAACAGCGTCTGATCTGTTTAATGTCTATTGTGTAATTGTGTTATTAGCATATAGCTAGAACGTGTAGGAAATCAATGTTAACTTTCGCACTAATCACGTGATACAAATTACTTTTACATATATAATTTTAAATACGGTTTATGGACATGAAGCAGCTGATACTGCAGGGTCTGAGGGTTTGGCGCTGTGTCGGAATGCTTTTATTCGCTCTCGCTTTGATGAAAGTGGGTGATTTCAGTTGTTCTAGAGCTCGGACACTAACTCTTAGTATCCAATGCGCACCTGTCTTACTGAAGCCTTACCGTAGAGATGCCGCATCTGTCTAAATCCACAAGGTAATTCCAATTTCTCAGCACATAGGTGGTAAATCCACTGGATTGGTCATTTTTGATTATGTACGCCAGGGGCGTGGGGGCTGAAGCTGTGTTTTAGGCGGTGATCCCTGCAGCATAGTGCAGTAAAATATCGGAGGAGAGATCATTGATGGACGAGTGCATTGATACGCAGAGTCAAAAAACTGACCTGAACTACCTGTGCGCTTATTCAAAACTAATGAACACCTGCCAGCCAATCAGAATCGAGTATTCAGACAGACTATGGCATAATTTCATAAAACTTGTGGTTTTCAGTCCGGCATTTACACCTCAGTTACATACCCTGGAGCAGATCTCATGCATGACATGTCCAAACTCGTGGAAGAAGGTTTCCACCTCATGGTGCTGCAGGAGGGAGGGCCAGCTGCTGGTAGGTTTTGTAAAGTTGGCAACCATGGCAGCCACAGGCATCCTACGATTCCCATCAGGGCCAAGACATCCTGGCTGAAGCCCAAAGCATGCAGCATGGCCATACTTCCCCTCCCTGATGAGTAAAACAAAAGAGATATCTGGATCAAAGCTAATTCTAGTAGGTAATAAGTGAGCTACTCAGAAAAGTTCACAGAGTATTGATCAGATTTCATTCTGCTCTAAAACTATGCAGGTGGTCAGCTCTACAGTACACACTGATTCACATTTTGAGCCAAAGTGATTACGAAGCTCTCACAGACTCACTGAACGCGATAATCCAATCGCAACAACTCATTGCCACACTACCAACAACTAGTTTTCATCATGGAGTTAAAAGCAAGACCCACTGCAATGGTTTCTGCAGAGAATTAGGTAATAAATAAATGTATATAATAAAACAATGCAGATGTCCAAACCAGACCATCAGCGAGATGAAGAATCAACTGAAACGCAGCAAATTTGTCTTTTAACAAATGCTTTACCTTGGATGCAAGTCCAAATAAAACTGTCCAATCTGCTCTCCAGTCCCAGAGTCCAGCACTGAGTAGAGTTTGACACTTTTGTGCCACACATGAGCATTCTTAACCTGCTGGAAGGTCAGGCCAAATAGATCCTGATATATGTTCAGCAGGCCCTCTGTCACCACCTCCAGTGGGAAATACTCGATCAGTTTGTCTTTGTCCACTGCAAACTTCACTCGTTCCACTTGATTCATGTAGTAGGGCATGTCCCATGCGTGAAGCTGTCCATCAAAGTCTAAGCCCCGCCTTGCACAGTCAGCATGTTTGAGTGACAGAAGGTAACATCTCTCCTGCTCACCCACTCGTCTCAATCTCGTATGCAATTCATCTAAACACCAAAACATTATGGTTTAACAACTGTATATGTGTCTTTAAATGATTGGCTGCTGAGCCAATTAAAAGACAGATGCGCCATGCATTTAGGCATGCTGACCCAAAGCACAAGGGGATCTATGCAACGCCACAGACAGATGCCAACATAAAACTGTCACGTCACAGTTTTACTACAGAACATGTTAACAAGGGTCATCAAACTGACAACTGCCTCCAACTTTGGAGGACAGCTTCCCCGTAAAAGACAATTATCTCATTATTGTTTGCATGCAGCGTTGGTTTTCTTCTACTCAAAGCATGATTACAGTAAAAAAAGATATTTATCGGAATGTCTCAATAGGATTCAATTGGTGCAACAATAAATTATCAATCAAAAACGTCTTCTACAGTAATCACTTCTACAGTATCAAGTACCAAAGGAAGGGTTTGAAATTGTACACTGTGTAGCATCTTTAAATCTGGTCAGATTAGTATAAAAAACACAAGGATTGTGTTTGGATTTCAGATAATAAACTGTATAATATAGATATGCAATATTTAGTCACTAGGGGTCGCATTTGAGTCTTTGCAAAGAAAAAGGATGAAAATCTTGTCACGCGATTATGTCACTTGCCAAAGAAGACAACAAGGAAGCAGAGACTAGTTAGTGTTCAAAATCCTGAAGGAGGCAAGTAGGTACTCTTTTAGTAAAATTGCATCAAGTTCAGTCACTTCAATTATTGATTATTGGTTAGCAATAATTGATTATCATTTTAATAGGGCACTGACCAAATAACCAAACTCATAACTTGACCTATAAGCCATTCTGACACAGAAATAATTTATACTGATAGCTGCAAGCAGCAATCAAAAGGCTCTCGCACTTCAGAGTGGCCAATTGTTGCAACATGCACTATGACCAGTTCTTATTTAGGAGATGTAGGAGAACATTTAACATTTAGAGTAAATGGGTAAATTAGAATGACGTTAAAAAGGCTTTGCAATTTAACATCACATACGCCTCCCGATGGAGATTAAAAGTGAAGAGATACAATCTCTATGAGTAGCTCGTTAAAAAAATGAGACGTGCAAAAGTACTATTTCTTGGAGTTTTTTTTTTTTAAATAACTGACTTTGCGTCGATTGAGGAAACTCCACTTGACGTTTTTGTAGATCTTGGTCCATTACATGAGTAATAAAGACTGATGAAGTTTGGAGATGAACAGATAATATCTTTAGGAGGAGTTTGTTAACGTATGACACGAGCGAAAGTGGCCATTTTGTTTTTTTTTTTCAAAATAACCAATTTCCTGTCGAGTTTAAAAACGTAATCTATATTCCTTATTTTTAAGTCTTGGTACCCTTCACCTGAATGCAAAATTTCACTCACCAATGTCAAACTTTTAGCGCACCATAAGCTGAAATGCTGTAGATGGCGCTATTGTTCATTGTAAACTTTCATGTAAATTTTCACCAGTTCTGACGTGTGCAAAATTTGCTGACTTTTGAAGGACATTTAGACCATCAAAAATGAAATTGAAATCCGTGAAACAATAAAACTTTGAGCATCCTCTTTCTGTGAAGCTGCTCTGAAGCATCTGCATTAAAGTGCTATATAAACAGCGAGAGGTTGTCGCCTGGGTGCTACACATTATTTTTGAATACAAATGAATGATTTCAGACTTAAAATCTTACACAAAAAACTAGGGGTGTAACAATAGAATGTGGCACAATATATCACAATACAAAATTGTCACACCGAGTATCGTGAAACTACTGGGAGATATCGTCTAGAAGCTGAAGTGTATTTGCTTCTTAGAGTGATTGTGATTCAGGTCACTTCTGAAACTTCTTTACGTTGTCTTCCTGTTTTATGTAATAATTACTTGAGGACAATTATCATTTACCGTACTCACATTTTAAATGAGAAAGATTTTAAAATGAGCTCTCTGCATCATTTAGAGTAAAATAATACGTATTGCAAACATTAACACTGCTCCCTAGTGGATGGATGGTACCATACAAATCAATCTAGACCCTAGCCTTCTTAGCTCTGTGGTCTCAAAACCTTCCAAATATTTTTTTCATTGTATAAACAGTATACAGACATAATATCAAGGTATGTATCGTATTGTTACACCCCCACTTCGTCAATAAAGAATGAACAAAACAAAATAAACATACCAAGAAATTTTGTTACATTCTCTGAATTTTCAGCCATGGTCATTTCCAGCATGTAATTTGCATGACTGCTAAACCCCAGAAGTTTAGCTAGCCTAGCTCGCAGCTCAATAAGCTTTTCAAGAATTGCCGTGTTCACCTGTAAACAAGAGCTGTGATTTATTCCCAGAATGTCAAGGCAGATCTGTTTTATAGTTATAGTGTAATATAGTTAGTCAAATAACATTTAAATGAATCAGAAATCTGAATATTTGTGGTCAACGTACATCTTTGCATCTGCTGTGAAAGGCAATCTCCATTTTCCTCCTGGTTTCTGGAATGTGACATCTTTTCATCAGGGGGAAGTAGTGAGGATATGCTAGAGTAACTTTGTATCGACCGTCTTCTGTTTTCTCAAGACCATTCAAGTAACTTTGTGCGAGACCCACTAGAAAAGGAGAACATTTGTGCATTCGACAAAGAAACAAAAAACAGCAACCAAAGCACAGGCATTAACACTGACCAAGCTCTTCTTTTGAAAACAGCAGCACTGTAACTTCTTCATTAAGATTTTGATTGAAATCTATGGATAGTTCACTTATTTGCTTGGAGATTGACTTGATTTCCTAAATGAAAATACATAAAAATCACACAACATATAAAACAGAAAAGGTATTTTAAACAATACAATCTGACTAGAAATTTGCATATACAGTTTTTAGCGTTGACGTTTTTTGTTCGAAATGAACATTACAAGAGATATAAAGTTGCAAGGTATTCAAATGAAAATATGATAAAATGAACAAATTTCTTGTTACAGACCTCAAATCAACACTATCAGTGAAATCTAGTGGGGAAAAGAAGGGTTAACCCCTGGAAGTTCAAGATCTGTGATATGGCTTGTGTTTTTCAAAGCTTTGGCACAATTAATGGCACAAAAAGTGCTTGGAACAGTTTATATGGTTTAGAAATTGGCAAATTAGAATTAGAAATGATTCAGAATTTTTTTGGGGGCTCAACACTTTTGATGTTTATTGTAAAACACAAAAACTGTTCATTCTCAAAATTTGCTAAAATGTAAAATATATATATATAACATATATATATATATATATATATATATATATATATATATGTTTTATCACAATTTCAGGTTTGTTGTAAAATTATTGTGCAATATAATGAAAAAAATATTTGTTAAAAAAAGAAGCTGGGGTTGTACTAAAAATGTTTTAAAGGTAATGTATTAAAAGAAATTGTAAAAAACAAAACAAAACAAAAAAACAACAATGTTAAAAATGGCATTTCCAAGAGTTAGAAATGTAATTTAAATGTCAACTTAACACAATTTAAATACTAGTCAAGGTCCACTTAGCTTGACCGGCAGGAACGGCTCAAACTAGTTCTGAAAATGTAGATGTTTGAATATTTGAACACACACTGCAATGCATTAGAAACTAAAAATCTGAACAAATTAAAATGAGTTGGCGCACAATAACATAACATCTTTCTACACGGTCATTGAAACCTGAATCCAAAACATTTGCACAATCAAAAATATAATTCATTTCACTTTGTGTCTATTGCACAATTACACATTTGTCGCAGCAGGTTCTAAGTTTTTCATCCACAGGAAGTCAATTAAATGCATGTTTGACTTTCATCAACTGATTCTTGGAGTTTGGTATATTTTTAGCAACGTACGTTTCCAAAACAACAACAGAAACACAACATCCTAAAATAAACTTGGAATCTATCAGGATATTCTCGTAGCGCTCTGACGAAATGGTTCAACTCTCCTTTCTCTCCTATCAATCTCAGATTCAGAAAATGTCCTTTATCATTTTTGTAGAACCAAACTCATTGCAGACATTTTCCATGTTTTTGTACATTTTAAGCAAAGGGTGAAAAAATCTGGTCTGTGCACAGAAAAAATCTGACACATGGGCACTGAAAAAGACAATGTTTTGAGCTTCAGCTTGCATTGGTTTTTAGTATAATTGAGTGCTAAAAATGTATTACATTAGGTTCTCTCACTTTTTTCCCTTACTTTTTGGTGAATCTGTTAGTCTACATCTAACAGCTTCAGTTTGGAAAACTATTTATTATTATTCATTCATTTTCAAACCCACTTATTCCCTTTCGGGGTCACGGGGGTCTGCTGGTGCCTATCTCCAGCACACATTGGGCGAGAGGCGGGGGTACACCCTGGACAGGTTGCCAGTCCATTACAGGGCAACATTCACTCACACATTCACACCTAATTCAAAAATTAATGATTAATTATTCAATTAACCTAACCGCATGCTTTTGAAACCGGAGTACCTGGAGGAAACCCACGCAAGCACGGGGAGAACATGCAAACTCCTTCCAGGAAGGTCAATGGTGAGCCTCGAACTGACAACCTTCTAACTGGAAGGCCACAGTGCTACCCACTGCGCCACCGTGCCACCCTATTTCTTATTATTTTAGAGCACAACCAGATATACAGAAGTTAACACCCACTGTCACTCAATTCCTTTATTGTACCCACTAACTGATCAATCTGCTGGCTAGACGTTCGGTGGAGGGGGTGGAGCATGTGCACAGGGCTTTGTCTATTGGTGCATTTTTAAAAAGGCCACAATTTGTGGTGTTCTGAAAACTTTTTAGTTTTTAATATTTTTTTTTTGGAATCAAAGCCACATAATAATAATAATAAATATAACTTCAAGCAGTGATACATGCTAAGCATCCAGAAGACAAAACATGAGCGGAATTAGCATAACAAAGACATATCGATGAGATTCAAGGCATACACAAAATAAAACGAATCGAATTCAAACGGTTTGACCATTATTAAAAGTCTTATGCTTTTTGACCATTAGGTGGTGCTCTCAGCAACTTTGTGTTTTGGGGTCAGCCTTAGATAATGATGACTCGCACCAAGTTAGGTGCCAATTTGGCAAAAGGTTGGTGAGATACAGCTTTGGACTCCACTTAGCACAACGGCATCAATCATCATGGCTTTAATTGAAAACTGTAACTCCAATCAAAACGTCACAAATACATTTTTGCCACCAAAGTCTGAGGATGTTACGATTCAAATTTGGTAAACAGTCTGTGAGGAGTCCAAAAAGGTAGATCTAATTCAGATAGGAAGTTCAATCAACTACGGTACAAATTTATATCTATGTTTCCGGCTCAACTCAGGGAAAGAAGATGAGATCTATGACAATAAACTAAAGCTAGCAAAAGTTATTTTTACATTTGTGAATATCAATTGATTGTTTAATCATTCGATGGTTTAACATTTGTTAAGTTCCTTTGGGGCATGGTGCCAAAAATGCATGCCAACTTGAGAATTTTATGGTAAGGCATTCTTCAAATACAACATATTTGACAATTTAAAATGGCAGACATTGTAAAAATAGGCTTGATGTACCCAATTGGTTGAGACCAAATTTAAGGCCACAATGGAAGAATGGACCTGGTGGTGATCAAACAAACAACCCTTTCGGTTATAGGATGCCTAACTCCATGACTACGGCACTTGCCGCCAACATAAAACTCTAGGCTAATAAACATTCAATCATTCATTCATTTTTCAACCCGCTTATTCCCTTTTGGGGTCACGGGTGTCTGCCGGTGCCTATCTCCAGGGCACATTGGGCAAGCCAGTCGCCAGTTCATCGCAGGGCAACATTCACTCACACATTCACACCTCAGGGGAGCTTAGATTATTCAATTAACCTAACCGCAAGTTTTTGGGATCATGGGGGAAACCGGAGTAACCGGAGGAAACCCATGGAAGCACAGGGAAAACATGCAAACTCTGGGCCCGGCCTGGGTCAATAAACAGGTAGAATTATTTTCATTTTACTTGCCCAACAAAATTGTTAATTACTTTATATTAATTGTCCATTAAATTGAATTAACATTGACACATTTATAAAGTGATAAAGTAAAGCAAACATACTTCTTGTATTTCCTTGGACAGGTGCAATCCGTTCCTTTTGCCTAATTTTAAGAGCCGTCCCAAGAATCTTTGAGACTCAGGCAGTAAATCACTGGATTGTTTTTCCTGTAAAAATAAAGAGGGAAATGCTGAAGCAAGTTATGTTTACTGCTGCATTTCTGACACCCGGCCAAAGATGGGCCTGACACCGTACGGGTGTCACATGCTTCTCTGTGAATGGACTCCAGCACAGGGTCACAATGAGGACAGTCAGGACTATACAGTTCAAGGAAGACAGTAAATGTCCTTCACCAAAGAATGTCCATTCCCACAAGGAAATTGTGACGTAATCGTTTAATATGAAATGTGAACATTTTAAGGCCACAATCTGATATAGTTTTGTATCAAGTTGTGATGTACTCAGCAGACGTTGCCACATTCCTTCCCTTATGGCTCAGCTCAAATAAACTGAACCTGGCTGACAGTTCCGCAGATGTCTTTTTAATACCAATAGATTAAGTTCTCGAATAAAGAGTGATGACAGAGGTACTACTAACGACCTCTTAATAAACAATACCAGATAATCGCTCACTCTGACAAACTGCCCATTCAGGGTTTCTGCAGGTTTCACAATGTCAAATTAAGAATCAAATGTAAGATCTATATCGTACTTATGTTTATCTAACAAACTGCCCTAAATTAACTATAAAATCTATAAACACGTATCACTGTTTAAGAACTGTTGCATATAAGCTATCTAAAAATACCTAAATTTTTCCTAACAAGGTCCCAGAGATAAAGAAACAGAATAAACATTTTGTTCCCTGAAATATCATTAGATATAGTATATATATATATATATATAAGGCCTAAAAGGGCTGCATAAAATGTACCTGCAGGGCTAAAAGTCTCTGAAAGACATCCTCCCTCATGCTCACTTCCACATCGAAATCTGACAGACGTTTATCGGCTTCAGTGCTCGCCTGTCTGACCTCTTTACATGGAGAGACATACTGGGGGAAGTCCAGGACGTGACGTGAAGCTGAAACAGAGCACAAAGAAGATTTGGTTTTACAACTGTGCCTGACACAACAAAACCAAATGTGTGAATAACCCATCAAGGATTGGGGGAGTAACAGTTTGACCCCAAAAAGACAAATTACCTTTCCACTAGAGGTATATCTACCAAACTAGCACAACTGAGAGTCTCTGCTCACCCCACAGAGATATTAAGAAGTATTTTACGGATTTGGGAACTATTCAACTGTTCTCCAGATCTCGAGATAGCACTTTTAGCATAGATTTCAGCATAGCTTAGATTCAAAATGATCAAAGACTTTTCATAGTCACCTTTTTCCTATTGAAAATGTACAAGTTTATAATTTCTAGTATTATATTAGGAAATGAACTACTTTCTGGCAAAATAATCAATTAACCTTACTGGGGAAACGTGGCTGAAAGCAGAAGCACAGAAAAACACACTCTCCCCATTTGATCTTTCGATATTTCTAAAACAATAACTTAACCTAAAAAAATGGATACCAAAGATCTCAGTTTCTATGACAAGTTTGAATGGGAGTACTTTTTAATTAAACAATAATATTTTATTAGTTCAGTAATTAAGACTAATAAAGGCTAACCAATCAAATTACAAGAGCAATAACATAATTCATAGGAAATTAATGAACAATTTATTATTTACTTAATACTCAATTCATATTTTTCTTCTCTATCAACATTATATATTACTTTTTCATTTCAGGGGTTTTTTTAATAGTTGTTAATTTAAGAGTATTTGACATCAGTTAATAGCCAGAGAAAACATGTTAATTGCCAACAATTTTCTTTTGCAAAAGCATTTAAACCAATTAAAATACCACAGTCATTGTCAAGTTACCAGTCATTGTCAAGTGCTGCAAACCTTTCAAAGAAAGCAGAGAAAAAAAAGCAAGAATTTGGTAATGCTTGTCTGGTATTTAAATGTGGCACAGACAATAGAAGACAGAGACAAAAAGAATGGAAAGTAACCTTTAAGTTGTCAACTAAATGCATCAGAAACAGCTCAGTTATTGATTTTTGTCAACTACCGGTAAGTAAACTTTGTTTTTTTTTAATATAAAAGACAACGATCTTTGTAAAGCTATGTGAAGAAAGAAACTCATTTGCAGAGTTCATATATCAGTTTTATGGTTCCAAAGCAGGTCTAATAAACCCCGGGCTCCCGTTTCCACCTCAAACAATCTGGTTTGGACTGCATTGAATTTACATGAATGCAATACATTGAACATTTGTAAGAAAAGTGACTCTGATTACAAAATAATTATTTGGGTTTGTGTTATTCTCTAAATAATCACTGGAAATCTAACCAAACAATAAAACCCAATCAATCTTTCACACATACTCATCTGAACTTGTCTAAACCAGCCGTTCTTTTTACTCTCATCAAGTGTCAACACACCAAGACACAGATGACAGACCTTTATCCATCATCAAGTATCTCATCACACCATCAGTCACCACTCACCAGCATAATCTGCTTTTGCATCAGCAACAACCTGCAGGGTGTTCTCAACGCAAACTTTCCCAATGTCCACCAAGCCGACCGTGTCATAGGCTTGTTTTATCCTCTGGATCAGTTTCTCTGTTCGATGTCTGATCTCCTCCGGAGTAAGGTCCCATCGCAGGTTGTTGGCCTTGTCAACTCCAGTGGAGCAGCTGTGGGCACATATGATTGATCCATTCTGAAGTGTCATCTTGAGCTTAGAGCTGGAAGAAATGACTGCATTGAAGAAATGAACCACTGATCAATGTGGGCCTAAGACCAATCTTGTTGCAACCTTAGAAACTGTAAATCTGCAAAATATTAAACATAGCACTGCTAGAAAAGAAACTGAGGGCAGTGGAAGGCTGCATGCTGTGAATGTTTTCCATCCTAATGATGGCCACTTTCACATGTCCGTCAAAATAGAGAATGTGAATCTGATCTGCTTGTGTTACACTTATACTACTTCACGTATGCCAGCTACATAGCCTAGTTTTAAGAGAAGCCAAACAGATAACTCGGCTAAAACCAGATATCTTCCCATACTAATGCTATGTAATAGAGTAAAATAATATTCAGCATTTATAGCTTTGAGTCCAGTTACAGCCATACCGTTGGTTACAGTTACCAGTACTAAAGAGACATCTAAACAACCCATAGTAGAATTTAATGACTTAAATAACTGCATTCACAATACCTTCTGACAGCCCGAGTCACACATATGCTGAAGATAAACATGGCATGCATACATTTCCGTACGTGCAACGTGCAAAAACAAGATGCAACTCCTACCGCCAGACTTGACTGTGATAACACTACTACAAGAAGGAAGAAGGGTTGACTTTGAATATTAATTACGCAACGTGACGTTGTTGCGAGGCGCGTTCTGATTGGTCAAAAGTGAAGAGTTGGCGGAGCTTATGAATATAGTCACATATTGTCTTACAATTACTACGCAGTTATTCTGAACAGGTATAAGTTTGTCATGTAATGTACTGTTAACTACTTTAGTGTAATGCAAAGTTCATGTGAAATAGCACCTGTTACGTAATAAATATCAGATTGACATCTGTAGGATCATGTGTCGATGTAATAATGTGGTTATAGCCCACAATTTCAGTAGTGTTGCTGTAAAGTAATATGTTAGTAGTATTAAATCAAACCCAGAATTACTATACTTCATTCAATTAAAGTTCAGTATTTATTTTATACTTCAAGGAAGAGTTCAGCAAAAGTTTTATTTCTTTTATAACTTACTGTCACGTTACTAATTTTAAGCACTCATTGCCCTGGGATATTTTAAGAACATAAAACCTTTTTTCAGCAGCGAAAACACGGACAAAAGGCGAAATAAAAAGAAAATAATACGTTTATTTAATGTTTTGATCAATATCTCCTGATAAAGGTTAACTTCCGGCGTGGCTGCGCATGCGCTTTGCTGCACGTCAGCTTCGCGAGTGTTGATGACGCTGTGGCTGGAACGAGCGCTGCGGGCACTTTTTCCAGGTAGGTGGGCGGGGGAGCGCACAGCATCCACAACACTATAATCTTAATATTTATCGCTATATTTAAACCTATATGCGAAGCTACCGAAGACAGGCTGCTGTTTTGTAAAAGGTTCCCTCTCTGTTCTCTTTCTTAATTAAACTGCGAACGTATTCAGCCATTGCAGCCTCCTGCAATCTCGTTTATGTAAACATGAACCAACTATGATGCATGCATAGGCTCAGCTGATTTACGGTTATGAGTATATTCTTAAATATAAACCATGCCATATGATGTTTACACTAGTAAGTTGTATTAATTGTATTGTTATTTAATAACGTTGGCTTTTGAACGTGCGCTGCACACCTACAAGACTTTTACAGCTAAATTAAACCATAATTATGTATTAGTCAATTATTTTTATTTTAAAGGCTAACAGATCAAATTACAAGAGAAGAAGCTGATAAAATAAGTCCTAGGAGATGTATGAAAACTGTATTATTTAATCAATACCCAACTCGTATTTATCTTGCCTAACGACATTATATAAATATGTATAACTTTTTAAATTTATCAGTTTTTTTGTTAATTTAAGTGTATTTAAAACTAGTAAATACGTCATAAAATAAGTGACATACAAAACGTTGTTTAAAAATATTGGTTAAAAGTGGGATTCATTATGACATATTCAATGCTTAGAATAACTAATATTTTTTTTTTTTTATTAAGTATACACTGCATAGTAGTTAGAGGCTAATTTTGGTTAACTCCAATATGTTCCATTGCTGTATGACTTTTTATAATTTTGTGTGTCATTCTTTCATGGTTCCAATGCCCATTTCCCCAAGATTTTCCAGACAAAATGGCAGCGGAAAAGCGTTTGGCATATTCCATTGTGCAGTTTCTCCGAGATCAGACACACAGTGTCTCACTCAATTCAGATGAACTGGAAAGTCTGGAAGGTACCAGAGCCCACCCTCATCTCAGAAACACCTGATGTCAAAGCCATATTATCTTTTCTAGGCTAACCAACCTTTCTATATATTGGTACTATAATTAGCTATATATTTAGCTTAGGTATTGCACAAGAAAGAAGGTTTTACCAAAAACATTGCTTGGTTTTGACGGTATGTTTTGAGAAGGAAGTTACATCATAACTAGGAATGTGCTAGCTCTTTCAATATGGTTGTTAAGAGATGCTCTTTTTCTTTCTTACTTTGAACTTTTAAAAAGCCAAGTCATTTTCCTTACCCCTCACTGCTTTCTCTCTCATTGCAGATTTGTTAGCTGTTAGCATTTTGTGTGTTTTAAAGCTAAATAAAGCCTTGTTTTCTGTTATATCTTCTTAATCCTTCCTACCAGAGTCTTCTATGTTGGGTTATAATTGATATTTTCAATAACAATTATCAATGAGCTTTCATTTTGTTAAAAATGTAAAAAAAAAAATTTAATCAAACTGACTCAAGAATTGTGCATATGCTATAAAAACCATAAAAATATTAATGAGCGGTTTTCTTTTTCGCTGTCAGATTTTGTATCTATTAGGTTGAATCAAATAACAGTTTTACTGAAAACAGTTTTATCTTGCTCAGAATATTTGCACATGTTCAAATGTTGCTATTGTTGTCTACTCCCTGAACACATTCAGTTGATAAACATAAATTTATCTACGAATTACAAAGAAATAAATGAGAAAACAATGTTTTTCTATACAGTTGCGATACAGTGTTTGGAGACTACTTTCAAAATCAGCTCGAGTGACCATCATCTCGCTGCTCCTCAGCCACTGAGAGAAATGTTCTTTAATTCCCTCCTCAAAGTATATTCACACCAATCACTCACTCATCAATTCATTTTTTTGGCTCTCATGGTTCTGGGGCCGGTATTTCATATGCTAAATACCATTTTCATGAAATATTTGTTTACAGAATGATATTACATTACCCGAGACATTTCCCTCACCAGAGGAAATCGAAAGAGCTGAACAGCTTAAAAATGAAGGCACGTCAACATTATTCTACTTGATTTAAAAAGAATTGTGATGATGAAATTCTGATGCATCATTTGATCCGAGGTGTTTTTCTTGGGTCAGGGAACAACCACATGAAGGAGGAGAACTACAGCTGTGCCGTGGAGTGCTATACAAAAGCCATCGAGCTGGACCAAAGAAACGCAGTCTACTACTGCAACAGGTGAAGGCCCGGATTTGATGATGTGAGAACGTGTCACTCATAAAGAAGATGGCTTGATGTTTAGTGTTGACTGCTGGGATTGTTTTCATAGGGCTGCAGCACACAGTAAACTGGGAAACTACACCGAGGCTACAGGAGACTGCGAGCGAGCCATTGCGATTGATCCGTCATACAGTAAAGCTTACGGGAGAATGGGGTGAGATGCTTGTAATTACAGTATATTGTACAGTATATAATCAGGTATGTACAGACAGTATTTGAAAAGGTTTAGATGATTTGATTAACAAGACCATTTTTGTCACTTTTTGATCTCTTCTGATTGTTGTTGTTTCACTTTTGTAAGGCTGGTCCATGGGTTGATCCAAAAACGGGTTTCAACCATGGATGAAGGTTTTCAGCCGTGTTCTGTCTTTCAGAGCTTGCAGGAACTTTAATTATTGAATTTAACTTTAATCTGACTCCATATTTTAATAAGAAGGTTATTGTTTACCTTTATCATAAGCTTTGATTAAAGCTATAATAAACTATGTATTAATAATTGTCAATAATTAGAGAAATGCACTCACTCGTTATAATTAACCCTTTAAACCTTTGTTACATAATGTGATACTTTAGTTCTTAGCATTTACCATTATTTTAGAAAGTGATTAGAGAGTAACTATTGACAATATTGAACATCTCATTTATTAACAAACACTTAGTTACACAGGAAAAAGGTAAAACAATAGCAGAGACTACATGATCTGGAAGGGCTCTGGCCTTCCAGATCACGGGCTTATCATAGACGAACAGCAAAGACTACATGATCTGGAAAGGCTCTAAGCCTTCCAGATCATGGGTATGTTCAGAGACAAACAGACCACGAGCTCCTCTTGCGTTCTTCCTCAAATACCATCCTGATCCAAGTCCACACCCATGGGAGGGTCTACTTGAAATGTAAATCAGACAGCATGTTTGAGAGACCACGTGACCATATATGGTGTTCCTCAGAGACAAAGTAATCGAATCTGGTGTATCTTTCAGAGGCAGACGCCATTGTTAACCAAAGTATTCACAGATGCGGATGGTAATCGCTTTAACACCTTTGCAACACAAAGCAGATACAGGGAGTGGTTGATAGTCTCAACCCCCCTGGTTTAAACTCTTTGCGACACTGTTAGATTTCTGTTGAGTTATTTACACATTCACAAATGTTATTGTATATGAATATATACATAATTATTCACAACCTTACACTTTAAAGCGTCTACAGTGGCAGACATTGGCTGAAGACACACACACACACCTTACCTTTAAAACTTTTTTTTTAATTCTTGCCAAGTGGGGACCACACACACACACGCACACGCACACACACGATCTTAAGTATACAATGGCTTGTTGGTTTAGAAATGTAACCTAGTGCTACAAAGTACAACTAACTCATTCAGAGCTTCCAAATAAAGTTGAATGAAGAAGATTAATCAATAATACAAATCTTTTAACTGGTTATTTCAGTGGATGTCAAAACCTGCATAGTTTTCAACCAATATATTGGCATAAAAAAACATTGGTTAAGTTCCTTTCGTTGTTTTTTTTGGTCGAGTGGATATTTTTTCCAGATTACAATATTTAGGTATTTTTAAAAAGTATTTTACCAAATGTAAAAAGGCTTTGATTTGACTAAAATCAAACAAGTACTGAAATGTGAAACCCATTGTCATGGATGAAGTGTGTTAATCATCATTAAATTTCTTTTTAAATATTGTAGTAAACATATAAAATACATTTAAATTCATGGGGTACTGCGTTTAAGCATCGTATAAAATGTTGAAGAAAACGGTGAACCAGAAAAAGTTACGAATGTAACCCAGAGAGGATTGTAAAGAAAATATCAAGTTAGGGGAGCTTTACAAGGAGTGGACATAGCCTAGAGTCAATACAAATAGACATGAACAACGTCTTCCATTTGGGGAAAAAAGGAACGGAACATCTTCCATCACAACTCTGCAGTTGTTTTGAGTTAAGTAGGAATGGCACGACCCACCTACTGTTTAATTTGGATTTCACGTATAATGTATAGGTTATTATTAAGTTATATATTTTTTAATTGTTTTAATTGAACATTACAAGAGTTACAACAGTTATGTTAATTGAGCAATCATCTTTCAGTTTCATTTTACAGAGCCCAAATCAGTGTCATCTAGTGGTGAAAAGAAGGGATAACCCTTGGAAGCACAAGACCTCTAAAATGGCTTGAGCTTTTCAAAGTTCTGCCACAAAAAGTTCTTGGAAGATTTTTTCAGGAAGAGGTTTGCCTGATTGACCTTGTCTTTGCTTTTTTGGGGGGAGTTAATTGTTTTTATTTTGTCTCAAAACACACAAAAAAAATTTAAGGATTGTGCCTTTTTACCTTGGATATTTCAAATGTAATTTTTAATGGTTTTTGATCATCTTTTTACGCTCTCACTGTAGCACTTTGAGATTTCACTGAAACGTAAAATGCATTACAATAAAATGTATTATTATTAAAATTTTGAGCAAGCAAAAAAAGACAAAACTTGCTTCTCTGAATTGTATTTTTTTGTACAATTTCAGGTTTGTTGTGGAATTATTGTGACGTAGTGAAAAAGCTGCGGTTGTACTAAACAAAATTGCCACAAATCTTTTAAAAATAATTTATTGCAGCAAATTGTAAAGTAGTAAAAACCTCTAAGGGTTAAAGTCCTGTAGACAGGCAGAGGATAAAGAGTGAAAAGGCACAGAATCATCATACTAGAAGTACTTCAGGAAGTTTCCATAGTATGTAAGGACTTGGCCTGGAATACTATCTACTAGGGTTGGTCCACTGGTTTTTCTGAAATCCACAGCCCACATTGCATATCAAAGAGCAATGTGTTACTGTGCTTGACGCAGCACACCCACCTGGCCTGCCTGCATAGAGTATATCTGGGGTATTGTTAAAAGATTTTATCCAACCATAGAAATAATCTGTGCACTTGCCCAGACCACACTGACCCAGATTGCGTGAGTTGCTTAGAAATGAACACACTCCTGTAAAAACTTTTCCAATATTGATATTTTCAGAGAGTTGATCTATTCTGTTCATGATTCTAGATTGGCTCTAACGTCGATGAGCAAGTATCCAGAGGCGATATCATATTTCAATAAAGCCCTGGCGTTAGATCCTGACAACGACACCTACAAATCCAACTTAAAGATTGCAGAGCAGAAACAAAAAGAAGCCTCCAGCCCTGTGAGTAGCAACTATATTTCATATTTACAGTGTGATTAAACATGAGTAGTCTTATGCTAGTTTTTGTTCTCACAGACGGCCACAGGACTGGGTTTTGACATGGCCAGCCTCATCAATAACCCTGCTTTCATTAGCATGGTATGCACAACTGAGTGGCATCACATTTCTGCTAGTAGTATTTATGAAAACACTCATAAATCGACCACATGCCTTGAGTTCCCTGCATGCCACAGTTAAAGGGCCAGTCACTTCAATCTGAGGGTGAGTGTGAGGTTTCTAGCACACTGCAGCAGTCTTGAAAATGGGACACATTCATAAAAATAAGTTTTAAGACCCCAAATGTAAGGCAACATATCAATGTTTTAGAAATGGTTCAACATTAAAGGGGCCATATTATGCAACTTTTCAAGCATTTATAATAAATATTTGAGCCCTTTATAGCACTGCAACTTTTTAAATGCAAAACTAGTCGTAAAAAAACGTCTTAGAATCACCTCGTATTTATTGGCTTCCCAAAAACGCATCAGTTACTACCATTCCTCCCCCTTTTGGGAGGAAAGAATGTGAAAAAGTTTTTCAAATTAACAATTAAGAGTTTTCTCCCTCACCCGGTTTGGAAAAGGATATAAAGACCAAAGTGCATCAAAGAGTTCTGTGTAAGTCTCATTACTTCGCGACGAATGAATCCACCATAAACGTGTAGAAATAACAATGCGCTTCACGCAGTTCAGTGCCTGTGTAATTCGGCTAACAAGCTCTTGTGCTGTTTGCATGAGATAAAGTTAATGATCAAAGTTTGGATCTATTTCATGCAAATATTGTAGGAGTTTGAAAACGGGAATGTGTTTATTCTTTCTAATTGTGTTTTGTTGACAACATTAACCGATTTCCGGTGTTATATGCAATGCTGGGTTGGTTAGCATAACTGCTTACCATTTATTAGGCCAAAATGCTCCCTGTAACCCTGGGTTTGTTAACAAATCTAAGTTGGTGATTGGGACGAGGTCATCGTCCATCGCGATGTTTCACATTTTACATTATAATCAACAAAAAACACACTTTGTCTGAATTGTTCTTGAGCACTTACGGGTCAGGCAGCGCACCTGATCTGCAAAGAAATAAGCTGTACTAGCGATTAAACTGATTGGTCAGTGGGCGGAGGTTGATTTTGCACAATATGGCCCCTTTAAGAGAAAGGGAATTTGACATGTACCGGTATCTTTTGTAGTTGTTTGTACATGTAAAGGCTAGTGTAAAAAGGGTGTTAAGGTGTGTTTGTGTATTACAAATGTGCAATACTCATTTTATTTGTGGACGTTATCGTCAATAATCGAAATACCTTCCATGTGCAACGTTTATATTAAATCCAAAATTCAAGGTGTATTAAACGCCTAACTTTGCTGTGTTTCACTTGTCAATCTTTGTTTATTGGCAGCGTGTTTCAGACACTGAACCTTTTTACAGTCATTTTTTGTTTTATTAAAACAAAAAACTAAGAGACAGAACCGTGAACCAGTTATTTAAAAAAAATCTTCCTTGTAGTTATGGTTGACTGTTTTGGAGTTATTCGCCATATATTTTCAATTACATTTTTCTTAAATGTACATTTCATTTAATTTATTTAATCTGCAATGTTAACATAATGTACAACATTATTTATTAAGCAGTGAGTTGAACTCGGAAATATATTTATTTTTTGAGATCCCCCCAATGTTTAGTACAATGTTACGCTCTTGTCAGAGAGGCATAGAACTGTCAATGCCATAATTTTCAGGGGCAAGCCGAGTCAACTATTATATATATATAAACATTCCAAGTTAGAGTCAAGGGTAGGTTATCAGGGTCTAATTACACAGACACATATAAAACAAACAAACAAGGCCATCATTTTGTGCGTGGGGCAGCAATGCCAATAGAGGCAAAATTCCATTATATACAATATGGGAAATGAGTATGCAAACTAATTAGCATGTTTAAAGGAGAAAAATTCACCAATAAAACAGTTTGATAACCGCTGGTGGGATAAAGAAGTGTGCTATGCTAATCAATCAAAAGTTTGTGCACCCCTGTGAATTTTCATGATGAATCGTTGGTTGTTTCGATAAAAAAATTCAGTTAAAAACATCATATATGAGACAAACAGGGTGATATTTGAGAAGTGAAAAGTCAATATGCTTTATGTAAAATCACAAGTACTATTTGAGCTAAATTAGGCATGTGCATAAGTGTAGGCACCCTCAAAACTCAGAACAGAGCTGAAAACAACATCATGGTTTAGGGGAAGGATACAGAAAGCGGTCTCAAGGTTTAATCTCTCAATTTGAACTGTGAGGAACATTGTGCAGAATTGGAAGACCAGAGGCACTGTTCTAATTAGGGCAGAAGTAGCAGACCAAAAAGAAATCTCAGAAAAGCAGAGGGGCTGGATGGTGAGAACAGTCACAGTCGACCCAGAGACCACCTACAACAGCATCTTTCCGCAGATGGCATCACTGGCGCTGGCTCTTCTTTACACAAGGAGATGCTGTATGGAAAAGTAATTCAGATCAGTGTCGGTTGAAGTATGCTAAACCACATTTGGACAAGCGAGCTTCATTTGGAATAAGGTGCTTTGGACTGATGAAACTAAATAAGTTTTGGGGGCATTATGTACGGTGGAAAAAAACACAGAATTCCAAGAAAAACACTTGCTACTTGCATTTCCATCATGTGATAGAATCCAGGGACTGGGGATCTTGTTAAAGTTGATGGTCACATGGATTCCACTCAGTATCAGCAGGTTTTGGGGAACATTGTCCAAGAAACTGTAACAAAGTTGACGTTATGCTAGGGCTGGATCTTTCAACAAGACTAAGACCATGGCTCAAAATCTACAAATGCATTCATGTAGAGGAACAAATTCAACATTCTGGAATGGCCATCTCCGTCCCCGGACCTGACAACTAATGACAATTTCAGGGGTGATTTAAGGCAGGCAGTCCATGCTCTGAAACCTCACTGAACTGGAGAGGTCTTGTTAAGAATGCCCAAAATTCTATCTGCCAAGATTCCAGACTCTAATACAAAGCTATAGAGTTTAGAGGCTGTTATTTCTGCCACATTTAGTTTAAATAGTTATTGCATACTTTCCATTAATCACTTCTCAAATGTCTCTGTGTTCGTCTCATATATGTAATATTTAACTGAAATGTCTTATCCAGAGAACCAATGATCTTTAAATGAAAATGTACAGGGGTGCCCAAACCTTTGCTGCTCTATGAATTCATCTTTTTCTTACTGAAGAGTTGAGAAGTTGTCCAAAACATGAGCTGTGACTGGATAGCTTTAAAGGGAATTCCTTTAAACGAGTCAATCCTTTAAAAAAACTGTTATAATAATTCCACCACATTTTGACCTCAATACAGATAACTTTCAGTCCAAAGATTGTTAGTTTCTATTCAATCAAACTGTCTTTGTTTATCTTCTTCTCTATAGGCTGCCAGTGTGATGCAGAACCAGCAGGTTCAACAACTGTAAGCTCTTTTACATTTTCAGTAAATATTTCAAATGTAGCGCTACCATAATCCTTGAGAAAACTGTAAATGCAATAATTAGGGCGTGAGCACAGAAGGGGCGTGGAACCCTATTGAAATTCCTCAGAGTGTAACTTTCACACCATTCGGTACATTTTTGAGGCCCTAACTATACTTTCACACACTCTCTATTGGCTCTATAGCGACATCTAACACATTTCAGCTTGTGGTGTGTTAACAGTTTGCCGTAGGCAAATTAATTCGGCACACACATGTAAGGTACCAAGGCTTAATTATAAGTAATTGTTAAGATTTTGGATCACATCTCCAAAATCGATGGGAAGTTTTTGATTTTAGTGCCCAGCCCTAATGGGACATTAAATTGTGACGCTTTTTTTACTTTTTTTAAACTGCTTGCGCACACTGGCCTTTTTCCCCCTCAACTACATCTCTCATCCACTCCACATTTTCTTTTAACACCCTCCTGTCCTGATGTAATTAATGCAAACTGGTCCGTAGGAAAATAAATATAAATGACTACATAAATTCACTGCTTCCATCCAGAGGAGGGAACACCACAACAGGTGTTCACTCCCCTGGAGATAACAAAACTGTCCAAGTCAAACGAAGCACCTTCTTCACCATGTGGTGGCTGTTGAGCAGGACAGGACAAGGAAAAAAAAAAAACAGGACATTGTTAATAATTCGGCCATGCAATGTCTGGTCTGTTCCAAATTTACCAACTATTGCTGTGTCCCAATATCAGAAGTGTGCATTCTCCCGAGTACGTATTTTAAGGCCACTTACGTCTAGGGGTGTAACGGTACGCTAGAATCGTATTCGGTTCGGTACAGTGTCTTGGAGAGTACGGTTCGGTTTATTCGGTTCGGTACAAAACAATAAGAGCTTACATAATCTTTATTTTGAAAAGCTGCCAATACACAATAGAATTCTTGCATAAAATTAATAAAAGTGACACATTTGGGTGATATTTTAAATAAATTGCACTCTTTATAAAGAAAAACACATTTTTTTAAATAAAAAATTAAAAACTGCAACTAGTTAGGACCTGAAAACTTTTAACACTAGCAACAGCTTCAGCTTGTATATCAACAAAACTAACTTTTTAAGTTTTTGGCTAAAAAGATTAACCTATCCACATTTTCTAAAGAGAGCATAGATCTGGTTGCAGTGACAATATCTCCAGCAGTAGAAAATGTTAGATGTGTTGCCTGCCCGATCTCCGTGGAACAATGTCGGCATACAACTTTAAATTTATCCACTCGTCTATCCCCGTTATGTATTTTAACAGAGAAGCCAAAGTGTTCTCAAACACGAGACCGTAGTGAGGTGGGAGGGTCTTCAAGCTCTGGCTTCTCTTTCGCTTTTGATATGATTCCATTTTCCTACTCGTGCTCGTCACTCAATAGCGTCCGTGCGGAAACTCGCCTTGGAACATTGTTCCGCTGCGCTTAATATCGCGCTAATAATAAATTTAAATTATTATAAAAATACAGAATACCGAAATGGTACGCAAGTGTACCGAACCGAACAGGCCGTACCGAAACGGTTCAATACATACCGTGAACCGTTACACCCCTACTTACGTCACAACGGTGTGCCAAGGCCGTCTCATTTCGCCAAAACTCGAAGGGTCCTTAAAATGCACCTTTCAAATGCGTTCTACTTTCCCCTGAATTTTGAGGATGCATCACGACCATCCTTCGTGGTCTCAGATATCCCAGGATGCTTTGCCTTTTTTTTTTTTCATTAGGATCACCACAAAACACTTAGATTTGTACTTACATGTAAGAAACAAGTTTGTGTTTTTGTTTTTTAAATAAAGGACAGTATATTCAAGCTTTAAATGCTGGTAGTGATAGGCGTATGGTAAAACATATTTTTATTTTAAACATTTATTGTAAACATTAACACACGCAGCTAACTAAATGTTAACTAAGTATTGGTGGATGTCATAATGTTTTAAGAAGCAGACGAAAGAGTTTTTAAAACTTATGAAAACAGAATGAAGCTCGACTGTCATACTGGTTTAATGAACTCAACATAAAATAGAAAATATTCCAATAGGGAAATGTGACCAATGCAACCAAAACGAAAATATATAGCATGGTTTAATGCAATGTATTCAAAATAAAGAGAAGAATAAATAAAGAAAGAAAAAGAACAAATAAAAAGAAACCCTAAAACACTAGAAAATAAATTAAACAACGAAAGAACTTGCAGTGATCTTAAAAATTTATCAGACACAAAACATAAATAAAAAAATTAAACAAGAACATTTCATTAATTCATTTCGGGATCCAAACTACTGATCCAGCTGGTGGCGCCAATGCACCATAAAGCAAACTGCCAAAAACAACAGAAGAAGAAGAGGCTAGAGCGTCCCATTTACCAAGGGTTTTTGCAGCCTTGGATGCTAGATAGGAAGACGGCCACAGAAAACACAAATTTTAACATTGATAAGATACTTCCTTTTTTAATTTTGACATGTGGCAGGAATGTTGGCCAAACAATAGCAGAAAAATATTCTGACTCAATCACAGCGCCACCAGGGGGTCATAACACTTTACAATATCGTTTTCATCATTTCATTTGCCTCTATGGTTTGGTAGTTTTCACAATTCTCGCTTGAATACATATCCTAAATAGGGTTTTGTTGTAGTGCATAATGCAACAAACTGGCCACTGAGAGCCCTTTGATTGCTGCTTGCAGCTTTAATTAAAGCTAATATAAATGACGTTTAAAAAAAGTATAGTTGCACTTAAGGAATAATGCACTAATATCGTACACCAGACAATGAGATACAATGAGAAAAATCACATTTTTGAGTAGAAACGATGTTTATGACGGTTTTAAAAAAATACTAACAGCACTTTTACTTATTTTGTCAATCCAAATATGAATTATTTGAAAAATGAAATCGCAATTAATTAATGAGAATTGATCAATTCCCCCTTTACACAGTTAATGTTGAAACAGATGAACCCTGAACGTGGTTCACGAGTGCTAGATTTCTAACAAAGGTGATGACAGTTGTGTTTATGATTGACTGTTCAAATCCAGCATGTCAGGCATGATGTCCAACGCAGTGGGGGGCCCTGCAGCCGGTGTGGGAGGATTATCTGATATATCCAGTCTCATCGAAGCGTGAGCATGCTCTCTTTCTCTCCTCTTGATGTGTTCACTGGAGAATTAAACTGGAAATCTTTCTCCCAGTGGGCAGCAGTTTGCCCAGCAGATCCAGCAACAGAATCCTGAGCTGATCGAGCAGCTGAGAAATCACATTCGGAGTCGCTCTTTCAGTGGCAGCACGGATGAGCACTCCTGATCTTAGCAGGTCTGAGAACCTGAGAACCTTTCATTGTTTTTCAATGTGGCTCTCTTCCGTAGAAATGAAGTGTAAACGAGTAGTTTTTACAGTGACTGTCCAAACCGAAAAGACTCACAGAATCAACAAGGTTCAACCAATTAAGTAAATAAACATACACTCGCCGGCCACTTTATTAGGTATATCTTGCTAGTTTAAGGATGGACCTTCTTCAGTCATACACGGCATCGATCGAAGGTACTGGAAACATTCCTCCGAGAGTTTGGTCCTACACATCCAGGAAGTGAATCTCCTGTTCCACCAAATGTCCTCTTTGGATTGAGATCTAGTGAAGGATGGCGATGTGTGTACAGTGAACTCACTGACATGAGATGTCTCGTGCATTATCCTGCTGGAAGCAGCCATTGGAAGATGGAGATCACTAAAATCATATTTGAATGGTAGCAGCTCGTCTTGACCATGTCTACATGCCTAAATGCAGCGAGTTGCTACCATGTGATTGGCCGATTAGTAAAGAGTGAACGAGCAGCTGGTCAGGTGTACCGAATAAAGTGGCTGGTGAGTGTAACATTTTTAGCTTGGAGTGTACGTATTCTAATTTCAGCAGATCTAAACATTAGCATCTTTTATTTACAGAACAGAGATTAAATATCTAAGATAATAATTTTGAACAAATCTTGACATTTTTGTTGATTTCCCTAAAAGTTAACCTGACTGTGGAAAACAATCACCTCCCAAAACAGACATTTACGTCTTGCTTTTGTTTAATAAAACAAACTCCTAAACGATTTAGTTTAAAAACACAAAAGTCTTGGCGATTGCCAGGAGAAATATATTTGTGTGACAGCATAGTGCCAAACGTTTGGTGAAGGGGGATTATGATGTGGGGTTGTTTTTCAAGAGTTTAGGTCCAGAGAAACCGTTTTAAAAGAGATTTTGGACAGTTTCATGTTTTCCTTTCTATTCCATAATCATTTAAGGCAGATAAGAGCAAATCATTTTGGCATTTTTAATGAATTATTGATTTTTCATTGTATAATATTTATTCCTCTTGTTGCATCAAATTGTTTTACATTTTTTCCGATTGCATTCTTTTAATTAAATTTCGTTTTCATTTACTGCTCTATTCCAGGATCTAAAGTCAAGGGGGAACTAGCGGAGAAGAGTCGTGAGTGCAATCATTTAATTCATTCTTCTCTTCTAGTCGGGATGAAGAACATGGCACTTTATATGGAGCGTCAGAAGGGAAGAGGAAGGAGAAAACATCTATAAAAAAAAATCAGCTTTCACTTAGAGAACATTACTGTAAAAGCAGAGTGGTGTTTCTTTGTGTTTGTCTGTATAGATAATATATTTCAGTCCTCGTCATGAATGTAGCTGGTAATGTTCATTTTACAAAACACACAGCTGATCATATGTTTGTGCCTATTACCTTTGATGTTTGTTAACATTTATGGTTCGTTCAATAACAAAATGACTTGACGGTGAGATATAGAACTGAGAACTTGATTATTAACTTTTCTCAGATTATTTTTCCAGATATTCTGTTGTTTTCAGAGCAAGAGACGTGTCCTAATCTGCTTTAATTCCGCTGCTTTATCATTCCTGTTGGATTTGAGGTTTTATTCACGTCTAATGATAACAAAGGTTACTATAATTAGCATATTATCACCATTTTCCTTTTTTTTATGCATGCTCAATCAGATGAGTAATCGAAGCTCATGTGATGTTCTAATAAATTATAGAATTATGATGTTTTGTCGGAAATTAATTACAATAAACATGTCCTAAAATGTGATATTTGGTACTTTATTGATGTATTTACACACAGCAGTTGGAATAAATGTATTCTTTATTTACATTAATATATAGTTAAAACAATTAAAATACACGTTAAAACCACAGACGTGAAGAGCAGACCGTTATATTAATAGATGAAGAACAGACAGAACTCTTCGGTTGGTCCTTTGACAGCATGGAGTGACTGTGGGACGGGCCTCAGCTCTCTGGACTTATGAAAGGACACACCACAAGGACGTGAGCGATGTCATCGTATTCATATGTTCGCTTAAGGAAGGTATCTGTGAGCCTCAGGCCTGATATGAGCTAAAAGAAAAATGTTTCTCGGTTTTAGCTTCAAAAGAGATGCATATTAAATGTTTAAACCATTGTAAATAGCGTTTAAATTTACAGTATGTATGATATTGCTTCTTAGTGTATGCATGCCGTTTCCTTCAAATACAAGACAGAGATCCCATTTAACCTCAAGCGTCGACAAACATAGTATTATTAAATATGTTACTGGCATTTTAATTTAAGACATGGCCTGACCCCAACATATCAAGAAGTCCACTGAGGTCAGAAAATATCAAAGCCAATTTAATCGAAAAAAGGAATTAATCTAATTTTTAAGATCACAAAATCTATGTATTTGAGGAAAACCGAATATTCAGTATTTTGGTTGTTATTTGTATGTGGCTGCGTTCACATTTCTGACCCTTTTGACCTTCCATAGCATTCTGACACACACTGCACTTCCGCTTTTTAGGTTTTTAGACCAAAAACATTTTTTTTTCAAACATGCCCACAGTAGTTTTCAGATGTCGTATCACACGGTTTCAAACGTTTTTGTGGTGGGAGAACCATGCCAAATTTGACATTCTGAAAACGTATATTAAAAAAACAGAAAGGGTGCAACGAGAGGTTTGAATCTCTGCAGATGTGATGATGAAACTCTGTTGCCCAAATAAAAAAAATACAAACTTATGTTTACAGAGATTCAAAACTTTCATTCAGCCGTTAAAAATAATCAAGGTTTCAAAACTTATTTTAACAACTGCAATTTTTTTTCCTGGTAAAAAGTGACATAATGCAAAGTTTTAAAGTTCTTTTTGTCAATATAAGTTACAGAAAACAGCCCCATGTCTATTATTTAGCAAAGCTGAGATAGAGTTTAGTAAAAATATTTTCTAGTGTAAACAATTTCATCTTGAACATATTTTGTTGCTGTTTTTTATTTATTTTTAAAGGCCATTATAAGTCAATGGCAAATATTTAACCCCTTCTAGAGCCTGGGGTTCAAATACTTTTGCTGAGTGATTGGTATGTCCTTACACGGACTGATAAACTTCACTCGTGTGGTTTTGAACTTGTGAAGTTTCTCAGTTTGAGTTACAGTTTTACAAAGTTAAGCAAATTGAACATTTTCCAGCATTCTCAACGATTTCCCAGAATTCCTTTTGTGGTACCAGTCTGAAAATATCTAGCCACTTGAATCATATCAGTTTGGATGTTTTTGACAAGTTTGACGGCTGTAGTTCAAACGGCCAAAGATGAGAAGCGTTTACAATTTTTTTTTTTTTTTACAGGAAAGACGAATAACAACATATTGGCTTTGACAAACATGATACTTAGCGGTTTTTAGCGATTTAGGTGGTCATTTCCACATTCAGGTTATTGGTTCAGACACCCATTTGTCTTCTATACATGTTTCACACTTCAAAACCTTGTTCATTATTCAAGAATAATGGCTAAACTCATCTGAAACATGAATTGAGTTCCACCAAAACTTAAATTAAGAATTAAATTGAATTATTTAAAAAAAACTAAGATGATAAACAACGTCACCATTAACACATCATGTTGTATTAACCAGAATCTGAACTCCCCCATATTTTAAGTTCTGTACTTTTCAATAATGTTCGTTTTTACTCTGCTACAGATTGATTTTTTTTGTTTTATTACATCCCGCACTGTTGAAATGCATCTACCATTGTATGTTTGGACAAATCAATATCAACGGCAACCTTTCAAAACATCAAATGCTCAATCTGAAACAGCTCTCGTAATGTTAGTGCTTCACGTACCTGTAAACCCTGGACCGAGCAGAGCAGCTTGAGTGGGATGGAGAGAGAGGAGCTAGGGCTGAGCTTCCCCAGCTGTCTGCCGGACACCCCACACCAGTGAACAGAGCGAGTGTTGCACATCTCCAGCAGCAGATCCATGGTCCTCTCGCTGGTGGTAAATAGAGCAAGGCTTCTAAACAGAATATAAACATGAGAGAATCTCTAAATCCATAAACTCGTGCTTTACCTGCAGTTTGTGATTTTACAGGTGATGTCGAAGGGCTCCTCTAGATTGACCGTGTCTGGGATGAACTCCAGAGAAAGCCTCACATCACCGTAACCCGGCGCCTAGGAGGATAATGAATGAAGCAGGTTGTGTGTAATCGCAAAGTCCAGAAACTCACTTTGGATTCTGCTAATAAATCTTTATTTAAATTAGTTTAATAAATACCAAATTTCACCCCCATTCCATAGGAACTACATTTGCTCCAAATTAAACATAATTACAACATCCTCCAACAACACGCACATTTCTGAACAATTTGATCTCTCCATTCTCTTCTTCAACCTCTCTGTTCATCTTACACCACGTGACTCGACCAAAAAAGTCACATGTTTTGGAAACGACAACACAACTAGATGACTAAAGTTTGTACGAAAACTTTGAAGTTGGCTTGTAAATGTATTTTTATGAGCAAAATGGATTGGTTGCCAAGGTAGAAATTTGGTTGCTATGTAGGAGTCAGTGACATCACAGAAAGCTCCCCATGCCAAAAGCATCTCAATGTCTCTATGGTTTTCCTTAGCTGAGATAGTGATATGCCAAGTTGGTTGCTTTGGTAAATAGTGAAAAAGTTTTAAAGTTCTTTTTGTCAATATAAGTTACATAAAACAGCCCCATGTCTATTATTTAGCAAAGCTGAGATAGAGTTCAGTAAAAATATTTTCTAGTGTAAACAATTTCTCTGTGATGTTTCATCTTGAACATATTTTGTTGCTGTTTCTTATTTATTTTTAAAGGCCATTATAAGTCAATGGCAAATATTTAACCCCTTCTAGAGCCTGGGGTTCAAATACTTTTGCTGAGTGGTTGGTATGTCCTTACACGGACTGATAAACTTCACTCGTGTGTAGTTTTGAACTTGTGAAGTTTCTCAGTTTGAGTTACAGTTTTACAAAGTTAAGCAAATTGAACATTTTCCAGCATTCTCAACGATTTCCCAGAATTCCTTTTGTGGTACCAGTCTGAAAATATGTAGACACTTGAATCATATCAGTTTGGATGTTTTTGACAAGTTTGATGGTTGTAGTTCCAAAGGCCTAGGATAAGAAGCGTTTACAATTTTTTTTCTGACTCAAAAGACGAATAACAACACATTGACTTTTAGCGTTTTAGGTGGTCATTACCACATTCAGGTTATTGGTTTGCACCCACATACCTCTGACACACCATTTGTCTTCTATCCCCATTTGGTTTATTTTTTCGTCTATAGGTTTGTACAGTGCCCTTGTAAAATTCTGAAAGATGTCACCCCCCAAATAAAAAGTATTTACATATATTATTTATTGCAACTGTTACATAAAATACACATATATTAACAAAATGTTGTTGCTTTTTGCCACCTTTTTAAACAATAAAATGTATTCAAGTGACAGCAGCAGAATTCTCTCTGATGCCCATTTTAGCACAAGGCATAAAAATTAAACCATTTTTTTTTTGACGGTGCGGTAAAACCCTTTTGGCTTAGACTCGCTCAATCGATGTCTATATCCCTCCTAAACATCCCATAACATCCATGTTGCCATGTGTGAGGGGCCTGTGTGGAAAGTGAGCTCTCTTCATGTGTTAGGCATGTGAAGTGTCTCTTTGTGTTGTTGTGGACAGGAACTGTAACAACACCAATCACAGCTCTTCAGTGCAGTACAACACTGTTGCACTATAAGTAGTTTGTATAGAAACTAGTTTTGGATTTTCACCACAGTTAAAAACTTTCTGTTATTTATTGCACTGTATATTGATAAGTTTTGTCTAATTCAAAAGTATCTTAGAAACATTTTTTCAATGTACAATTTGATTGCACAGTTTATTTTGATGTTCATGGTGTGTTTTCTGCAAAATGTGCATGTTTTTCATTTTTTTGTCTATAAACTTATAAAAGCTAAGCAATGAATTCCCTAAGAATACATTTATTGTGACGTAAAAGCATTTTTCCTACTTTTTACATTCACGATTTTGAACGATAAAGCTATGACGTGCTATCTGTAAAGAAAAAAAAAACGTTTTTTTTTTTAGATTTTACATTTTTTTGTAGTTTTGACGCTTTCTTCAGTTAATATTGAACTAACTCTATTAATATTTTTAAAACTATGATATATGTCACCCCAGTCTGAGGTCAAGAGCACTTTTTCATTCAGGATGTCTCTGTACATTGCTGCATTCATCTTTCCCTCCATCCTGACTAGTCTTCCAGTTCCTGCTGCTGAAAAACATCCCCACAGCATAATGCTTCCTGGTGATGAGCGGTGCCTGGTTTTCTCCAAACGTAACGTCTGGCATTCACTCTAAAAAGTTCAATTTTAGTCTCATCAGACCAGAGAATTTTGTTTCTTATGGTCTGAGAGTCCTTCAGATGGCTTTTGGCAAATTCCAGGCGGGCTGCTATGTGCCCTTTACTAAGGAGTGGCTTCCGTCTGGCCACTCTACCATACAGCCCTGATTGGTGGATTGCTGCACAGATGGTTGTCCTTCAGCTGGAGCTCAGACAGAGTGACCCTCGGGTTATTGATCATCTCCCTCCTCCCCCGATCACTCAGCTTAGATGGCCGGCCAGCTCTAGGAAGAGTCCTGGTGGTTCCAAACATCTTCCACTTACGGATAATGGAGGCCACTGTGCTCATTGGAACTTTCAGAGCAGAAGAAATTTTTCTGCAACCTTCCCTGTGCCTCGAGACAATCGTGTCTCGGAGGTCTACAGACAATTCCTTTGTCTTCATGCTTGGTTTGTGCTTTGACATTAGCTGTCAAACCTGCGACCTTATATAGACAGGTGTCTGCCTTTTCAAATAATGTCCAATCAACTGAATTTACCACCGGTGAACTCCAATAAGCTGCTGAAACATCTCAAGAATGATCAGTGGAAACAGAATGTACCCGAACTCAATTTAGAGCTTCACGGCAAAGGCTGTGAATACTTATGTACATGTGATTTTTTTTTTGTATTTTTAATAAATTTTCAACAATTTCAAAAAAATCTTTTTCCATCTTGTCATTATGGGATATTGTGTGTAGAATTTTGAGGAAATAAATGAATTTAATCCATTTTGAAATAAGGCTGTAACATAAAAAAATGTGGAAAAAGTGATTCTGTTGATTTATTCACTTTCTTGAGCCGGACATTCTGTCAGGGTGTATGAAAATACACATCCCTTTAGAGACGACGGGGTGAAATATGACATAAGCCATGTTTCCATCCAAAAATGTGAATTCAATTCATGCATAAAACTGGAATATTACCTAAAATATTTGCAAACAATATTTCTGATTATCTTCAACGAGACGTTTTCTCATGAGTGCTTGGTTGTGAGACGTAGTTCGAGAACATGGACACCGTTCTTTGCAATTCTGTCTAAAATCATGCCGCGTGAAATCCTCTGCTGTCGATCTCTTGTGCTGTTTAAATTCAGCTACGACTGGATGCTTCTTTTCTTCTGCTCCTCTGGGAGTACTGCTCCTCGTTTTACTCTCGGAAGCCGTCTATTACTGCCTTTCCTGGCTAAAACCACCTGATCAAACGAGCCAATCACAGCGTTTTACCCACACAGTGAAAAAAAAAAAAACGGCTCGGCGCATTTCTTGAAAAATGACGCAGCGTTTTTCCAGCTGGTGTGTATAGTTATATTAGCACGCTGCAATTGAGGCCAAATATTTACTGCAAGCAGCCCCTGCATTAGAAAAACACATTAGTGTGTAAAGGCCTTAACTTTTCAAATCATGATTCGATGGTCAGCAGATTTCAAATAGCGTTATGTTTACTCTTGGAGGTCACATGATACAAATGCAACAATACTGATGTATTTTTCTCAGCTAAGCACACAATACCATTCTCTGTAGTTGACTGGTCTGCAGACGTCCTCTTTCCCCGAGGTTGGTTTTCCACACAATGTCAAGTTTTCCAATCACCGTCACTCCTTTGATGACCCCAGCCTTCTCTGCATGCTCTGGCTTGGGCTTCAAACAGTACAAATATTGCCTGGTGTCCAAGGGCTGCAGATACGACATCTTTCCAAAGGTTGACATGCTGCAAATACAAAACAAACTGTACATTGAGTCTGAGAAAATGCCATTTCAGTGAGTTTCTAAGAAAATTACAATATTATGAACAATATTTATAAGCTGTCTCCTTCCAAACAGTTAGTTTCAGAAGAAGGTTGACTGAATTAATCGTTTGTGGCTCAGGTTACACAATGGTTTCATTTGCAGACAATGACACAAGTTCATCAAGTGTCTGTCTCTAGTGTTCATAACAGCTAATGATCCCAGGGTTAGAACCCTATTGTAATTGCTCAGAGTATTGTTTTGCAGCTTTCAATGCATTTCTGAGGGCCTAAATTTGCTCGAAAAGTTTGAATTTCACACACACACACTTCAGAAATGGTGAATTATTGGGTTTTGAAAAGTTAAGGGTTGAAAATGGCTCTATAGTGCATTACATCTTGTGATGCGCTACATGTTGGTTGTATTTGAAAGAAATTCAGCACACATGTGTAGAATGCCAAGACATAAACATTGGTAACATGGATTGCATTTGCGAAGTCGTCAGGAAGTGGGCTTTTTTTCACTTGTGTCATACTTTGACAAACTCCTAGAGATTATGTCTGTCATCTCCAAACTCCATCAGTCTTATCTTAAGGTATATGGGATGTTATATTGTGAAGCTTTTTTGACTTTGCTAAACTACATGCTCAGAGGCTGTCACAATCAAAATTTCACCATAAACAGGAAGTTGTTAATAACTCGTTACTTTATATTCTGTATTTTAACAAAATTCTCCTAGATATTGTATCTGCTTATCTCCAAACTCCATCAGTCTTACATTAAGGCATACAGGATGTTAAATTGTGTAGCTTTTTTGACTTTGTTAAACTATGTGCACACGACAGCCATCAAAAAGTTGAAATAAACAGGAAATCGCTAATTAGTCAGCCATACAATGTCCAATCAGCATCAAAATTGCTACGTGTTTTAAGAGTCCATGACTGAACATATCGGTATAGCAAATTGGAGTGTTGTTGAGGTACTTCTTTCATTATTTTGACATTGTGACTTGAAAATTGCCCAAAACAACATTCGATCTCATTCAGGGTGTAAATACATTTTGTAGTTTTCATTGTTTGATTAGTAATTTTTTTTCCTCAGAAATTTGAACATTTTACGCTTGAACACAGAGCCTAAAAAATACTGATCTTTTTGCATAGTACGAAATATTGGCCACTTAGGGGCGACGGCACCTGAGATTCTTGATTTTTATTAGCTCAATTGTTTCACAGCGTCTAATCAAAGTGTCTTGATTTCTGAGCGTCTAAATGTGCTTAAAAGGTCACATCATTTCACATACTTGTCAAAACTGGTGAAAATGTATATCTGGTTGGGGTTCGAAAAGTGGCAGAATGGCCCTATATCACTACCTAACATGTTTCAATTGATAGTGCTCTAATAGTTTGCCGTAGACAAATGAAATTCGGCATACACGCGTGGGTACCAAGACTTAAAAATAAGCAATATGGACTGAATTTCAAATTCAACATGAAGTCTGTAATTTTGCCCAAAAAAAAAAACTCTAAAAATGACCAATTTTGTCGTAATTAGACTAAGTTTTATCTGTTACCTGTTCACCTCCAAACTTCATCATTATTTAACATCGCTATTAAAATAAACGGGATGTTAAATCATGAAGTTTAACTTCTTTAAACTGAGCATTTGGGCCATCAAAAAAACTAAATTTCACCATAAACAGGAAGTAGTTATTTAACAGAGCCATGCTTAGTGTGTTAAGATGCCATGCCAATACACATCTATAAAAAATGCATTCCCCAATATCAGTTTTAACACCACCAGGTGGCCACAGTAAACACTGCATTTAACATTGATAAGGTACTTCTTTCACCAATTAAGACATGTATGAGAATATTTTCCAGTTCATTCTCATTCATAGTGTTAACAGTATTGGTTTGGTGTAGAACAATGTATTTTCCAGAACAATAGAGTACCGTGCCGTAAGGCAAAAGTGAAAATTAAGTCGCTTGGGGACCAAAACGTTGAAATTTTGGGTCCATGGCCTGGAAACTCCCCAGACTTTAATCCCATTGAGAACTTGTGGTAAATCCTCAAGGCAGGTGGAAAGAACGGGTTGCCATCAGTCAGGATTTCGCCCAGAAGTTGATTGAGAGCATGCCCTGCCATGTAATCTCCGATAAAAGCCTTTGAAAAATACATTATAGAGACAACTAACACAAAGATCTAAAAGCAGTTTAGTAGCAAACTTTGTGACATTCTCAAAACTTTTGGCCACGACTGTAGTACCTTCTCGTAATCCATTATTAAATCTACCACCAATTCAAATGCATCACAAGGACAACCACACCGAAGTGCAGAGACTCAGATGTCTTCCCCAAAACCAAAGCAATCTAGTCTACCAAACACTATGTGGATAGAATGTCACCTCTCATCGGCGGAGGCCACATTGTTGAGTTCAGTGACGTTGTACATCATGGAAGGTTCAAGAGACACTTTCTCCATGAACATTGGAGATGTTGTGATATTCTGGATCTGTGCCTCTAGAAACACCTCATCGGTCTGTGGAATCAAACAGATCCTGCATATTTACTCAGAACTGGAATGATTTCATGGACATTTACATGAAACCGTTATTCTGGGCAACATTCAACTTGAAGGGCTCGACATGAAGACCGAAAACATCTAAATAACTCCAAATTATCACTTATGAGATCATAGAAAAATATCCTTCTCAGTTCTCCTCATGCGAAGGTCTTTGAATGTGGCCCGCCAAATGAAGTTCTTCAGAAAAGCTTAATCAGATTAAATTATTTACAGAGAGCCAATAAAAGAGCTGTTTGATGGCAGGTACATTAGTATCATTCTGAGTTGGTTAGGTTAGTTCATGCCTTTTTGATAAGTTTTGTTAAAGCACGAAGCAAAGATCCCATGCCAAGCCTGAGTCATTTCGTAAAGAGGGAATGAAATTAAACTCACAAGAAGGCATTAAATTCATCACACCATTATCAATTCTTATGAGATAAGAACGTTAACATTATGGAAGCAACAAAATTGCTTAAAATTAAACAAAATTGGCTATTGAAAGCAAAGGTGATTGGAATAAAAGCATCAAAGATCAAGCATCAGAGTATCCCAGCCTAGGAAAAAAAATCGTTGAGCACTGGTGAGAAAAGGAAGCAATAGAGTAAAGTATCGAAAGAAAACAAGCAGAGGAAAACAGGAAAAAGCTTCTTGCTTATTTGGACAATATTAAAATACTAAAAACTTAATCAACAATCCCAAATTGTTGTGACTTATCAACATCATCTGATAATTATCCAACCAAAAACTATATTGCTGTAATTTTTCTCAATCAAATTCTTAACTGGAGCCTGTGAACTTGCGCAAAACAACAATTATGAATCAACTTCAATGACACATCTTCAAAAAAAATCTGATTTATAAATGTTTTAATAATTGCATGTGTATTTAAACAACACTACGTAGTTTTTTATCCACAAATTAGCTTCAATTTACATGTCTCTTCCACTCCAGAGTATCTTTAACTCCTACACTTAAAGAACCACAGTTTGTAAGTTTATTTCAACAAAATTACCCAAAAATCTGCTTTATGGAATGCAAGGCAGAGTGCGGATTATCCAGTTCATGCCATTGTCATTTGCCAACACAAAAATGTTTAAATTATTATTTATATGTATGGCTGTAATAAATGACATGTTGATTCACAATAGTATTCTTTAATTTTGGGATGTGGATCCCCTGAACTGTTACACCAATGTCTGTATGTTTACCATAGCCGATATTTTACAGTTTTAACAGCGTCTGATCTGTTTAATGTCTATTGTGTAATTGTGTTATTAGCATATAGCTAGAACATGTAGGAAATCAATGTTAACTTTCGCACTAATCACGTGATACAATTGACTTTTACATATATAACTTTAAATACGGTTTATGGACATGAAGCAGCTGATACTGCTGGGTCTGAGGGTTTGACGCTATGTCGGAATGCTTTTATTCGCTCTCGCTTTGATGAAAGTGTGTGATGTCGGTTGTTCTTGAGCTCGGACACTGACTTTTAGCATCCAATGTCTTACTAAAGGCTTACCGTAGAGATGCCGCAACTGTCTAAATCCATAAATCCAGTCCAATTTCTCAGCACAGAGGTGGTAAATCGTCTGGATTGGTGATTTTTGATTATGTACGGCAGGGGCGTTGGGGCTGAAGTTGTATTTAGCTGGTGATCCCCTCAGCATTGCGCGGTAAAATAGTATGGGAGAGATCATTGGTACACAGAGTCAATAAACTGACCTGAACTACCTGTGCCAACAAATTTAGTCAACCAATTAACCAATTAGAATCGAGTATTCAGACCATGGCATAAGATGCAAGAATGTTATTATATATGAAAAAGGGCTTCTTGCAACAAGTTACATTTTCTTTTAATATTTGGTGCCAATTTATCAGAAAGTGACGATTTTGTTCTCTTGGACTTTATTCGCAAATATTTCATGCAATATACCAATTTTGAACATAAATTAAATTTGCATCTTTGAATGAAAACATGGCTAATGACATTTCTTTTTAGAAAGATTATTTATTGGCATCTGTTTTTGTGGAAGAAAAACTATACGTTTTTTTTTTGTTTAATCAGCTTTTCTTCAAAGAAGCAACTTATAATAGACGATATTGTAAAAATTTCTAAACATATTCGCATATTGTCTTTCATAAGTAATAAAACTGCCGCATATCAGAAAATCTTTCTCGTGCTTTTCCTCTGCTTGTTTCAATGGCTTACAAGAAGCAACGAAACAAAGAAAATGTAATGGGAAGGAAAACAATTACCACAGAACTGAGGTCACTCTAATGGAGGAATAAAAGAAAAATAAATGTTAGAAACATGAAGGTTACATGCTCCAGAAAATGACACTGTCATTTTCTTCCTTAAACAGCGTCAATGTGAATAAAACTGAAAATGAATGAAACACACACAACTTACAAAGAGAAATTCAATGAAGTGAATGAAAATAAAAAAATGAACACTGATCTTAAGCACTACGTTATTTTATACCGTCAAAGGTTGTAAGAAAGGTTAAACCATCACCACAGAAAACACTAGAGACAATACTTTTGTATAGAAAGAATAATATGAAGATATCCAAACTTACCTCAGCATTGTAGAATTTGGTTTTTACATCAAGAGGCTTGAGAACCTGGTTCAGAATAGAATTTAAACTGAAATGTGAGCTGCAGTTTGGTTCTGCTACAGTACAGTCCATGCTTTCACAAAACTAATGTCAAATCAAGGCTCTGTGGGTCAGTGAGACAGCTGACTTCTTGAGCTTGGGTGTAAATGAAAAGTCTCAGCTCAGTGTAAAAAGGATCAGAAGTGGAGTGGGTTGGCACCAAATCAACCAAACTCTTCAAAGCCAAAACTCTTCAAAAAGCACTGCGTCAATTTTTAGACTCACCTGAAATTTGAAGAACTTTCTGAAGTATAGCTTCTCTCCGGTCTGAGTGGTGTAACTGACTGCACAAACCAAACTGTGATCAGATGGAGAACAAAATTGAAGTGAACAAAATTAAACATTTTTTTACATAGAAATTCAAACCAATGTTCTTTGCATGTTGCTTCTTTTCCTTATTCTTTTGTGTTTGTGCTTCTCAATAGAAATAAACAGCTCATGACCTACGCTAAAACTTTTTTTTTAACTGGTAACTGGAAATTGGTGTGTTGCCTCCTGTACATCCAATCAGTTACAGTGACATGCAAATAAGAATGTTAGGCAGTGGTTTAGGAATCATTTGTTAATGAAAACCCAGGATTAACCTTTAACCCCAGGTTTAGTATACACAGTTTGAAATGTGATCACAGATCACAAAAAATTGCATTTATCCAAGTTTAGGATTACCCAGGGCTAACAATTTCAACTGTGAAAAGCCCTAACATATGGAGGGACATATGAAGACTTAACTCCCCCCCCCGAAAGGGATTCTGACGGGCCCCTCCCATGGGCTGTACTGGAACTTGGCATATTATGTTTACACACTGCAACTTAACACTAAGTAAAAATCTGGTACGGCCCATGCAATATCCACCATGCTGGTCAGAGACTCGAGCATCTTTTTTTCTGCTTTGAGTTGAGAACACAGCCTGTGTGTGTTTCACGCACATTCTCCATGACCATATATGGCACGAGATGGATGCTGTATATTACGCTATACAAAACTTTTGTCAAAACCCCCCTGCTTCATTTGCGCCGAAGCTAACCAAAGCTTCCTCCGGAACCTCGCAATTTGACTCCTTGTCAGTCAAAATCTGTGAAGAAACTGTGTGTAATATCTAATTTTTGTCAGTGTTTTGCAATTGTTTTATGTCTATTAGAAGTGACACTCGGTTGTCAATTTCTGATGGACTTTAATTAGAAAAAAAGAAAATAAAAGAGGGACAAAGTGATTAACATAATCGTACCGTGATGAAGCAACGCAGCTGCAGGAACAGTTTGAATGAATTGGGTCGCATTCAAGCATTAAGCAGAAATGGCAAGCTATCTAACGTTAGCATTCTGGTAAAACGTTGGACCCCAAACATGCAAAGGTTGTCGATTCGACAGATCATCTGGTGGCACAGGAGAGTAAAGCTGCTGCAGATTCACAGATTCGGGTTTCTCTACCCAATAGACTCTTAATAGACAAATTATATCTTTTTAATAAGTGTTACATAGCGGACAAGCTGTAAATGTATTTTTGTCAAAATATGTCTTCCTCCCTGCGATGGACTGGCAACCTGTCCCGAAAGGAAACAGGCGGATTAGAAGATGAATGAATGAATGTCTTCCTCCACCTTCACAGAAATACATTGCTGTGTACGTACAGCAAACTGAGACAGGATCGCTTAGGGACAGTCTGCAAAGTGACAAACCCAAATATGTTTAGACCAAAAATGGTAAGTAACTTTGCTTTAAAATGCTCCATTATGACTAAAATCAAGCCACACACCACTGCTCTTGGAGAGAGATTTCAATATTTATTACATTCAGTATTTTTAACATTAGAGATTTGTGATTAGTAAAAAAAACCATGGATGGATTTTGAAAATTTAGGGGGCATTAATATAGACAATATTAAGCACAACTTCAGTTCAAATAACCTAAAAATGTTGTACATTTTTTTCCAAAATGCCATAAATAAAAAAAAATTGGCCAAAAAAAGTTTAGAAAGTTATGATTGAGGCCGAAATAATCCCCATTCCGTACATTTTCTCTGACTTTGACCCTGCTGGAACAGCACCCTCATGATACTCCAGGTTCTCCTCATAGACAAATTAAGCACGGAGTAAAAATGATCTCAAATGTGAACATGGCAAACAATAAAATGATTTGAAATGTCTTTGATTGAGGCAGTCGTTTTTGACTTTGTTGGAGGAAAAGGTGCCTTCGGCCCTTTTTCTATTTGTGTTAAGTTCAGCCCTTGGGTAAAATTATTTGGGGACCCCTGCCAAAGATGATCGTTAGAGACAGATTCATGCTATTCAGAGGTCTCCGTCGAGTCATGAGCAGGATCCAAAATTTTGCGACATCATAAAACAGGAAAACGAGAATGCTGGTTTTTAAACATCATTAATGGTTTGTGGAGATTAAGATAAAAATAAACTTAATATATCTTGATTTGCCACAAAACCGTGCAAACTTCTGAAAAAGACTACATTTTAACCCCCCCTCCTGCCCGTACTTTTGTTTATTTATTCATTAATTTATTGTCTTGGGAAGAAGGATGTACTCTAGTATCATAGGTTTATACATGTTGCTGTGTAGCACCCTAACTCAATGCCTGTGTGTGCCTTGATGTCACGTACATGTGTGTCCCAATCTCCTTGACCTCGTGGTGGATGACATCATCAATGCAGCATTCAGGCTTGAGCTCAGAAACAGCAGAGTTAGACGCAGATAAATTTAACCTCTGTGAGCTCGTCTGCAGGTCTGCCTGTGAGAAGAGAGAATTATGCGGTGAGAGAGGAACTCCGTAACACCCGTTGGAGAGTGGGACTTCTTGTGAGGCGATACCTTCACAAGAATGTCTTTGACCACTTGACTGCTGTCGTTGTGCACGCTGATGTAACTGGAGAAGGTCTCTCCGAGGAAAATATTTCTGTAGATTAAATGGTGAGAAAGCATTTTTGAAATGACAAAGTCTTGATGTTTACTTTGGCAAGTGCCTCTTTCCACTGACAGCAAACAGACGGGAGCTGAATCTACTTGAGTTTTTGTTGTTTAGATTTTGAGTCGTACAGAAGATTCTAATACACAGCGTTTGATGAACTGCTTCTCTACTGAGTTGTGTTACATCAAACAAAACAATGCATGAAACCCTACACTAAAATGGTGAACGGTACTTTAGCATTACCGAAAAACCCCTGTATGATCTAAAACCGCAACCCAGCCCTCACAATGTATAATATATGTGTGATACAGAACTACTTAAGTTCCAAGATGCTTAAATTGGGCGTAGACAAAGTTCCCTTTTGTCACTATAAATTACATAAAACAACCCCATGTCTATCATTAACCAAAGCAGAGATGGAGTTTGGTTGATAGGGTTTACAGTTTTATTGCTAGGTAGCCGTTTGTTGCCATTCTCATTTATTTTCAATGACGGTTATAAGTCACAAGTAAACATTTATCCCTTTCTAGAGCTTCTAAAGTATTACAGTACTTTTGAACAGTGGTTGATATGTTCTTGCACAGACTGATAACCTCCACAAATGTGGTCTCTTTCAAGTTTCTATGAGATTCTCAGCATTCACATTTTGAGGAACGGTACCACTCAAGAATGAGTGATATATCTGAGAAGATATATCACCCTGAGTCAGACCAGTTTGTACATGTTGGCAGAGTTTGGTGGCTGTAGCTTGGGGGGTCAAGGAGAAGATGCGTTTAGAAATAAAAAAATAATAATAATAATAATAGTTTACCCCTTCACAGGAGTCATGAAAGCCAAAATCTTGTTATACCATGTGACTTTCTGCTTCAGTTGCAGCTTTAAACACTTCCTGATAAACATAAGGAAGGTAAGTGGGAGGTTGTCACGTGGTTGCAATTCTCCTTACATCCAAACCCTGGTATCTCCATTATCTGCTGACTGGGCATCTACAGGCTGACTTAATGGATAAGGTTTGGGATCCAAAGATGGCTGGTCATTCTCCAGCTCTTATAGTCCCTGGAGATCAAAACTCACGCTGTCTGTTCATCCAAGAAATCTGCAACTGTGATGTATTCCCACTGTATTCCCACTCTCTGCAATGTGAGACCATTTCAATGGTTGACGTATCCATCCAACCTTGCCTTCATTCATCACTGAATTACAGATTATAACACCGCCTTTTCAAAGGTGTGAACAAAACGTTCTAAGAGTTTACTCAATTTTAAGAGCGTTGCTCAAACCATCCGTTTAGTTTTGAACCAAATGTTGCCAATGGACTACTTGCACATGCTGATGGGTGTAACGATGGGTGCATGAAGTACCATTGGGAAATTCAGATTAGAAACTCCAATCAAGACAACTTGTATGTGACTGTAAAGTGATATCCTTCTGAAAACCGAGAAACCGCTCAATGAGAAAGAGAAGCAACAGCAGGACTAGGCAACTCCCATCCTTGAGGGAATTAATCATGCACAGTTTAGCTTCAGACTTCATGAAAACATTTTAATCTATATTGACAATGAACTCTTAACAATATAAAACATTAGTCACTGGAAACTGATTCATTGATCACTATAATTAAGGTCTCTTCGTGGATTGTTTGAAGCTTCTGGTGTGTGTGTGTTAAGGCAGATTTGGCACAAAAACCTGGAAGACTTTAGTTGCCTGCTTTTGCACCACTGAGCATGTTTTCCACTACACAACTCCTCAAAGTTTCAGTAGATGGAGACTATCCAATGTACTGATGGGCTACAGTCAGTTTCCACAAATGCCATGAGGCAAAAAAAAAAAAACCAACACCCCACAATTGAAACAACACATGTAAACGTTTCTAAACCAATAAATAAATCCATTACCCAAAATTCTGTGGCAGCGTGAGCATCTCCCCAAGGATGAGTGTCTCTGCCCCCTTTACAGTCGAAGGATCGTCTTTCATGAGCCGTAAAAACAAATCACCTGCAGACATGTGATATGCTGAGCTGTAAAACATCATGACTGACAGTCCCCTTGTACATCAGGATCAAAGCCTCTTCATGTTTGCACTTCATTTATTTACAATGCAAGTCAAAGCTTTGGAATCATGTTGGCACAACTAATGCAATTATTCTCCAAGAATGAATTAAATAAACACAATTTGTTTTTTAAAAAACCACACTAAATCACCTTTTTGCAAGATATTACATTTGAGATTCTGGTAAAACTTTACCCTTTATTCCGAAAGTATCTCCTTAGATAGACCTCGTTTGTATCTAGGCTCACAACCGGTGATTGGGTTCAGATTTCTACTGCTGGCAAGACATTTTCAATTTTTGACTGGTAGTGTATAGAAATCATCTTTTTTGTGTCTATACATGATAAAATAATATAAAAATCTCAACATATAATTTAGCTACAGTATGACACGTAGAACCTGTATGCACTTAAGAAGTTATTAATAAAACCAATCAAAGCATTTCCAAAGCAGGACGGTGCATTTCATTCACTTCATGTTCCGTACATCACATTCATCTTGTTCGTACTGAGTTATGGAGGAACACATTTCAAGCCCTTGTATATATAGCAGCACTGCACAGTGTACTGAGTGACAGGCAGTTCTAGACCGAAGAGATCCTGTTACAGAACCATCTGCCCCCTACAACTGAACAACAACCACGGCACACTGCTGACGTTAAAACCTTAAGGAACAAAACTGATGAGTGCAGCACAGTCACACACTCATTCATTAACCCATAGAAGTCCAAGGCCATTTTGAGCGCTTTTACTACATTACAGTTTTTTCTTTTACAAATATATTTTCATTACATTAAACAATAATTCCACAACAAACCTACAATTGTACAATTCAGAGTACTACATTTTGTCACGCTACTGCAAAAATCTTCAAAATTGAGAATGAACAGTTTTCATAAGAAGAATCAAGTGCTGAGACAAAATTAAATTTAAGAAATCCCCCAAAAAAGCCAAGACAAGCTCAAAACGATGTGAAAAGTGTATTTAAAAAAAACTTGCGAACCTTCCTGACCCCAATACACTATTCAAAGCACTTTTGTGGCAGAACTTTAAAAAACACAAGCCATCACAGGTCTTGTACTTCCAAGAGTTATCCCTTCTTTTAACCTCTAGATCGGGGGGAGTCAAATTCATTTGAGGTTGATGATGAGCTCCCAGTTTAACTACAAAACTAAACAATGGGTTGGATGGAATAACTCTCTTGTAATGTTTTAAAGGAATTAAGCGACATTACGGAGCAGTATTAAAGAAACAGCATAAAATACACAATTTTCCGGAATTAACTGATTTACTGTATTGTTTTTCACACAAAATCGGACTCTAATTTAAGACAAGAGTAAGCGTTAGCTTCGTACCGAGACTTCAGCCTCAGAAAGTTTCCACTTTAAAAAAACAAGCTTTAACAGCACAAAAGCGATGATATTGTTACCGTTTCCTGCAGAACTAATCATCGTCATTTAACGGGGAAAACAAAGTCAAAGGCGCATAAACGGCCGGCGGCTGATATTCATCAGCGAGAAAAAATAAAACCAAAAATATCAAACCTAATGACCTTTTTGAAACCTACACATATTTGCAATCAAAACTAAAAATAGATGGATCGTGTCATTCAAGCTTAACTCAAAACCGCCAAGTGACTAACCCATGCACAGGTGCGTGCAGAGACCTCTAAGGGTTAAAGGATTGTGTCTATTGGTTCTGCTGAGCACTACTTTAACATTTACATTTCTGCATGTAGCAGGAAAAGCTTTTATAGAAAGCCACTTAAAGTTCCAGAGAAAAGTCAACAAGCCGTTTGTAACGGTCATATGAAATCCTCACAGAAGACGTTCAAGCTAATTCAGAGGGTTTTTTTTATGTTTGTAAGTGTTCACAGAAAAAAAAAAGAGTTTTTAATGCTATTTAAAGGTTGTGAGAGTCTCTACGTTCCAGACTGAGGCCAGGAGAGAATTCCACCAGCCAGGAATTGTAAAAGAGAAAGTTCTGGTGAGGGATTTTCTGCCACTCTGAGATTGAACCACCAGATGCTGTTTGTTAGCTGAACACATGCAGGTATTAATATTTCAAATAATAAACGGATATATGTCAGACATGCACTTAAAAGCTTTGTAAAGCATCTAGTCCTGTGGAAGAGTGGACAGTGTGCTGGACATACAATGCTCAGCAAAAATGAGTACTGCCCCTTTAAAAAGTATGAATTTAATCAGTAGCTCAATGAACAAAACAAAAATTTCATAACTCCATAACATGAAATTAAGGTTAATATTTTATCTTAGATAACAACATCTTCAGAAATTACTCAAATTAGTTTAAGCAAAAATGAATATACTCCTAAGACAATAATTGGGGTGTACTCATTTTTTACAACAATGGCTTGAATAAGTTTGTTGGTAAAATCACTTTTTGTTCGTGGAAACTAAAAAATGTTGTTTGCATTCCATGGTTTGTGGGAGAATTGTGTAGTATAGTATGTCATAGAAAATGTTGATTCTGAAAGGAAACTGAAGGTTTTCTGACAAATGTAGTGGGTTGTACTCAATAGCATTGTATATGTGCGGTTGAGCAGGACGAGGCAGAATCGAATCCCGAACCCGTCATTAGTTCTCAATGCTCCCGAGAAAACTGTGTGTTCACATCCCAGTGCATATGACCATGGAATGGCAACAAAGACACTGAAAATGTTTAAGTTTAAACGGAACTGGTTGATTTAAAGTTGTGTAAAAGAATAGAACTAGTAAATGTAACACACCTGGAAGATCTCGGTCCTCACAAGTCACCGGCATGTTGGTAAAAAGCGTAGGTTTTGTCAGACGCATCACTGCAGGGAGAATATCACATCAAGCAAGGAAAACATTTGTTTTAAGCATCCATAACATTTAGGTACATACTCAAGACGTAATAGTAAAGTATATAAATTGTTTTACACACAGAAGTAAGCTTGACAAATATGAAAGAAATACATTTTTAAACATAGAATGCAGGTATGTCTGAGTCTATTTCACCTCATTAAAAGAGATATAGATATCACCAAAACTATTATACACGTTTACCAACTCATCCCATTAAACCATATGCTAACGGCTCAATTGTGTTTATTTATTTAAAACTGTCTTAAATCTACGGTCACGTGTATTCCGATGTTAGTTTATTTTTATTTTAAACACACCAAGTGAATAAACTTTTTTCTAATGTGCATTTTAAGATTTTAAATACATTTGTCCTAAAACATATCGTCTATTTGTCTTTTTTTTTTTTACATAATTCCTATAATCTCCTTCGAAAACATACCCCTTGTCATCTCTATACTAGTTTAACCAATTTGCGAATTTACGAAATATAACCACAAGATTATAATATTATGTTTATAAAATATGACTAATCGTTAAAAATGTGACTGCACAATTTATTCAGACCAAAAGTGATTAGCATTCAGCTAATCTAACGTTAACTGAGGGAATCCTTCACAGCTAAAGCATGTCAACTTTACTTGCGAATGGTTGTGAAAATGGAACACGATTTATACACTCAGCTGCTCGCCCTGCACTAAATTAATAAAAATGAGGCCAGTTGCACCTTTTAAAGCCAAGAGATGCTCTTGTTTAGCCTGGTTGACATCCATCTTATCTGCTGCACTGCAATGAACTTCCTGCCGCATCACCAGCTGCTTACGGCGAGCATAGAGGGACAAACTGGGTTTAGCCAAGCTGTTATTCTACGTTAGCTTTTATCTAATGTATGTCATCCCTTTCCAACTATATTTTTTTGCACTGTTGAATAATAAATGTGTTATCTTAATGACGGCAACGGTAGCATTGGGAATGTTTCGAAACACTACTAAGACAATTATTCACGTTCGCTGTTTAGCAACAGACAAAAGCGAAGAACTTAGATCTGGAATGCTAATAAGTAATTAATTGTTTCAAATGAAACTGTAACCGACAATAAACGTGTGTATTGTGGGGCTTGAGCGCTTGCTATGCTCTGCAAATGCTGCGTCAAAATGTCGCAAATGTTCACTCGGGGCAACTTGTATTACGACACTTGTAAAAAAAAAAAAAAAAAAAAAACGTAAAGCGATCCTTCCGTACACATGGTTGGATTCTGAAACGTGTTTTGCTCGTATTGTGGAAGACTTGACGGAAACTTGTAAAATAACTCTAAATCCTAATACGCGTGTGTCTAAAGAAGGAATCTGTTACCTGTTGTTCAGAATGGAGGCTAAACCAAGAAAGAAATCGTTTACTCCCAGAGATGGAAAGAAGCCATCGTTTAAATCGAAAGGTAAACAATTTCTTACCTTGAATTTTTACATGTGTGTGTTATTCTTAAACAGTGATGCATTTGAAAATCCATATTAAATCAATGTTATGTAGACAAAGCCGTTTAATTTGATAACAATTAGTTTTATTCAGAAAACTGGTGCGATAAAATGTTACATAAATATACAGGTTACCTTTATATTATTCCATATGATCAAAACATACGTAAAAGACCCATTATTATATCTTTACAGAGTTAAATGTATAATGTTTGGTGTTATAATTGATTTATATCTGTATTATTGTGTCTGTGGATTAGGTAAACCTGGTGGGAAACCCCAGAGTAAGCGGCCCTTCAAACCCCACAGCACAGACAAAAGTAAAAGTATGAAGAAAGAACCTGGAGATCAATCTACGAAATTCATCAAGAAACCCACAGGTGGAAATTTTGCACAGAAGAGAAAATATCCTGAATATAAAATCAAAACGGAGGATGGTAATGTGAAGTTATTGTGGTTGGTTTAATTGGGCATTGTTTAGTGTGTAATGATTTTCTCAAATTTTTCTACCACAGGGACCAAAAGCAAGAAAATTAAATGGAATGAAATCAAGCAGAAAAAGAAAGAGTTGAAGCATAACCGTCAAGAGTTTGATAGAAAGGACCATTTTCAGATAGTTAACAAAGCAAAGCAAGTGTGGGAAATTGTGAGAAGGTACGTCTTATTTTTCTTTATTTTGACTATGAAGTAATTAGTGTTATGGTCAAAAATATTTATTTGCCCTCCCCAGGGGATATTTGTTGATGATTCAAATCATTTGCTTTCACATCTCAAACAGATGTCAGTGCGTTTTACCTTTGCTGTAAAAGAAAACAAAGAGTTATCTTCAAATTCCAAGACAACACTTTTGGGGGGGGGGGGCACAAAGTCACAACACCATAGAACACATTCTATTGGGATATTAACATTAATAAATGTTAATGCCTTAGCCAAAGCATTCACAAAGCCGCTGTCGGCGGGACTCACTGTAATACTTCTCTGCACCATGTGAGCGACACAGTTCATATCTTGTAAGTCGAACTGCGGCAACCATGTTTCGTGCACTGTCAGTCCCAATGGTTCTCATTCTGCCCACGATATCCCACTTACGTGCAATAGACAGGAACTGTTCTTTACAAGCCTCTGTAAAATGACGCTCCTCAGTTTTTAATATAGTCAGCGCAAAGGACTTCAGTACCCACGTGTCACTGATGTAATGTGTAGTTACTCCGAGGTAATTGTTGTTACCAGTGGTCTCCTGTCTAGGCGATACAGCATTCCTTTATTTCTTTTTTCGTTTTCATAGAGCTTGTGGGTTTTCGTCATAACTGTGGCTCATGACTGTGGCTCATAGAATGAGTCTTGAGACGCTGCTTGCAAAACATTCATAAAGCCAGAGTCTTCCACAATACTAATGGGTCTACAATCCTTTGTAATCCATTTTGCTGTTGTGTTGGTAAAAAGATCTGAAGTTGATTTTGTTAACGGCATGTGAACATTGAGCGTGGTCTGATGCAAACCACTTGCTGAACGTGACGGCCGAGCAAAGGCATGTTTAGCAAGCTTGAACAGCTGTGGTGAAATTGAAATTCCTTGTTACAAATCTTGTAAAGAACCTTGGGCTTATTAACTGTACCATCATTATTAGGGGCCAAGCCACCGAAGGTGCGATGGCACCTATTCTATTTGTTGGCGTTCTTCTTATTATTCTTCTACTATTGAAGTCAGTGGCAGCCCTATGAACCGCTTGCAGGAAAGTTATGAAATTTGGCACACAGATTCAAATGGCCATTATAAGAAATCTGACCCAATCTGGACTCTCTAACTCAAACTTAAGCGCCACCACTAGTCTAAAATTTCACATATGTAAATGCCAATAACTCAGGAACTGTATGATCTAGAAACAAATTCCTTTTGCCACTGATTCCATGGCTCATGACAATTCCAGTGAACTCAATGATGTCGTGTTCCAATTAGCCGCCATTTTGAATATTCAAAATTACCACTTTTTCAAATTCCTCCTAGACCGTTCATGCAATATCATCAATATCTCCTAGACGCTATTGACAAAAAGTTATCAAAAAATTTGTTTTTCTGTTTTTTTTTTTTAAATGAATGAATAAATAAAATATAAAACTAGCAAATTTGGCCATGTGGCTATATCTCTTGAACCATTCCGTGGATTGAGACCAAATTCGCTGTGTGCTATAAGAGTCATGTCCTAAGGTTGCCTGTTGAGTTTCAACTCAGTGCCCCCTAGTGGTCAGGAGATACAAAAAATGTATTTTTTGGCTTCTAACTTCATATCACTTTGTCCAAAAATCATGAACTTTGTCTTAACGTGTTCAGGGCATCATACCAAGGCAGTAAATGTGCATTTTTACTAGATCAGCCTTTTTTTTTTTTTTTGTCAAAAATTTATGTTTTGTCCAAATGCTTTATGAACCCCTTGCAGGAAAATGATAAAATTTGGCACACTGATAGAGTTGCCCACTATAGGTACTATGACCCAATCGGGAGCTTCTAGGTCGAACTTTATAGCGCCACCACTAGTTTCACAAATGTTAATGCCAATAACTCATGAAATTTGTGGTCTAGGAACAAAATTCCTTTTGCAACTGATTTGATGGTCAATGGCAATTCCAATGAACATCATGATGTCATGTTCCAATCATCCAATTAGCCGCCATTTTGAATAAGCAAAAATACAAGTTTTTCAAACTTCTCCTAGCCCATTCATACAATTCCGATGAAACTCATCCAATATCATCTAGAGACTCTGTTGATAACAAGTTATCAAAAGAAATGTATTTTATTTTTGTAATCTTATTAATGTGTTTTAGTTTTATGGTTTTAGAGAAACTATTAAATAAACATATTGTGAAACTAGTAAAATGGGTCTTTTGGTTATGTCTCTCAAACCATTAGGTTTATTGAGGCTAAAGTGTTATAAGAGCCATGTGATGAGGTTCCTTGCCGAGCCCCTTAGTGGTCAGGAGATACTAAAAATTATTATTATTATTATTTTTTTTTTTTCAAAATTGTAAAATTTATTTGAATGTTTTTGGAGCATCATGCTGAGTCGTTTTATTTGAATTTTTACTATGTCAGTCATTTTGATGTCAGCCATATAGTTTTTGGGTTTTTTTTGCCCCATTTTTTTTGTTCACATTTTTAGCAGCTCAATCAACGAAACTTAAAATGCCTTTTTTTCAGCCTGTGTTCATTTTTTGCCCCCTCTTCATTCTGATGGCCGCTTGGCCTCGTATCACTGTATATTGATTTTATATTTGAATCCCTCCATAGGCTCACCTTGCTCTATCTCGCGTCTAACTCTCCAACCCCTTTGCTGACAAATAGCAAATATCCTGTCAATTAACTGCTTTTTTGTAATTATGCATTCAGTGGGCTCTAAAGTTAAAGGGGAGTGGGACCTTGCGTTTTTCACTCAGTCAGGGAAGCAATTGTCAGTGCTATGAGGAGACAGCATCAATTTTTTGCTGACAAATATGACAAAGATGGGGAAAAAAAACAGTAAACAAAAATGTCTCTGTGTGCCATGTTTTATTAGATATTATTATGCAAAAGGCAACATATAAAACACAAGCGCTCACCTGCGCTGTCTTCAGACAGCGGTTCATGTAATGTAATGTCGATTAGTTCTATTATTAGCATGTTTTGTGTCAAAAAATATACTTTTTATTATATTTAGATACCATTATTATATTTATAACCCTATTTAGACATTATTTAAATACAATTTTCAATAACGATAATGGTCTTATAATGATTGTGTTTTTGTCAATTTGTGTTAAAGTTTTCGAGTAATTAATTAATTAATTTAGGGCACAAGTTTTAGATTTGTGTAAAAAGTGGAGCTCTCTGAGGCAAAAACCATGCTCAAACGGGATTTACATGCTAAATGTTTCCAGAAATGGAAAGAAATAATTATGAAAAGCCAACACCAATGGTGGCTAGAAGCTAAATTACACCAAAGTTGTTATTAAAAATTGCCTATGCATAAATGTTCAAGAAAAAAAGTAGTTTTTGCATGAATTTCTGTCATGATGCCCTCAATATTTCCGCATAAAGAGATTCTGGACTGTTCCATACTGTTAACTTTGTGGAAACAGTTTGGGGGCAGTTTCCACATGTTCCAACATGTTCCAACATGCATCAGTGCTCAAAATAAACTCCATAAACAAGTAGTAGATGATCTTTTGAGTATGAACATTGCAAATGGGAGGGGTTTGCTGTGGTACCACACACTGTATGCAGCTAGATAAGAGTGGTGAAAACACAACCTGTGTGTATTGAGCTGCGAACAAGATGGACGAAGGAAATACTGCTAGTGTATTTGCAAACTCAATGCTGAATGCACAAATCGTCTGCCATGAGTGGGTTTGTTATAATCTTTACAGTGTTTCCAAGGGGTTTGAACGTTCTTGTGGAGGCAATTTTTATGTAAAACATTTAAATGAAAAACCTGCTCATGTGAGGACATGGACATGAGTATCAGTGGTGTATTAACACTTAAAATAAAAAAAAAAAAACTCATTTTGCAAACTAACTTTAGTGTTACTCGTTATGTTTAAGGTTCAAACTTTCTGAATTGATATTTAGTTCACCTTTCATCCAAACCTCAGAAATTTGAGTTGTCCTCCAAACTTACTCACCTCCATGAGTGATATTATATGTCTGTTAAACTTATGTTTTGTTTTGTGTGGACACTTTTTGTTGTCGTATTTTGAAATGAATTTTGTTACATTCATTTGTAAACAGGAAAGACTGTGACAAACAAAAAAAAGCCAAGTTGATGGAGGAAATACACGAACTTGTGAAAGGCAAGATTAAAGCAGTAAGTAAATAATTATTTGGAGCTCACCTTTTGCAGTTATTTTAAAGTGTTTTATATAAAACAAAAAATGTTTTTCTCTGCTAGATTGCGTTTGCTCATGACTCCACCCGAGTGCTTCAGTGTTTTGTTCAGTTTGCCAGTGATCAGCAGAGACAGGAGATATTTGACGAACTTAAAGGTTTGTCGACTCATTGCTTAACTGTGTTTGTGTTTCTCATCATACTTTACGACTGAACAACTCCAAATGTGCTTCTAGAGGACATTGTGATGCTGAGCAAATCAAAGTACGGCAGAAATATTGTGAAGAAGTTTCTGATGTATGGGTAAGTCATGGATAAATTAATTCTTTTTAGGTCCACTCCACTCAAAAGAGATTTTACTATGATATAATGGTTGATGTAAGTGTACTTTTTTCAATAACATCTTCCAAATAAACACTACAAATAAAATGTCCTATAATTCATATAGATATTTGGTATGTTCTCAACTGACGACTGTCGCTTGTTAACTGATCATTAATAGGTTATTTATAAGATTAATATTTAAATAATCATTTAAGAAGAATAGAAGCCAATTAGATTGTTTAAAGTGCAAACTTTATTTTAACATGTGCACAGCAAACACATCAGAACACAACAAACGCGAAGTTTGAATGCTGAAGTAAAATCCCCTGAAAAAAACCCATTCAGATTAAAAAAAAAGTAAAACAAGTAAAATAACATTTAATAGTTTACTTTAAAGAATAATTAAAATACCCATTAGTCATAGAAGCCATATAGGACAAAAATACATCATATCCTGAGAAAAGTCAGAGACAAAAGATAGAAATTACCCAATTTTACCCGCAATTAAGCATAACAGACAATACAATTCTAAAGAATGTTCAACACATCTTTGAAAATATCATAAGATTTAAATCCTGTGTATTATGGTTTTTCAATGCCTCAGCATCATGGGAGTCAAATGCACCCAGGCACTGTGCGAACCCCTTTAAATTACAGGTTGTCACAGACGGGCATATCCAAAGTCTTTTCAGACACATTTTAGATTCAATTGGAGAATGCCTGGCATAATGTTTTCATCTGTCTCGTAGGAGTAAAAAGCAGGTGGCAGAAGTGATGTTGGCTTTCAAGGGCAAGGTCAGAAAACTGCTCAGGCACACCGAGTCCTCTTCAATTGTTGAGTTTGCCTACAACGACAAGGCCATCCTTCCTCAAAGACTCATGCTGACAGAGGAGCTCTACGGCAACACTTTCACCGTCTTTAAGGTAGAGCTAGTCTAGACTCTTGAGCTCCTTAGAATGAAGTGTCTTCATACGAGTCGAGAAAAATGGTTAAAATGCTTTTCCTTTCCAGTCCTCTTCTTGTCCAACACTCGAGAAGGTTTTGGAGGCAAATCCAGGGAAACTGGAGAACATAATGGAGGAAATGAAGCAGATTCTAACGCCAATGGCACAGAAGTGAGTTCTCATCAGAGCCACCATGCTTAGAAAAGGCAAACTGCAGACATTTATTTGATTTTAGAGTTTGTTTTGAAGATTTATCTTTGGAAAGAATTAAACATGAGGATGTGTACTTATAGGGATATGCAGCTGGTCTGGACTGACAAAAAAAAAAAAAAATACTGATCTGATCTTTAGACTGAACTAGGGGTCTAAAGTAGCCCTCCAGATATAATTAAAGATCTTTGGGTAACTGTTATTAACACATTGTCACTCTGTGTTGCCCCAGCATTTCCTGTCAGTCTGACACTACATTGCATCTACGTCACTCAAAATGCCAGTCAAAACAATCCTTTAGTATCGAGTTTTTCTAAGTATTTACATTTTCATATGGCTTCACAAAGTTTATAGGGAAACATTTGGTTTGTGTCTTTGCACTAAGTTTTGTCAGAATGAAAACTATTTTTTCCTCCTAATGAGACTATAATGTTCAGTTCCAGGCAAATTATAAACCCCTTCTGATTTCCATTTTGTGATGTGTACATAACAAATCAAGGTTTTCATAAAATGGTTTGTAAGAGTAAATCATACAAGTATTGGGTTTATTATATTATATAAAGTTCTTGTACTTTACAGAAAGTAGATATGTGTAGTGAGTGGAAGGCCGTCCTACTGTCCAGATCTGTCCACACCAAGTCCTATTGTGCTGAATGTAGCCCCTGAACTGAATAAAGATTGACAACCCTGGCCTAAGCTAAAATAAATGACAACAGCCATGCTTCTATCCAAAGATTGGAATTAAATGTTTGCTCAAAACTGGAATATTGCATTAAATATTTGCACAAATATAAGTCCAAGAGAATGAAATGATGACTATCCATAATAGGACTGTGAAATGAATCACAAGCGCAAAATCGTGATTTAACCACATTCAATTTCTAAATTGCATAAGGCTGCAATTTTATATGTAAATTTATTTAGAATTTGTTCTTGTGCACATAATTTTAAAATGTAAACCAACCAGAGATGACTCCGTGCACCGGGCAGTTACAGCTAAGCTGAGCGGGGCAAAGATGTTCCAATCAGAGCTTACCTTGCGCACAACAAATCTCTGTATTCCTGCCAGCAGCTCACCTTCGGAGAGAGTGTTTAGTACTGGGGGAAATGTGGTGACAGGCTACCTTCTGTTCATGCTGAAAACCAGAAATGGTGAACATTCAAGTTTTTCTTGCAAAAAAACCTTTACGGTTTTTGGTTTTGTTTTACATTAGTTTTAGTGTATTGACTAGAATTCAGGTTAGTTCATCTCTTTTTATGTTGTCTGTTTTGAAGACAATTTTACTGCAATTTAAGAACTTAACTTGCATTTTAGAACACGTAGATGAAATTTGATATTCGGTATGTCATGTCATCTTGCTTTTGGAATCCCGAACCACTTTGATTATAGAATTTGTTTGACAAATTTTTGATTAACCAATGCAGCATTTCAGATGTTGTGCAATGAAATCCCATTTATTAGTCCCATTAACGCTACCCCATCGCGACCCAGTTCCATCAGAAAAACACATTACCATCTTCTGTATGCTGGGATTTGTTTGTGATCAGACAAATTTTTTTTTTTTCATCAGATAAAAGGTTTATCCTACTCAGTTGTGCGCATCATTTTTTATTCATGTTTCCATCGAAGGTTTTTTTATGTGGTTCCAAAATGCCCATAAAATTAGGTGCTTCGAAACACCGCTAGTGGCTCACAGATGACAATGGTTGACAATGTTCACAAATTGCTTCAAAAGAGTCCAGATTGAAATGGTTTGGGCATGTGCGGAGGAGGGATAAGGGTTATTTTGGAGATGGAGCTGCCAGGCAAGAGGTCAAGAGGAAGGCCAAAGATGAGATATATGGATGTGCTGAAAGAGGACATGAAGAGTAGAAGATACTGAGGACAGAGTTAGGTGGAAACAGATGATTTTACCCCTAAACTGGGAAAAGCCGAAAGTAAAGGAAGATGCAAATGCATGAACTGATATCTTCACCTCTTTTGTGGTGTATTTTGTGACATTTTATTTCCTGGTACTTTACAGGGAGGCAGTCATTAAACATTCATTAGTTCACAAAGTTTTTCTGGACTTCTTTGAGCATGCTCCAGCCAAGCAGAGAACGGTGAGATTTGTCCCCTTCTACAAACCGTCAGTTTACTGTTGCCTCGCTTGTGTCTGATGGAGTGTGTCCTTTCAGGAGATGATTGAGTCGATCAGAGAAGCTGTGGTGTACATGGCACACACTCATGATGGCGCCAGAGTGACCATGCACTGCTTATGGCACGGCACAACCAAGGTGAGCTGCATTAGAAAATATGGTTTTCTGTAGGCTGTGGTGTTTTTCTAAATAACATTTTCTTGTTTTTAATGCAGGATCGAAAAGTTATTGTAAAAACTATGAAATCCTATATTGCAAAGTTCGCTATGGTAAGCTGACAGTCTCCTGGCTGCATGATTTGAAGTCTGTGCTTTTCCTCTGCATGGTACACTACGACATACCTTAGAGGACCTTTCTATCTTTTATTACAGTTCCTGTTTTAACAAGGTTTCCATAACTGAGACTCTTTCCATACATACCTGGTTATTTTAAAAATGAATATTTTTCTGCGCAGTTGAGCAGTCCACGCACAACCGCTGCATGGTTTTCATTAGAAGTGAAACGTTAAACTGACCTAAGATTTTGATGCGTATCTCGATACGTTGATGACACGATGCGCTTTAAGATGTTTTAAATAACAAAAGTACATAAAAATATATTTAAAGTAAAATATAAGTATAAAGTATAAAAAAATGATTGTTTAATTTCGGAAAATGTTAAATTTTTACTTTGTTGGTTCGTTTAAAAAAAAGAACATCTCACTGCGGTAAAACTGCACTAAAGATTAAAAAAAAAAGTCCATGGTGTTTTTTACATTAAAAAGGCTGAAATTCTTAGCGGCTAAATGTTCAAAAGTCAAAACAGTTGAATAAATATACAGTTTTAGCTACACACACACACACGGAACACACCTGATGCAATATGCTTGTTTTTTTTTTTGTTTGTTTTTTTATTAAACTGACAAAAAACATCCCTGTTGGTCATCTCTAGGTGGAGCTAGGGTCCAGGTCAGCGCTTCAAGTTGAACACATATTAATATTCAGTTCTATAACACGTTTAATTACTCTAGATTTTTGTAACAAGTAGGGCTGGGCGATATATCGATATTAAAACATATTTTTTAAACGAGATATGAAATTTGACCATATCGCATATATCGATATAGGCTGCGTAGTTCAAACTGCGCTGTGAGCAAACTGCTTTAACCCGGAGCTCTCAGCAGCACTACTTCGCGCGCCCCTGGCCACGCCCCTCCTCTTTCAGGCACAGAGAGGGGAGGGGCTGGACTCTGGAGCAGACAATCCGCCGGCACTCTTCAACAAACATGGAGGAAGCAACAACATCTGCTGAGCATGCGGAGAAATTAGTTGGTAAACAAAAAAGTAGCGGCTCAGTAATATGGAGATGGTTCGGATTCAAAGTTTCTGATGAGAAACAAAACCATGTCATTTGTAGGGAGTGCCATAAAGAAGTTACAGCCAGGGGTGGAAGCACTACAAATCTTTTTCACCATCTAAAACAGTGGCACAAACTGCAGTATGAAGAGTGTGTGAAACTGCGCGCTGCCGAGGCCCCAGCTGCAAGCCAACCGCAACCCGCAAAAGCTCCAGCCCCGACACAAAGCTCCCTTCAAGCTTCATTTTCCCGCGGTGTACCGTTGTTGTGCCATATTTCGACTCCCCGGCAGATTCCGACTCCCCTCTTGCGTGAACGCGCATTCAATCACGTGATTACACAGACTAAGCCAATGAGAGTTCACATAAAATGTTTACTCGTGAAAAAGTTTTAATTTTTATTTTGCTTATATGCCGCGTAGATGTCAAATTTACTTGTAACACATTGTAAAACTATAAATATTGTTTAAAAAGTTTAAAAGAATGCAATCACCTAAGTTGCTTACAGCATTGAATATTGTAATAATTTATGAATGTACAGCATTATACAAACTTTAGATTTTTATATTTTATTTGCGTATTCAAATATATTTATATTTTATTCCCAAAAACAAGGGAACAGCTGAGTATTGTTTCATCCGGCCAGTTTAAATAAAACTACTTGTGAAATGTCATATTTGGGTTTGACTGTGACTAAACAATTGCTCTCACTTTTTGATAAAAATATCGGGATATATATCGTATATCGATATTCAGCCTAAATATATCGGGATATGACTTTTGGTCCATATCGCCCAGCCCTAGTAACAAGTACACTTGACTTCTGGCAGCTCACTTTGTGAGATTAAATGACCGTCGTCATAATGTGGACATATCTAGTGACTATGCATGTCATGCCATTTTTGTCGCATGTAACCACATATTTATGAAAATGCCAGCCAATCTGTCTTTTTAAATTGCTCTTGGTGTAATTGTGACTTCTGAAACTTGTGACTTTCTGGTTTATGTAACATTTACTAGACATTTTCTTTACTTTCATTTTAAGCAAGAAATATTTTATAATTGGCGCTCACCATCACTTAGAGTAAAAACCTTCATGCAAACAATGAAATGTTTTCCATCTATTGTTTGTTACATAAACAGTTTCAATAATTGGTTGGAAATGGCGAAAATGTTGTGATATCGAGGTATGTATCGTGTCGTGAGCAGAGTGTATCGTTACACCCTTCACATTACTAATAATATGCAACTCAAATCTAGCCTGTGTCTGAACCAATCTGAAGCTTGTCATTGTGGATGAGAAATTAATCGATTTAGGAAATAGAGACGGGGTAGCACTGCCAAACAGCAACAGTACTAACAAACAGAAACTGAAATCCTACTTTGGAGGTACAGCTTCTCATCGCATAGAGAACCACTGTGAACAAGTGAAAGCACTCCGTAGAGACATTAACATTCAGTGGAAAAGCTAGAGGGCCATACTGAACCTCAATGTTTCGGTATCCTGCAGTGGAAAAGCACCATATGTTTCCATTGTTGCTGAATGAATTTCTACGCAAGTACTCGTGTGTTTCTTTTCAGGGTGAATATGCTCATCTTGTACTTCTTGCTGCATTTGATTGCATTGACGACACTAAGCTGGTTAAACAGATTATTATCTCCGTAAGTGCTCATTATAATGCCTTTTTTTTCTTTATTGTTTCACCTTTTTTATATTCTTACGTGTTGTTTTGTTTCCAGGAAATGCTTAGTTCCTTACCGGATGTAGTCAGCAATAAATATGGTAAAAAGGTGCTACTTTACCTCTTCAGTCCCAGAGACCCTGCTTACCTCCTCCCAGAGATCATCCGTGTACTTGAAAAAGGGGATGACAATGCACACAGGTTTGTTCATCCACAAAATAAAGCCTTCTCTATTTGCCTGCATCTCAAGTTAAGAAATTTGACTAGTTTTTGTCCTCCAGTAAGAAGGATATGGGGATCAGGTGGAGGGAGCTGCTGGAGGCTGTCTCATCTCCTCTACTTGGTCATCTGTGTGAAAACGCTCAGGCCATGGTGATGGATAAATCCAGCTGTGGGGCTGTCTGTGACATCCTGGGAGCTGCCATTGGAGATCTCAGACCTGCCATGGAGGTGGTGGCGGCCCTGGCAGCTGGACCCCTCGTTCCAGGCGGAGTGAAGGGCCAGGTAATCATCCAGAAGGGATTGGGCAATGTTTTTCTTATTATTTATTGATTTGTTGAATAAATAACTGGTATTACTGACTTGAGAAGACAAAGATATCTTTGCATTTGCCCTTGATAGGATGAGGATTAGTCACAGTAGGTAGTTGTATTTAGCTTCAGTGTATCATTTTACACCACATGTGCGACAATAGAATTACAGTTCCATTAAATACTATGTATAAACGGTGCTCATAAGTTTTCTGATTTCTTGGCCATTTTTCAGAAAACATGAATGATAAAATACATTTTTCCACTCAAAATTAATGATTGGGTGAAGCCATTTTTTGGCAAACAATTGTTTACTTTTTTTAAATGACAACAGAAACATTCCAAATAATCCTGATCAAAAGATTACACACCCTGATTTTGGCCTGATAACATACACAAAGAGTGTATTTCAGTGTCTGTTTTGAATAAAGTAGTTTTGTGTTTTAAACAAACATTACAAGAGTTATGGCACATAGTTTGCAAGGTAATTCTTATTTAAATGAGATAAAATGCATGATCTTTTTTAGATTCGGTTTACAGACTCCAAATCTGTGCCATTTAGTGGTAAAAAGAAGGGATGACCCTTTGACATAGAAGAACTGTCATAAGTGTTTATTTACCAACATTCCTGCATGAAACAAATCACAATGGAAGCCCTGCTCCTTTTGTCTAAAAGTGTACTCTTCTCATAGTAAAATTTTACTTTTATAATAATTATTATTGAAATTCTGGTTATTACAATTTTATCAATACAATTGTATGCGATTGAAACAATAAATAACTAAACAAGAAATACATTTTTGTGATTAGGCATAATAGGCGTGGTTTCAGCACTTTGCAGCAGCTGCTTCTAGCCGGGAGTTTACAAGCAAAAACTAACTAGCGCGAAAAAAAGCCTTTATCCTTCATTAATATTGTTGTAGACCACATGTGTCAAACTCAAGGCCCGCAGGCCAGATGTGGCGCGCCATGTAATATAATGTGGCCCCGTAATATAATGTGTCTCACGTCACACCTCCGATTTCTCATGCTAAAATAAATTTCAAGATGTGAAATGGGCACAGCTAATAGTTTTTCTGTGATCTGTTTCTTGAGCCTGATGATAAAAGATGATGATCGAAATGCATCGTCTTCAGTCTGTGAGGGTTTTTTTCGCTAAACAAATTACAAAATGCTATTTTTCTTTATTCACTTGGACAGTTTGATCCTTTATTAATGGAGTTATGTGGGTTTTCATAAGCTAACAAAAATAAAAAGGATTTATATTTGAACAACAAGCATACAATTGTTTCTATGCAACTGAACTGTCACTTGAATAAGTTATAAATAATGAGATATTTAACATTAAGGAGTAGTTACATTTATTTTACATTACATTCGATTACATTCTTTTACATTTATAAGCTACATTTGGCTCTTTGAGGACAGCCATTATGCTAATGTGGCCCTCGGTGAAAATGAGTTTGACACCCCTGTTGTAGACTGAATTAATTTGGTAGCATGCCTTTGATGCTTCAGAGAGATTTTTGATTGTTTAGACTTGTTTTCAGGTGTTATTTGTGTATTGAAAGGCAGCAGCTGTTAATGGTGTTAATAAACATAGTTTATTAACTGTTGCTGTTAATAAACACCAACAATAAATGGTTAATAGATATGAATATTTGTTGCTGGATTAAAAAGTAGCAAGCAGGGGTCAGAATGCTTATGTGATCTCTGGCCTTCAATTATCTGCACTTTTCAGAAGCATTGCTGTTCAAAATCTTAACAATAAAACAAATTTCCAAGAACATTTGTTTAAAAACAGCATTTGTCTTTGCTGGTTTCAGAAAAAAAGCTATAAAGAAATTTGCAGTTAAATTATTCGTATTCTGTACTCGCTACAGTCCTTCTTAGTGTTCTGTAGCGCACTTCAGGAGAAAGGTGGGGTACACTCTGGACAGGTCCCAGTCCATCACACACGTTCACTCCTAAGGGGAATTAGAGAAAATCTGGCCTATATTTAGGACCAAACTACACCCAGAAAACCAGTGGCTGGCCTGGTTACCAAGGCTGAAAGGCTTCGGGGCTACCCACTGCTTGCCACAAACTTGCAGTTACCACAGATTTTGTTCCTAAAGGAAATGTAATTTTTCTTTTTGCAAATGTCAAGTGTAATAAAGAGCCTCTTAGAAGAGGCTTAAAAGCCTGTAATTTAATCCATATTTAGAACGTCATATTAACGTTCGTTTGTGTCCTGCCCCACTTTGTAAATCAAAATTTAGGTAAAATGCAAGTCATTTATTAATTTATATATTGAAGTAAATTTCCCCCCACTTTTGAGTGCCCCTTTTGGTCCTTCTGCCCCTGCCCCACAAGAGGTCTGTGCACGTCACTGTTGAGATGTGTTTGTGTTTCCTGTAGCTGCACATGGCAGAGCACCCTGCTGGGCACCTGGTGCTCAAATGGCTGATCGAGCAGGACGCCAAGATGAAGGAGTTAGAGAGAGAGGGTAAGTACCTGGGCTGAAACGCAATCTTTTGCTATTCTCGTCATTCATAGAGGAAAGCTTATATGCCTTTTTTGCCTTGTTTCGTCACAGAGAGATTTTCCCGGATTCTTTTGGAGAAAGTGGGGCTGGAGAACCTGAAGACGTGGACTTTTGTGAACCGAGGAGCCATAGTTCTCTGTTGGTATGTTCATAACTTCATTCCATCGATTATAAGCTGGAGAAATTCCCTACGGTGAGCTTTGGGTAAAGCACATCCTCCACACTGCTGCTTCATTATTCCTCCCTGTTGTCTGTATGCTAATAAAGGGCTAAACTGTTGCTCCCAGCTGCATTGAGACATGCAAAGGATTATGGGTTCTTTCCACTCTCCTTCTCAGCCTCTGTCTTTGTGCCTGACCTTTTATAATCTCCCTAAGGCTTTAAGCACTGTGGGATTTGTTTCTCGGGTTATTCTGACATAACTTCACTTTTCCACCAATCAGAAAGCAGGAATTAGAATTATTGTGAAGGCTGTGACCGGATCTGTTGAGTTTTCATCACTTTGGTCTCTATTTTTGCAGCCTGCTACAGAGCTCAGATGAAAGTGTTGCAGAAGAAGTGAAAGTGTTGCTGAAATCTATGGTTCCTGATCTACAGAAGATCCAGAAATCAAAAGGAGTTGAGATTCTACTGGAAAAACTGAACTGATGTATTTTGTGTCGTCTTGTTGGATTTTTAAGAGTACATTTATATGAAACTATATGTAATCCTAAATACACAAGAATACTTGGACTGGAGATTTGTTGTCTTTTATGGTGATTCAAATTGGTTTTTGTTTAGATATGTTAATTTTTTTAAAGGTGTTAAAGAACCGTTTAACCCCCTTCATGCCTTATATCTTTTGTAATGGACTAATTAGATGTTAGTTTTTGTTAAATATAAAAACTGCTCATCAATAGAAGCAACTAAACATTAAGTTGTAATTTACACAAACCTTAATTTGGTTTTCTTTCTTTGTTCTATTCATTGCTAGGTCCCCAGTAGGGGTACCCAATATTTTTAAGGCAAACTACATTTACAGGCATTTCAAATGGCTTTTTTTAATGGGTTTGTTTCAGTAGTATGTCTACTAATTGTTTACTGCTCTATGAATGCAACTTTTTTTATTGATTTAAATGGAAAGAATTTGAAAAGAGACGTTTTTTCACAAATAGAAGGCACACTGTAGCCTCATCAAAACCTCGGTCACGTTTCAAGCATGTGATGTGTCGAGATTTGGTTCCCAAAGTTTGCTCAATGATGTGCATATCTTCTATGTCAATAATTTTGATGCTAAAATGAGAAAAAACATTTGTTGATGAGCAAAAGAGCAATTTCTATGATGAGCATTTCAAACCACACTTGTTGGCCATAGCCTTTTTTATCTTTTAACTGAAGGGACAAGAAGGGAGAGAAGGGAGTGGGATGGGAAAGACGACAGGCTTGTGATTAGATCCTGTGCAATCGTGCACGTGTTCTTCACGTTACTCACTATGACACGCTGCAGGGAAATTTAAATGTTTTTCAACACAAAATAAAGTTCCATTGCCTTTGGAGTGTAAAAGAGATTTGAATTCCAGTCATTTCACATTGTTGCTGATGTTGTTGGTGCAAATATTTATTATTCTAAAAATACCTGCAAATAAATAGCAGGAAAATAGAATAAACTAGTTTTATTGTTCCTGGTTTTGGATCATTGCAAAGGTGTTGATGTGGTGTTGCCCTGCTTCTGTGCCCTACTGTTATCAAAGTACTTCGAGCATTCTCATGGATTTCAACTTCATATTGTGAATCAGAGCTTACTACTGGTTGAAAGCAAATTCCCCAAAACAAGTCATGTCCATATGAGTCCCCCACAGAAAAATATTTCAGTGTTTTGAACTTCACAGAGATGATTACTTACAATGATTCAAACCCCCTAAATCAGGGGTGCTCACACTTTTTCAGCTTGCGCGCTACTTTTAAAATGACCATGTCAAAGTGATCTACCCGCTACAAAAATGTAAAACAACAAACAATTATTTTATTGAGAACTGACAAAACACACACAATAATTAATTATTTACATGTTTTGTGATAACGTGAGTTTAGTTTGATGACTTGCACTGAATTGAATCATTAGAACAGTTGTGTGTGACCTGAATTGGATGGTAATAGAGTGATTTTTATGGGAGCAATTGAGCTTTGATCCAAATAATCAAGAATAAAAATGATGCTCTAATAAATATTTAAATATTTATTGAAACTGAGTCGTGCAGTACAATATTCAGGTGAGGAGTGGCGTGTTGCTTGATTTTGGTTGTAATAGAGTAATTTAGAATGAAGTTATGAAGCATATTCTGGGTAAAACATATTTTGGATCTGGTAATTTGCAGACGGTCCCTAAGCGATTCCATGTCATCGGGTTGCTCATAGACGGTAATGTGTTTCTGCGAATGCCGAGGGAAACTTGTTTTGATAAAAAAACGTTTTGTAGTTTGTCCGCTACATAACACAGATTAAAAATAGATATTATTTGTTTACTAAGAACATTCTGGTCTCGAGCTATTGAGCAGAGAAAACCGAATCCGTGAATCTGCAGCTAACTTTACTGAACTGTGATATTGTTTCAATTGACGTAATGAGCACCCCTGCCCTAAATAGACATTTTAAATTCAATTTCTGTCTAATTAAATACACCATGAAAAAGATATTGGTGTTCCAAAACATTTAATGCAGGTCTACTCATCAAAATGCTTTGTACAGCTATGTTCAGAGAATATATTTAAGCAGCACAATATATTTATTATTATTTATGTCTATTATTAAATATATATTATATTTATATATATTTTTACTGAACTATAGAATAGTAAATGTGACTTAGATGACCTGATGTTAACAGCAGATCTTCATGTACATGAACAAAAAAATACTCTTAAATAGATCTCTTAGAAACATTCTGCAAACTTCGAGGCAGCCCTTTTTACAAACCTCACTTTCCCACGATTTTTTAACGTAGAGGTGTATTCATAGGCTTTCAGTTTGGAATAGTAGTCAGAGAATTTATTGAACAGGATGGAGATTGGCATGCCGTTGAGAATAATTCCAAACGAGATGCAGGCAAATGCGAAAATCCTGCCCAGAGAGGTCTCTGGAAACATGTCACCATAGCCAACAGTGGAGATGCTCACCTACAAAATTAAATTGGCTCATGTTAGTTTCAAATTCGACAATCTATACATAAAAGAATTCAAATTTCTATAGAATGAAGCATGTTCAGAGATTGTATACTGACAATTTATCATCTTGTTTTGTGACGGCCCCTTAAAAAATGTCTAGTTACCTGGATCTTAACCCTTAGAAGTCTGGGGCCTTAATGGGAATTTTGTACTACTTTATAATTTGCTCTAATAAATTACCTTGTGGTGATGCTAGGTATATTGTTGTACACCCCCAGTAAATATTTTTTCAATACAATACACAATAATTCCTCAACAAACCTGAAATTATACAAAAAAAAATTCAATTCGGTAAAATGTTTTACTGCAAAAATGACAAAAAGGTTTTGTTTTATAACAAAAAACAAAAATGTTGAAGAAAATAATTCACAAACCTCCCCAAAAAAGCCAAAACTAGGTCAAAACAATGTGAAAATTGTTTGAAAAACCATGCAAACCTTATACGCTATGCCAACTTTTTGTGCCAGAACATTGAAAAACACATGCCATTGCACATGGCTTGTACTTCCAAGCGGTCTCCCTTTTTTCACCACTAGATGGCACGGATGACAACGATTTGGTGTCTGTAAAATGAAACTGAAAAATGATTGTGAATGTTCTTACATTTTAATTTGAATTACTTTGGAAATTGTCAGAACTCCTGTAATATTCCTTTAAAACCAAAAATATCAAAACTAACAACTTTTTGAAAAAGTTAACATTATATTTGAAATCAAAATTAAACAGGTGGATTGCGTTTTGTTTATATAATTCAAAACAGTTGTTGTGAACAGGGTAAAAGGACAATGGTCTTAGAGGGGACATCAGATACCCATTTCTAACAGGAAGTTTTGTTTTGTTTTTGCATTGGTGTTAAACAATTAATATATATAAAGACAAACTTTCAGAAATTCACATATCTTCACTACCTCCATGCACCCCCCAGCGGACAGGTGCTGTTAAGCAAAGGAGACCAGGCTTGATTCCAAGCCCAACATTTACGTTCCAATTTTCTTCTTGTTATAATACTTTCCAATTGGTTATTCCAAACACAGAACAGCCTCATTATTTCTCAGAGAAAATAAATCATTGAAGATGGCTAGCAAGGGCATGGTTTGGAATCCTGAGGTTCGGGTCATCACAGATAAAGATCTTTGAGAATGTTATGTTGCATTCACAAGATATTAGTGGTTTTGTTGACTAAAAAATTCACAAAGACCTTAAGAATCTAAAAATACTTGATTCATAATGCTTTTTGAAAACAAGTACTCACCGCAGCCCACCACCATGCATGTGGAATGCTGGTGAAGTTTGTTTTAGGCATGTCATGCTCCACTGTGTACACCATGGCTGAGAATGTCAAAATTCCCATTGCAATAAAAAGGAAGAGACAGCCCACTTGTTGGTAACATTGGCGGAGGGTAAAGCCAAATGCTCTGAGTCCAGTTGAGTGCCGTGCTAGTTTCAGAATACGAAATATCCTCATGAGTCGCATGATGCGCAGAACCTGGCCCAATTTTCCCACACGTCCAACTGTCTCAATATCACTTCCATGTTTCCCATAGTCATCGTTCTCGAAAGATTCCAGGAACATCTGAAGATATAACGGAAGGATTGCTATCAGGTCTACAGCATTCAAAACACTTCTTCCGAAGTGCTTGAGGTCAGGTGTGGAGACAAGTCGGAGCATGTACTCCACGGTAAAAAACGCGATGCAGAAAGTCTCCACATACTCGCAGTAGGTCTTTCCACTGAGATGCCCGTTGGTTGTCGTATACTGCATTTCCTCTACAGTATTGAGCGTCATTGCCACAAGTGAAACCAGGACAAAGAAACTGGAAGCTACGGCCATGAGCTTGGCTGTGATCGACGAGAAAGGCTTCTCCATCAAGTTCCAAATGAGGAATCTCTGATGACCAAAAGCCATGTCCTGAAACAAGTCTTCATGTTCCTCAGTTTCCACCTCAGCCTCTAGTTCCCTTTGGACCTTGAGCTGTTCGTTGAGTTCATCTTGACGCTCCTCAAATGAAATGCGACAGCAACGGTGAGTGTTCTTGATGCGGACACCCCAATAGTTGATCTCCTCTAAGAAATTGCGTGGACACAACTCATCTTTTATCCGCAAAAATCCCGTCCTGTAGAAGTTAAAGATATTGTGGAAGATATCTGGGTCTCGGTCAAAGAAAAACTCATTGGTCTGGACGGTGTAATCATCACACAGGTCCAGTTTCCTGTTGTGGTCCGTGTATGTTGCAAGACGGCCAATTCTTGTCTTGGGATATTTTGCAGCTACCCTGTAAGACATCTGGTAGATCTTGCCTCCTACGTTGATGTTGAGCAGGTAGTTCTTAACTGGAGAGGGCAACTTGCTAGGACTGGAAAGGAGTCGGTCTTCTTCATCTTCTTCATACTCTGAATATACATCATAGATATCTTTGCTTAACTCCTGCATTGAATTCCATGGTTTTACCCAGCTGTGCTTGCCAAATGGAAGGTCTGCATCCTCAGGATCTTTTGTAGTTGTAACTGTGACCCCAAGTTTGTAGTTGGGGAAGAGACTTTGCCTTCTACCCTTAAGCTTGAGCATGGTGCACACAACTAGTCACCCTGGCAAATGCCCCGGGTGTTGGAGCATTAGGTGATTTTAATACCCCTGAGCAACCACAGGAAGCAGCACCGACTAATGTTGCTGACACAATGGATCTTGGTGCTTAAAGGTTTAAACACTATTATCCTCTTCTAGGGTTTACCTACTAACCTTTCATTTTCCAAACAGTGACCAGCAAGGCCTCTTGTTATTCTATATACACGACTGAGTTTTCAGCAAAGACTTAGCAAATTCATGCTAAATAGCCACATGGTTCTAGAACCAGGACATTCTGCAACTTCAGCTATTTACCAAATGTGTGCATTTTTACACTAAAATCATTGAGTCTCTGAAATATTTTGAGTAACAGGATAGTATTTTTTAAAAGATGCTCCAAGATATCACAAAATCTTCAAATATGTAAAGAAGAAAGAAAACTTGTTCACATTTTGTTCACAGTTGTTGCAGAAATTTGATCACTTCATTCCCAGTTACTTGGATTTTTTTTATATCCTCTCACCAAACCACTAATCATGAGTGGAAAAATGCTTTTACTTTATCATCCATGTTTTCTGTAAAATGGCCAAGAAATTTGAATATTTGCTGAGGTGTGTTAACATAAGAGAACTGTGTTTTTTATTTAAAAAAATAAAAATAAAAAAAAAACTGCTAAAAGATTGGGTATAAAATTAAGTTCACACCTCAAACTAATGGTTACATCAGAAGAGGGATTGGTGGGAACCTTTGTGCACATCACAAAGAACTGAAGAAGGCTGCAAAGACTACTATATACCCAGTGGTAGTACGATGTCCAGGCCTTGTGGACCAGTCACCATGACTTTTAAGGGACACAAGGGTGACTGGTGGCATGTTGATCAGGCAGAGGAGTTGGAAAAGGCTGCTTCTCAGGCTAGCAGGAATGACAGGAACTGGGAAAAAAAAGAGTGAGTTGTTGGGAGATGTACCGGTTGCTGCTCTGCCACCTGGAAATGTTCTAGGACTAAAGGGGTGAAACGATGAGTGGTGGTTCCTGCAGCCATTTTTCAGAATACTTGTGTTATAACTGGTTTGACGTCTGAAGATGGACAAACATTCTGAGAGGGCGATCGTTTCAGTTTCATAGACTAGCATCTATTCCACTTTACATGACGTGAAGGGCAAGGTTCACATTCTTATCTATACGTTTCTAGTTATATAATTTCACAAGTGCCAAGAGACAGATAAGAAGGTATAGTGAAGGTGAACACTCCAAGCTAAACGTTTTTCTATTTAGAGGGGTCTTGACAAATGACATTGCAGCTTTGCCCAAGACGAGGAGAATGTTTTCATAGTTAAGTTTTGTTTTACATTGCAGCCAGCAATACTGGGTAATTTCATCTTCATTTCTAATTATCTGTGCATTCATAACATTGAACACTCAAAGGTTTAATCATTTAAATAAAAAAATCAAGATCTTACTTTAAATTTTTATTTTGTGTTTTTTTCAAAGGTTTCTTTTACACAATAAAGCATTCATTTCCCCTGTACACTGCTATAAAATGTCACAGGAACAGCACACAAACATACAAAATAGCTTTAACAAACTTCATTTTAAATACGTCCTCCTTCTACCCTGGTACAATTCCTGACATGGCAAAATTGGCTCAGATTTATACAATCTTATTTACAGTGGAACATTTGATCAAAGTGCTTGAAGAATCCTGATAATTTCCAGCGGGTTACATATATACAGTGTTTTACAAATGTGGCGACAGCATTCCCCCGTATAGAGCTACTGAACTCTGCAAGACACTTGGAAATACTGTTCATTAGGAAAACGAAAAGAAACGTACATCTTAAAGACAAGGCCATCTAAAATATGCAGCTTTCCTTTACATATTTCAAGCATTTACTCAAACATCAAGCCATCTACTCTGCAATCAGATTTTCCAGTAATGCAAACATTCTTGTACGAAGGATGTAATGCAGCTCAATCTGTAAAAGTAACTCTTTAAATTTCCCTGGTGTTTAAAGCGCTCAGCCTGAGCTGGATGCAAATACTTTGCATACCACAAGTGACATCCTCTCAAAGGAAAAGAAAGTATACGCTGAAATGCACTCCAGAAGGCAGCTTGTTGTGAAAGCATTGATGGTTCAAAATAAACCTTAGTTTCAGGGAGCCTTGGGTTATGACAGATCATCTTCTGTATTTACCATTGAAATCTGAAAGACAAAGACGAGGAAGTCAGGTCTACAGTGCGTGTGTGTAACACATGAAGGATATAGTTAAAATGCATTGCTCACCGCAGGGTACGTGTGGCCTACAGATGCACTGTGTCTACTGATGTCAATGTTGAGGTCTTCCTCTGTGGTCTTCAGATAAACTGGATTATCAAAGTTCATACTCTTCTTGTTTTTGATTTGCCAGTTGCGCCACATTATGTAAGCACCAGCAGCAGCCATCGCCAACAGTACTGCAGGAAAAGAACAATGAACAAAACCAGCACATTCAGGAAACAATGGTCCAAATCTGAACACTAATACAATGGAGGAGTAAAACGCTGGATTCTATATTACAGGTCATTGTTTGCCGACGACTACAAATAAATTAAAGCTGCAAGCAGCGATCAAAGAGCGAGAGCATCTCCAGTGCCATCACCTCTCAATGGCCAGTTTGTTTCCCTATGCACTATGACCGATCCTTATTTAGAAGAGATTCAAGATAGAATTGTGAACATTACAGGCGAAATGCGAATAGGCGCTAAAAATTTAATATTTTCTTTAAATGTTTTGGCTTTAGCTAAGAGAGTACATTGTACAAGTTTTCAGACATGGTCTCTTAATTTGAGTCAACTCCCTCTCTATGGTGAAGGCTTCGCAATTTAACATCCCACATACCTTAAGATTAGATGGAGTTTTGAGGTGAACAGAGAAAAATCGCTTGGAGGAGTTTGTTAAACTATGAATTTTTCAGGGATATTTACAAAATAATTCACTTGCTGTTGAAACTCCTTCCAATAGATTTTTTTGTAGGTCTTGGTCCCTTATACAAGTTATACAAATTCCAATCGTTTGTTTTGAACTGTTTAGCAGAAATATATATAGAAAAAAATGCAATATCCCATGTGGCCACTATACCATAGGAACGGACACCATAGGCTGCTATATATTTTTGTTCAGACATTGACGCCTTGGGCGAGACATAACTTCCTGTTTTATTGCGAAACTCGGCTGAGCAAGAACAAATTGTTCAACAAGATTAATTTAAAATGTCAAAGATGAGTGACTGAATTTGAGGGTGATCAAATAAAATCTGTGTTCATCAAAGTAAAAGGCCTGTAAATGCACCAAATTTGACAAGAAAATTAATCTACTTCCTGTCGTTTTTGCAAACTCGCCTGAATGGATTTTTTTTTCTTTGAAGGTCTTTGTCCCTTACACGAGTGTTCAAACACACTCTGAAGTGGCAGAATAAAGCATCAGAAACTATAAACGGCAATGTTTTGCTATATAGATATGTTCAGACATTGACTTTACATGCACGGCAAATCAAACATTGCAAGGCTCAATCATTAGCAACTTCCTGTTTGTTAATCCGTGTGTACAGTATTCGTGACATTTTGATACAAAGTCAATAAAACATCACATACGCCTTATGATAATACTGATAGAGTTTGGAGATGAACAGATAATATCTCTTGGAGGAGTTTGTCAAAGTATGACTTAAGTTTTTGCTAAATTCCTGTCAATTTTGGAAACGCAATCCTTATTACTTATAATTAAGTCTTGGTACCTTACATATGTGTGCTGAATTTCATTCATGTACGACAAACTAAGAGTACAACATAAGTTAAAATACAATAGGTGCTGCTATAGAGCCATTTTAGACCACAGTGCGACATACATTTTTACCAGTGTGTGGGAAATTGAGTTTTCGAGCAAGTTTAGGCCCTTAAAAATGTACTGAAAGACGTTGGGGGCTTGACCGGAGTATGGCTACTCGGACCCAAAGAAGAAAAAAAAAAAAACAAGAAGAAGTTTAGACTAATATTAAAACAGCATACTTACAGACAGGTAGAACAGCCCAGGGAGCAGCAGATCCTTTGGCAGATGAATTCACTTCATGGATTGATGTGCTGATGTTTCCTTCTGATGATCGAAAGTTGGAACCAAATGTTACAGTATGAAACAATATTTTTAAAATAAATGGGAATGATGTATATGAACAAGGGGGTGTTAGCATGGACTCCTACAAAATAATGAAACTGGTTAGTAGCAAATGTGAAAATATTTTTCATTTCATGAATAAGAATGTTTCGGGGTTTCTACACAGCTAGCCTTACCAGCATGAACAGTTTCAGAGGAAACCTTGAGTACAGCCTCTGCTTTAAAAGAAAAGGATGTTTAAAAGAAAAGGAGGCTCTTTTTTTAAATACTGCCATTATTGTTTACTCTAGTTGTGTCAATACATTCTAATATTACGTGATGTATTTTGTTCAAAGCATGATTTAAACCAAAAAAATCGTATGCAAGCTAAGCACAAATCCTTGAATTGCCGACTACAAATCCCTAAGAGTGAGATCAATGAAGTAGTAGTGTTATGATACGAGTAGTAGATCCGACTTCCCAAAATTAAGATATCAGTGAAGTTCAAGCAATTTAGTAATTCCCAAAACCTCGGAGAAAAGGCCAATCACACCCATCAGACTTCATGAACAGCCAACAACTCAATTCCATGGATTTCAATGGGCTCCTCAGTGAAAATCACCTCAAGAACGATCTGGCAAAAACGTTGTGTATATATTGTCAATCAGACCATTTGAAATGCATGATGGGACTGTTCAGGGTAGTTTTAACTCCTGTTTTTGCTCTGAAACTGTAGACAGGATACTTCAAATACTCAAAGATTTCCCAAAAATTAAGTTCATCTGCTCATTGATGTGTTACACCATCAACTTAAGCAAGCCAAACGCCTCGCCACAAATACAAATTTTTGGTCTGAAGTTTTGTGCAATGGGCTTCTTTTAAAAACCTTGGGAGCCAATGGGACATCACACATCTGACCAATCGAGTAGTGCCAACGAAAAAATGTATTTGCACTGCCATATCTGATGTAACAACTCCCTGTGATCAGCCACCAACAGAATAAACAGCTCGACGTCCATGATTCTTTTTTTCTGTGTTGTTTGATTTCCTCATGCATCTGTTGTACCACTGCCGTCATTTTCAAGCAGGGAGCGTCATTGTATCAATATTTCCTAGACTCAAACGAAGACAGTGCGTAGAGGCCTTAGCAACATTTGTTTTCTTTAGCAGTCCAAGCTGCCTGATCGGTTCAATTACTAATAGCTTCAATGTATTACACAACGTTCCAAAAACAATGAAACCTTCAGTTGACAAAATGTTGATTAAGCCCAATCCCCTAGAAATTGGGTGTGTAAATATATCCCTTTGGACAAGCATTTCAAAGTTACTGAAGAGCATTGAGCAGTTGCTAAAGGGCTTGAGGATATTAATTAAGGAGCCAACTATCAAAACTAATGACAGCATGCTATGTCAAAGCTTCTCGTGCAGCTAGTCACAACAGCATGCGGACAGGAACTGGTAGTGTTTTGGTTTCCCATAATAAACTTCCTAGTACTCGCTTTACCTTTAGGGTAACTGGTAGTTGTGACCTTCCCTTGAACTTGAGGGGCAGCAGTTGTTGCCACTGTCATAAGAGAGCCATACAAAGCCGCAGTAGCAAAACGGCTAATTTAAAGCTTTATGGTAACTTGTTTTTCAGGTATGTGTGTAAAATGAGCTGATGACCACATAAACCAAAAACATGAGAAAAAAAATGATGCCCTCACCACCCCCCCAAAAATGAATAACAGGTACCTGCATTGCAGTGCAGGCCATCAGTGTCAAGAATCTGGCCTTCTGGACACACGCAGGTAAATTTAGGGGAGTGTTTGTTCACTTGTGGGGCTGGCAGGCACATGTATGAACAGCCTCCATTCTCCATCTTCTCATTACACCAATTGGTTCCTGTTTAGGGGGTTTGACAAAAGAACCTTGGTTACTCCCAACAAGCTTCATTGTTCTTACAACGTTCAAATCCAGAATGTTCCTAAATTCCAACAATGTACTTTTTTTTTTTACGGAATCGCCAAAGAAATATCTTTCAGACATGTACAGGAACACATACCAGACAGCTGAATGAGCTCATGGTACACTATAATGTCCTGGGGTTCATTGAGATTGCTGGCCAGCAGCGTCACGTCAGATCCTGTGAACTTGTTAGCACCATAGATGGCTTCGTTCTCACCATCGGTCCAGAAAACTCGATCCTGCAAGATGTAAAAACACCAAGCTATTGTGCTGAAGCATAAATGCACAAACTGGCATCAAATAGATTGTACCTCAAAAACCGTGAGCGCAAAAGGGTGAGCCAGGTAGTCTGGCGACTGCAACACTTTGCGGCGGTTATCTCCATTCAAGTCTACACTACAGAGCATGTGCAGCTTGGAATCCACCCAGTACAGTCTTCCTTTGATCAGATCTAACAGACAAGAGGCACACGGAATTGCTCTGGCTATTAATCAATCAAATTAATACTCTTGAAGAGCACAGCTACACACATTTTAATGCCAGCCCACTGTTTGAACTGAGTAATTTAGCTTGACGCCGTAAATAAACTTTAATACACACCCAGTTTCTAATGTGGATTTACAGACACTGGCAGCCGATAAGGGAATAATGTATGCAAAATAAAACTCAACATTAAAGATTTCACTGAAATAAATCTGGGGACAATTCTTTCAAACAGTCTCAAGCAGGAGAAAGTGCATTTCTGAAAAGTAAACAAGCAAACATCATGGTACAGTTTAACCGATTGTAATGAGTATCAGAGCAATGAGCTCCACAAACATCTCTAAATTAGGACGGTGCATTACTACATTGCGAAATCTTGCTACACCGACTAGGGTCGTTTCTCAAGCTGTGGTTCTGGTGATCGAGCTGATAAGATGTTAACATTTTATCAATTCCCCTCAAAGCTTCTGAGGCTCTTGACATCAGCATTGCACTGGTTTACTTAATCAAATTCGGTTAACCATCCTCAAAAGTCTGCTGAAACTCTCCAAACTAATGAAGCGTAAACACTATTCAATTACAAATGTACATCCAGAAACAGACTCCCCTAGTATACATTAGATGCATTTGTTCAGTTATTTTCAGCAGTCCAACCTATTTTTTCCCTCACTTCCCACAAAAAAATAAAAACCACTTGAACTTTCAACATCTGTGTTTAACCTTACCTCCCTAGACCTCAAGCAAGAAAAACACCACGTCATTAACTTTTGTTTTTCCACAACGAAACCGTTTGTTATCATAGTTAATGAGCCACTAGTCAAGTTCTCCAGGGCTACTAAGCTCAAGAGAGTTTACTCCGTTTTGGAACTAAAACTTTGCAGAAATGCTGACAGTTCCTGGTATAATTGCTCAACAAACAGGTTTCATAAAACCTTGGGTACACACCAAGAGTGATTCCATTGGGCCACTGAATGTCTGTTTCCACAAGGACTTGTCTGTCAACGCCATTCATTCCAGACTTCTCAATCTTAGCTGGCTCCCCCCAGTCTGACCAGTACAGGAACCTGTATTCAAAGGACAAATTACAATTATTTAAAGTCTTTAATATTCTAAAATATACAAATTCTACTGATTACCCAGATAGAGGATCTACAGCTATAGATGCTGGTTCCTTCAGGCCATTGTTGAAGAGCACCTTTTTCTTGGTACCATTGAAATTGGCTACAGTGATGCTCTTACTACCCAGGTCTGACCAGTAGATGTTTTTGTAAATCCAGTCAACGGCTATTCCAACAGGCATTTGGACCTCGTCGATAACTCTCTGATGGCTTGCCTCCTGCTTATCCAATACTGTGCTGAGAAACCGAAACAGTCAACAAATCAGTTGTCGCACATCTTGAACACAACATGCTTGATTTGCTAATTGAATAAGGTTCTGTCATCCATTAAGCAACCGAGAGCAAGCATTACCTAAATATGGCCTTCTGTCCCAGGTCAGCCCAGAAAATGGTCTGCTGGTTAAAGTCAGCGTCAAGAGCTACTGTGTTTCGCAGTTGCTCCACAATCTGAGTGTATTCTCGGCGCTCTAGCCCTAGCTTACGGATGTCTCTTCTATTGGTGAAAATAAGACATGGCTCTTTACCTGCATTGATCAAGAAAAGATCATCATTAATCCAAAGATTGTTTCCAGTCAAGGTGTAACATTTGGCACTCACATACGTTCAATATTTGCAAAAAAAAAATAAAATCCAAGAACTTAGCAAGTCCTTACCAACGGCCTTGCAGACACCAGTGGTGGGGTCCATCTGGTAGCCATTGTGACATTCGCACTTATATCCTCCTTTAAGGTTTATACATATCTGGCTGCATATCCCAGGATTGAGGCACTCATTGACATCTGCAGAGAAGCAGTCATCATCAGAGTTCTTCCTGAAGAGCAGTCACAATAATAATCCATTACAACCACAAACACGGCTCTTCCTACCACCACAGGTCTTGCGATCGATCAGCTGGAGTCCCGGTATGCAATCACACTCGTAGCCAATAGTCAAATCACGACAGATGTGCGAACAGCCTCCATTATTAATGATACATTCGTTTGTACCTTAAACACAAATGGGGGATAGCTGTTACACATGTGGAATTTCAATGCAACGTGATTACAGAGGATGCGGTAAATCGACATGGGGATTTAAAGCAATCAATAAATCTTATGATGGATAGCCCACAGGGCAATGCGGTGTGTCCTTGGAGAAGGTATAAAAACATGGTATTTTGGCATATAAGCGTTTCCCTTAGGTTAGCAGCTTTGGGGTGATGAGGGTTTATGTCCGTTTTATCAGTGGCCATTTATTTTATGCCTAGTTGAATGTACATTTTATTAAGAACGTTTATATAATTAAAATGTAACTTTAAAAGTAAAAGATCACAAAAAAAACAAAAAAAACAACACTTCTTAGGAATCTGAACTGAAAGGCAAAATGCTGGCTGCCAATATAAACAGGGGAACGCATGTGTGGCTGATCACTAGTTTGCTTGCAAACTTTGATTTTGACTTGTACTAGTGCCATTTTTTTAAGTTATGGCATGTAACAATGAGTAACATAAACCAACCCCTATGTCTCTATGATTTTTATAAAATAAGCTAAAGACTGACCAAATTTAAAAATGTTATACCAGTGACCTAATATAACGTTCTCTTTTTGACTCCAAGTTATAATTATAATTATATATTATTCTCCAAAGTTGAGTGAGTTCTAAGAATCTGGTTGCTGGTGTAAACAGGTTGGTTGCTAGGAAGTGGTCTGTAATGTCAGGGAACATGCAAGAGGTCGAAAATGCATCTCGAAGATATATGTTGTGCTCCTTCCCATTCATTCTCAAAGGACATAAGTCAATGTTGACTTTTGACCTCCTCCAGAATGTAGGATTATAATACTTCTGCATAGTGCTTACTTATGGCCTTTCACAGACTGATAAGTAACACATCTTCAAAATCACTGCATTCGTGTAAATTATGTGAAGTAGTTTGGCCACATGCAAAGTCAACAGAACATTTCCCAGCATTCTCAGTAATTTCCGGATATTTGCAGCCACCATTTTAAGAATAAAGAGGCTCCAGTGTCAAAAACCCCAGAAATGTATGAAGAAAAATCAAGAAAAAAAAAAATTCTTACTGTTATGCGAGTTCCTAATCCGACGCTCTAGGAATGTGTTGTAGTCAGAGTCATCACAGTTAACATTACAGTCTATAGAGGTGATGCAGCCTTTATTTACTGGTGATGTAGTAGCAATAGGTCCTGGTCCACAACTTTAGCACACCATTAAAGCTAATATAATTCCAGGCTCATCTGCATAAACATTGAGTTTGGTTGAATTGAAGATTTCCTTTTACATCACTTTTGTTGTACAGTTGCTGATATTGCACATCGATGGCAGAGTCGTTTCTACAAAATAAACATTGACTTAACAACTCATTTACGAAAAAGTGCATGATGGGCAACATTTGCAGCAACCAATTAAGTCAGCAATTGTTCGTAAAATATGCCTCTTGATTCTGATATTTGGTCAGGTGTCATGGAATGAGCGAGAGAAAAAAACTTTTTGAAACCCTGTGAAGGCTTAGCACCAGAGTTTTAAAAAAAAATAGTCTTAGATGGACTTTAATTTACAAATCCTCCCAATTCACAAGGGGGTACTGCACAACATCTGATGCTTGTTTGCACAGAAGATGACTTCTACCACAGACCATTTTAAACTATAGATTAACTTTACGTGAACTTAAAGTGGGCTAAGCCCTCTCTTTCCTACTCGGCAATGAGACACTTTCCAACAAAAATGACACAGCCAGAGCTGAGGGACATGCCCACGAGCTCAACATGGCATACCTAAAAATGGGTCCAGCTCCATTTTAGTACATTAGCTTAATTATTGATTTCACGAGGGAGAGCGTGTATTTCGTAGGGCATTTACTTGCTTCTAAAGAAGAACCCTTATTCTCAGGCCTGCAGAAGCTCAAAATACCATCACCTTTTAAAGAGCCACAATTCACAGGATGTAAACAATATGCTCTTTTCAGTGATTTACACGCGTTGAACATTACTTGACATTTTATTGTCCGTTGCATTCAGATGGCGCAGTATACAAATTATTACTGATGCCTTTTAAGTTGACACGTCCTGTGAAGTTGCAGGACTGTTTAAACTCGAGTAGTAATCGAGTAGTTGCTTGGCCACCAACAACGGACACCAAAATGCTTGGTACAAATCCTAAGTTTCAACTATTGATTTGTAGCAAGCATTTTTCTTGAGAAAGCAACGAAAATTCGAGAATGGTGGATCTGTGTTTACAATCCCACTTCAATGTAGGTATATGTGAATGTGAAACGCTTATCTTTCTATATTTGTCATCAAAGCCATTCCAGTATCCTAACCCACTTTGTGCAGCTGTACACGCCTATTTTTTTTAAAGTGATCTCAGACAGATGAGACCTGAAACAGATGAGACCTTTTCAGGGCCCTTTAAAAAGCTCTCCAAATGATAAAAACCTTTAGGAAGACCTGGAAAAAATTGCTTGGATAGTTTTGACTTTTACAGATTTAAAAATAAAAAGAAACACGTGCCTGCAAAACACAAAAAAGATTTTACTCAAATCTTTAATTTTACTCTAAATCTCAATATATATATATCCAACAAGTGCATTGAAGTACAATGTGTAACGCACTGATGAAAAGCAAGATTGTATTCCAGGTTTAAGTTCATCCAGATGCTTGAGAGATTTTTTTTTTGTTCTTGTTTCTATTACACTGCAGAATTCATTTGGGAATTGGACTGAGATGCATCGCTGGTCTTGAGGTTTGGTCTGTGAGTTTTCATTGTTCGTGTTCCGTCCTCCAAAGGGAGCAGTCAGAAAACTACCAAAAACTATCAAAAGCTCATTTGAAGAGGAGTGCAGTAAAAAAAAGCCAATGTAACAGATGTAAAATAATGTAACAGATGAAACAACAGTGGGGTTGACTGCATCCCACTTGCCATTCACAACATCTGGAACAATTCAAACAGCGTTTAGGTCAATCCAACACACACAGCATGAAAATTTACCCTCGCCAACTTTCCAACTCCATTAACCAGTCTTAAAGACTACTATGAGCAGTAACCCAAAAGTACCCCATCTTGACAAAACAATTAAACCTACAAACCAACTTTCCTAATATGAATCAAAATAAAAAATATGAAGCTCTAAATATTCATGCTGAACATTCCTTATATACAGTATGAACGTAACTCTAATGCAGCATCTGAGATGGCATAAGTCCAAAAGCTTCAAAACTCTTCGTATATGAACAGCATTATAGAAGAATTACTTTGATTATGTGCTTCCAGTGACTAAATTGTGACTATTTAGATCACGTTTGAATGATGGAAGAGAATCAACTCAGACGATGCATGCAAGTCACAATTATTAGAATAAGTAGTTGATTTGCAATTTAGTGAAATCGCTGACACCTTATGTTTTATGTGGAGACTCAAACTCGAACTTACTGCACTCTTTGATGGGTTCATCACTCCAGTCCGCACAGTCACGGATTGTATTACACACTTTGCTCATCTCAATGCACTCTCCACTGCGACACTTGAACTGGTCAGGACCGCTACACTGAGTTACTGAGCAAACAAACAGGGAGAAGAAACTCAGGATCATTTTATAGCAACACGCTGTGTCAATGTGCCATCCATATTTTTGATATTGTCATCTTAAGCTTAAACCACATCCTTTGAAACTAATGGTCTACGCTCAGAGTCAAAGCATTTAAAGTGTTTTTCAATTCACCACACTCACAGTTTTCACAGTTGACTTCATCTGTTCCATCTGCACAGTCTCTGAATCCGTTGCACAGTCTGGTGCCATGGATACAGCTGCCGTCATCACACTTGAACTGGTCAGACCTGCAGGTGCGGGCAGCTGGAAATGGCATGGACAGCTTAATCAATATTAAATAAAAAAAAAATACAATTCACAAAAAACCACCACTCTTCGTAGTTTGCACCAACCAACATACAGACCCTGATTCTAAATGTCCAGGTGGAAGTCTGAATGTACATTAGCCAGTCAAATGATTGAATACCATTGAGCTATGGTGGAATGGCTTCAGCAGAAGGTATGGCTGAAGTCCATCAAGCTAATGCATCTTGTAGCAAGAATCGGGTGATGTCTTCTAATCAGAACATTTGCCATTTGCACAAAAACCGGACAGACTAAATAGACGGTCCTGTTCACAGAGGTTTGGCCAAAAATCCCAAACAAAGGAATGCTCAAGGCAATCCAAAGCATGGGAACATACTACTGTTAATATTACATTTATCACATATCCTGAAAGCACCTGTATGAGATTTTAAATTAACTCTGTCCGTGTGGATTGGCTAATAACAGTTGACCCATCCAGGAATTAACCACTTAACCAATATAAAAGATATCGGTATTCCTTTAAGAACCTGTGTAACTCAAGGTCAATACATTGGAAAGCAAAAATTCCCCTGAAAATTTCCTCATATATTAAATGAAAAGCTGAGGTCCTAATCTGTGTGCGTGGATCTATTTTGAGCATTCTGGTTTGATATAAGATGATGCGATATTCAAGAAATTGATTATTCTCATGTCGTTCTCTAGAAAATAGTTTTTTTTGCGAAAAATCCCATGCAAATGCATCAAAAGCTATTGTTAGCGGGAGGGGGTGGGGTATAGTGTAAAAGGGAGCTTACCTAAAAACAATCGACCAGAGTAAACAAAACCAGAGAGCATCTCAAAAACAAAACGAGATCAAATAAAAATACAGGTGCGAAAGATTAAACAAAAATCATTCAAAACAAACCATTAACTAGAGAAAGTAACATACAGCAGTTTTTCTCGTCGCTGCCATCTTTGCAGTCTGGGTCTCCATCACAGCGCCATTTCCTGTGGATACATTCCCCTGAGCTGCACTGCATCTCGCTGGCCGAACACTTGGCTGGTGGCGTAGGGTTGCGGCCGCAGCGCTCTGGGGACTCATCCGATTGATCCGGACAGTCGACATCATCGTCACACAGCCAGCTTCGAGGAATGCACGTGTTGTTCCCACAGGGGATTTCGCTCGGGCCGCAGGAAGAAGGAGCGCAGTCCAGTTCATCGCTGCCGTCTCCACAATCATCTTCCCCATTGCAGACGAAATTACGAGAAATACAGCGAGCACTGGCACATGTGAACTCCAGAGGAGCACAGGTAATGTTACCTATTAAAATTTAAAAAAAAAAGTAGGGAAGTGAGAAAGTAGGGAACCAACTAGAGGACAATCAAATACCAACTTGATGGAAATAAATCTGAGTTTCAATTGTTTATTTTAAACTAATAGTTTAAAAAAATAAAATAAAATAAATAATAAAAAAAAATATTTACATCCAAGTCTGTTTTGGGAGTGCGAGAGCGAACACTTGAATACAATGGGAATTTAAAATAAGAATTATTCATGCCTCTAAACATACGAGCAGATGCGCACCAACAGTGTTGATGTATTGCTACAACAGACAGAAGTGAGTCATATTATGTCTAGAGCAGGGGTGCTCACACTTTTTCAGCTTGCGAGCTACTTTTAAAATGACCAAGTCAAAGTGATCTACCCGCTACAAAAATGTAAAACAACAAACAATTATTTTATTGAGAACTGACAAAACACACACAATAATTAATTATTTACATTTTTTGTGATAACGTGAGTTTAGTTTGATGACTTGCACTGAATTGAATCATTAGAACAGTTGTGTGTGACCTGAATTGATGGTAATAGAGTGATTTTTATGGGAGCAATTGAGCTTTGATCCAAATAATCAAGAATAAAAATGATGCTCTAATAAATATTTAAATATTTATTGAAACTGAGTCGTGCAGTACAATTTGCAGGTGAGGAGTGGCGTGTTGCTTGATTTTGGTTGTAATAGAGTAATTTAGAATGAAGTGATGAAGCATATTCTGGGTAAAACATATTTTGGATCTGGTAATTTGCAGACGGTCCCTAAGCAATTCCATGTCAGCGGGTTGCTCATAGACGGTAATGTGTTTCTGCGAATGCCGAGGGAAAGTTGTTTTGATAAAAAAACATTTTGTAGTTTGTCCGCTACATAACACAGATTAAAAATAGGTATTATTTGTTTACTAAGAACATTCTGGTCTCGAGCTATTGATCAGAGAAAACCGAAACCGAGAATCTGCAGCTAACTTCACTGAACTGTGACGGGATGGATGATCGGCTGATATTGTTTCAATATGGTTTCGACCAGTCGATTGCGATCGACGTAATGAGCACCCCTGGTCTACAGTTTATAAATGATGCCTATGAGACCAAAAGAAAGGAATAAAAATGTGTAATCCTGTAAAAAATCCATTCTAATTAACAAACAAGATTATCTAATGTCCCCTTTAGTCAAGTCAAACTGTATTTATCTAGCTCTTTTATGCAGATGTTTCAAAGCAGCTTCACAGAAGGAGGAGCCTGATATAAACTAGTTCTAGTATGGGAATGTTACTTGGCAGAGGCCATAGTCAAACTGTATTTAAAGGATGTTTAAGGGTTTAATAATGATCGTGAAAAGAAAATAAATCCGTTTCGTGAGCTGCCTTTCAAAATCATACTCTCCAATGACTGCGAACCACTGTTATCCCAGTCCACATTTGTGGCAGAAAGACCAGATGTAGATGCTGAAACCAACCCAGTCAATGTCACTAATGGTATATTTGTTCAGGTTGATTTGTTTCTTTGTTACAAATTTTTTTTTCTTTGTTGTATTGGCACAAAATTAACTCCATAGTTTTTGACAATGATTTAAATCCAGTTACAAAGTTTTAGAATGTTGAATTAGCCTAGTGTGCATGTTTTAGACGAGTAAAAAAAATCCAGAGGAAAAACCCAGGCTAGCAATTCCAGTTCAAGTGGGGAAGTTACTGCAACCAAAGAGGCGTGGCCCGTGTGGCCTTAAATAAGACGAGTAGTTAGTTTGTTCATTTTGTTCTTAACGCGTATACATTGCAAATGTTTTAGATAAAGCCATGTATTGCATTAATCCACAACTACTCAAAAGAGTCAGATGTGTCAATTAAACAATTATCAATAATATAGTTCTAGAAACAAGGTAAATGGAAAATTGGTTGATGCCACAGTTAAAAGTTTAAGTTTCTAATAGTAATTACTTGTTTTATGTATTATAAACAAATCCTCTCTTCAGATAAGTGTATAATGTTTTGATCATTTTCTTGGTGTTTTTATAACATGCCTTTTTGCTATTTTTTGATCATACGTCCTGTGATCGTAGCAGTGTACGGTGTCCTGTAAGTGTGCCTAAAACTAAAAGGTATCTTTATTATTTGTCAAAATATGTATCTTAAATTGAAATTATTCATTCCCAGTTGTTGCCTTTTATAGTCAAATCAAATGAGGTAAAAGGAAGTTAAACTGATTATATGAACTCAGTTTCTGCTCATAACAGTTGAGGTGCTCAGTGACTCACCACAGTTAATCTCGTCCTCTCCGTTGTCACAGTCCTTTTCACCATCACACTTCCAGAAGACAGGAATACACTGCGTGGAGCCGACGCCACAACTGAACTCATTCACTCGGCAGGTTCTTGTATCTGTGGCAAAGTAAACACTTGCCAGTATTATCATAAATAAACTTTGTTTAAAGCACCTACAATGGGTGTGAACCTTTACTCTGAAGTAACCTTTAGACTCATGTGAACAAGGAGTTTGAGATATTTATCCTTTGGCAACATTCCCGAATACGGGATAGTTAAGACATGGATGGAGTTTAAACGCCATGGGAAGCTTAATATTGAAGGAGGAACAGTGTAAAGGGTCTGTTGCACAATCCATTTGACCTTGACCTTTTATACTTTTCATTCAAAGCAGTAATTCAAGCACAACCTCCACAAGATTGACTCAAACAAAAACAGCACTTAAACGATAGACTAACTTTTGCTGGCAAATCTTCAAAAGACCACTTCACGAATTATTGCTACACGTGTGAAAACGCTCACAAATACACTGCTGGTCGCTTTCCAAAATCTGCTGACTAACTTTCCAACAGCTGTCCAACATAACATTGACAGAGCTGCCTGCAAAACACCACGTACACTAATACTCCTGTGCTACAATATGCACAGATACTGCATGCTATTAAAGGCATGGTTTTAAAAATAAATTATGAAAATCCTTAAATTAAGCTATTTTTCATGAATCCATAGATTTTCTGCTATTGTTCTGGCCAATATTCTTGTCACGTGTCAAAATTAGTAAAAAAAAAAAAAAGTACCTGATATTTCCTGTGGCCAACAGGTGGCGTATAACAGTACATATTAGATGCGTCAGCTTTGGACCTATGCCAATTGGGTAACGATCAGACATTGGTATGGCTGAGTTATAACCACTTCCTCTTTATGGCTAAATGTTGACTTTCAACGGTGACTGTTTTTTGACTTCTTTAAACTTTGATAAGACTGATGGAGTTGACCGTAAAATCTCTAGAAGGAATTTGTTAAAGTACGAGGCCCGGGAATTGCTGCACCAAGCAGCAACCAAAACAAACCGCAAAATGTAAAAAATAAGATACTGTATTTAACTTTGAAATGTAGTGAAGTTAAAGTAAAAAGTCTCCCTGAATTAAAATACTCATAAAGTACAGATACTTGAAAAAGCTACTTAAGTGCAGTAACGGAAGGGAAGATGTGGAGTGTTCCTTCAAACAGATATTAGCCAGAAAAGGACTAAGGTTTAAGGTGCGTTGGAAGCCGGATGTTGGCCAAAGGAACCCTCAACAAGGGTTGGTTGAAACACTGAAGGTGAATGATATGAAGCTACAAGCTCACTCGAATCCCCCACCCAACATTTTGGCATTTATATATATTTTTTCTCAACAGAACATCAAGAAAACAAAGATGAAAGGCACATGCTTTTACAATGAATGTCCTGGCAAATGCTCCCACAAGGCAGTGCATCCTTGAGAGATAACACTCAAGCATGGGTAAAAATTCAAGGCTTATGTATTTGAATCAACAACTCACTCAGTGAAGTGCATGTCATTTGTTGTTGAATTAATAGCAACATAAAAGCTGACTTACTGCACATTTCAATGCTTTCATCAGAACCGTCTTCACAGTCTGGTTCACCATCACAATGCCATCTCTTTGGAATGCACTGACCACTGCGACATACATAGTCCACCTCGGCACAGGTTTTTCTCACTGAGATGAACAAGAAAGAGAAGAGTTACAAAGCCCAGAAATATTCAGTAGATGTTTACCCAGAAGTTCTCGAAATGCTTGGCAGTGGCCCAGAGGATTCAGAAATTTACAAGCTTTAAGATTTACAATCTTAACCCCAATTCCATTTCTCCCCCTTAGGTTTCCCATGCACATTCCCATGAGGGAATGCCCATCTAATTCCCTTTTGAATGAAGCCATGGGGGTAAGGTGTAATGATTGTAATAAAATGCCTTTCAAGAAACGCAAGTACACTTGAACATTAAAAAAAAAAAAAAAAGTTCAGATGACACCAATAAAATGAAATAAGCCTTGCTTATCCCCAATTTCTATGAACCCCCTCATCTCAAGTTGTAAAGTCCCAAAACTAATGCTGTAGCATTTTTAGTCCCATTAGTGCATGGAATTTCAAAATAAGGGTCTTTCACATACTCAATTTCAAAATAAGAGTTTGTTAGAGAGAGAATGAAACTTCACAGAAAGCCATTGAAATTTAGTTTTTTTGTTAACTTTCCATTTATTTACAATAACCATAAAAATTAATGGTAAATCTTTAACCCTTTCCAGAGCTTTTCAAATACTTTTGTACAGCATTTGGTAAGTTCTTGCACAAACTGAGAAGTTTAACGTTTTTTATGAGGTTCTCAGTTTGAGTTGCAAGTGTACAACGTTTCACACCAAGTTAAGTCAATGGAAAATTTCCCAGCATTCTCAGCAATTTCTAAGAATTTCTTTAGTGGTACCAGTCTGAAAAGATATAGCAACCATAAATGGTCCTGTTTGACTGTCTCTGCTGTAGCGGAGAATTTGGAGCAGAGTGACTGAAGCTCGAATGTTTTGTCTGAAGCAAAAGATGAAAAACTTTTAAATAATTTATTGCCTGCGATTTCTTAAAAACAAATGCCACCATTTTATGTACCATTTAGTAATTAACCCATCAAAAATTGCCAATTTTGCGAGGGTTCATTCTTAACATGTGACTGAAGGTTTACAGATTTTTTTCAAATGCACCAGAGAACATTTTACATAGAGGCAAAGCTTAAAGATGCATCACAGCTTTGTAGAGGTGTTCCATTTCTTAGACGAATACAATCATGAGGATGGGCTAAAATAGATGAATGGAAGTAGCATTAGTCTTAGTTTAGCAGGACATGATTAAAACTTTCTGTTGTACACTCCTCAACAATGGGAACCATTTACTTGCTGCCAGATGTCACTTTTTATTTCTGAGAGCATCCAAGTTTAGTCAAACAGCTGTAATGTTCAGTCCTGAAGCCAGCGCAGTTTTGATTAAATCACTACTGGAGATCGATTTAAAAGCAAAACGCTTCAACTGTGGAGTGGTGATTTGAGAAGGCGGTTCTCAAATCCTACAATATCAAGCAAAGAGCAGCTCCCTCCCTTCAGACATATTCACAGTCTCTTCATGTGCTCTCAGAGCTCAAGCGCACACTTGGAGGAGGAGGCCTCCTGCAGAGCGAAGGGCAATGGGAGACACTGCAGAGTAAACTCTCAAGCTCAAGATTAGGACCAGTACTTACTGCCACCGCTTCTACTGTGGACTTGATACCATGGTGTTCAGTGATCTCAAACACGCTGTTTGTTACACTTGTTCGTTTCGTTTTTATTTATTTTTTTCACAGAAATAACACAACAATGGACTACCCAGGTTACAAGTAGAGTTTACAAAACTATTTTTAGTACAGAGTGAGGGTGTAACAATACATTGTGATGCAATACATTGCAAAATGTGAAGTTGGGTAGATATAGGAGTTGAAGTGCATTTGCTACTTAGACCAATGCTGCTTCTAGTCATTTCTGAAACTTCTTAACCTTGTTTTTATTTTAATATCTACTAGGAAACAATTATCCTTTAATCACATTCCAAATGAATTACATTATTAAACAAGCCCTCTCTACTTGCGTAGACAATGCAATGTTAGTGCTGTCCCCTAGTGGATAGATGACATTAGATTAAATAATACAAGTCAAACTAGACCCTAGCCTTCTTAGTTGGGTAAAAATAGTGCGGTCAAATATTACGACCATATCGTGGACATAATACTGAGATGCGAATCGTATTGTGAGTGTACACCTGTAAAATACAGAAACCCCCCTATATTCACAGAAAAGTATCCACAAATAATGGATATTGTCTAAAATAATAGCTACAAATACACAATGTTCTGATTCAACTTTATTTTCTTGTTGTTCTGCAATAAATGTTGTTTATCACTGGGAAGTATTGGTACATGTATTCTATGAAAATAAATAGACTACCTGAAAAAGATGTGTTGTTTTAGAGACACGAGATTAAAAAAAGTGATACAAATTATCTCAACTTCACCACGATAAGATGGTCTAATGGTATTTTACAGGTTTTAATTGTCTCAAAAACTTAATTTTAATATTTGTCAATAAAGACCTTTAATTGTAGTCTTGTTAAGGGCTTCAACTAAAAACTTCCTGGCTTTTAAAATAACCAGGAACTTTTAAAAAGTAACATTAGTTTAAAAATCTTTAGCATTTAGTTTTTTTCAAGTCCAAACAAAAGAAGCATTTGCGATTTACCTGTGTTATAAATGGAATTTAAAGTAATTGACCACAAATAAACCCGGTATTTTTAATCTATTTTTATCCAGCCTTTACTATGGAAACCTGACAGTAAAAGGGAAATAAATGAGACCACTACGATCCAAAAAAAGACTCCTGCTCTTCATATCTGTGCCAGGATCCATCTGTAATTTCTCTCGCACCAATGACCTAGTTTTTGCATGTCTGAGCGGTATAGGCCACCCTGGGAGCAGCTTTCCACTTAAAAAGCACAGAAAGGCTGCCAAACAAGCAACTATAGCTCTTCTCATTATGAAAGATTTCAAGTTCAACTTTTAATGATGAAATAACATGTTGCATTAGGACACATGTGGCTTTTATTGAGAAAAAAAAAAATCAAAACACATTCACAGAGGAGACCTACCACAAGATGTCTCATCACTCCCGTCCGAGCAGTCCGTGTCTCCATCACACTGCCACACTGATGGAATACACCGGCCATTGCCACACTGGAACTGGGAGGGCTCACATTCTGTTTGGGATCCTGGGTACAGGATAGAGATCCAAATCTAGTCATATTCATTTGAAGAAAATAAATGAAATCAAAAACTGAATAAATGTTGTGGGGAAGGGGCTATTTCTGACGAGTGGTAATAATAGTAGGATTGACAATATAAAAATTGTCAAGCCAAAACATGCATTGTGTTGTTGGTGATTCTAGTTACTTCTGAAACTTCTTTTATTCTTGTTTTAATATAATGTTTTCTAGGAGACGCTCATCCTTTACTCATATTTTAAATGAAAAAGATGATGAATACATAAAATACCTAAAAAGATGACAATGCTACTCTTTAACAATGCCCTCTAGTGGATGGATGACATCATATGCTCTCATACAAATCAAACTAAACCCAAGCCTTCTTAATTTTGTAGCCTCAAAACTTTTTCTATTATATTCTTTTTAATATAATGAAAATTATATTATTTCCAATAATAGGTTAATTGTGATTTGTGGTCTATATTGTGATGCATATCGTATTGTAGACATAAGTTATGAGGTTCATTACATATTGAGGTACATATCCTATTGTGAGCAGAGTGTATCGTTACACTCCTAGTATATAGTTAAAATGGTCCCAGTTCAACTTTAAGCACCACCATGGTAGATGTTTACAAATAACAATTCCACAATCAGAATTTTACACCAGGTTTTTTCCCCTCAAAAGCTGATTTTTGCAAAAAAAATAAAATAAAATAAATCACTCAATAGTCCTAAAGACATTAATGCATTTGACAGTAGTGAGTTGAGATAAAAAAAGTGCTGATCTATTTACATACAGAAACTTATGGAACAATAAAGCAGCATTAATAAATGTTAAAAAAAGGAAGCCCACTTTTTTAAGTGAAGTGAAGACCACTTAGACAATGTTATTATGCTGAAATCAGCTTCTAAAGATGGCTCTAAGGATTACAGGAAGAATATGGTCAGTGCAGGAAGTGCTAGTAAATCCAAATCTGCCATCAGCCAAATATGATGTAAGAAAATCTCCTCTGTTTATCAGGATGTGTTCGCATTAGATTGTAAGAAAACAGACACTTTGTTTTATCGCTTATCTTGTAAACATAACTTGATGGAGGTCTTCTTTGTTGACTGATGTGGAGCAAATTATGTCCAATAAACTAGTGTTTGTTTGTAATCAATCACTTTATACTGGATTCTTAACCTTTTATTGTGCTGGACAGCATTCACATTTTGTTATCTTATGTAGAAAAATCTAATTGATTTATTTACTTGGGAAACACTTTTTATATGGTTTTGTACTTTGTATATTGTCCCGCAAGTCTGTACTAACTTGAGTTTGCACCTAAGCTTTTCACTCACCACAGATCACAAGCTGTTGGTGATGTGACAATAAAAGTGATTTCAAGAACACATTGCTTTATAAGGCTCACATTTGTGCTTTAATACATACTTTTCTTACAAATAAAAAGTCAAAACATTTATAAATGTCTGTTTCAAGTCCCTGCAATGGACTGGCGACTTGTCCAGGTGTACCCCCGCTGGCAGACCCGCGTGACCCTTAAAAGGGATGGTCCATGTCAAAACTTGACAGATCACAAGCCATAAGCAGCTTCTCAAATAATCAAAATCAAGTAGCGATGACAAAAAAATCTACATACTTTCTGCAGGCTCAAGCAAAACCTTGAAGACTTAAATGAATCCAGCTCAGAGCTGATATCTACCTACATCTCTACTATGTGTTTGGGAAGATTATATATCTCGGAAGTTTCTGATTAATTGACAAAAAAAAAAAAAAAAACTTTCAGTTTTTCAGACCATATTGTCTCACTTCTAAGAAACACCTTTTAAGGGAAAACCTATGTTTGGATGGGTACATCTATATTGGAATCAATAAGTTTGAAAAACTGATCGAGACACCAAATTCAAAAAGGTTTAAACAGAAAAAAAACAACAACATGTAGCCAGTTCCCATCTCTAATTATTAAAATGGCAAAAATACACAACATTTTAATGGACTACCTTCATTTCAGGCTCCCAGAAACAATTGTTCTGAGCAGCTCTTGAGTATTAGTAGTTATGTGCACTGTGCCCCCTTTTTAAGCCAATTAAAACAACCCAAGTTATTGTTAAAGCGGTCACTCTGTGTCAATAGACTTAACCAGCAGCTGCTGTGATCCAATGACTAAGCTTTGGCTGAATGGCTCTTCAACTTTGGGGGTGGGACAAAACATCTGAGCAAAGTCTTTGGGTGAGTTGTGCATTACGGCACAGTCTTTGGTTTAAAAGCAAGCCAAATTCATTTATTTTATATTAAATTTAACTTTATTTGCATTTTATATTAATTTGAACTTAAGATGACTGTCAATATTACATTTCGTCTAGGTGTTCTAAGCTATTATATACGAAAAAAAAAGGATTCTCTTAACACAGCAACTTCCATTATTCTTCTGATATTTGCCGCAAATATTTTATGCGATATTGCAGTTTTGCAGACAAATGCCATTTGCATCTTTGGATGCAAACAGGAATACAGGCTGAAATCAGAGGCACATTCATGGTTTTTGCTCACCCACTCATGGTTTTTGATCGTGAAAATAAAGTTTGTGTTTTCAAACAGCTACTGCGCCCAAAACCTGCCAAATTATAATGTTTCAAACAAATAACCTACGAGCAACACAGCCTGTGTGTCTTCTGATAGAAAGACTGACTGAACAGATGTTCTTTCCAACAATGCATCACTTCATTGGGCACATACTACAGCCCCCACCCCCAACATCTGACATTAAAACAAGTCAGCTGCACAGTATGTCATTCCTACAAATCGGCCAAAGATCTGTTCCCCAGCCTGGACCAAAAGAACAGTCATCAGTAATCAAATCTCTCCCAATCCATCAACCCACTCAAGAAGATTAAACGGAATGCTAGATTTCCCTCCTTCCTCTAGCTACACGTGGCTCTCAGGATTGTGCAAACACGCAGGCCGCTGTTCTTGATTGTGCTCAAACCTTCCAACATCTTTGTAATTGTATGATAGAATGGCTCCGTTGACACTTTTTTTACTCTCTAGTTCTCCTATAGCTTTTAACTGCAAATAATTATTTTTACTGAACTAAATCTTTAAATTAGAAATCATTTGATACTGTTGTTTTTAGCCCCGCCACATACACAAGGATCATCAACTCCACTCGCACTCTGAAAAATTATTGAAGCTCCAAGAGAAGCCCCATCATTTTAAAGGACACAAACCCAACAAGAAACCAAAATCTTAAAAGGGCTCAAAGACTAAATAAAACCAACAATTCTCTACTTGTCATCAATTGGAAAATACTTGATACACAGTCACCACTATCTGAACAGAGGGAAATGGATCTCGACACCAGATAGTAATGCTTGAAATGTTTGAGGGTTCATGGTTTCCTCAGTATGGTTACTGGGTCTTTGATCAAGCTCCAGTATGGAAAATTAACTTTCTTCTGATTTTTGAAAACTCTAGCTCAAACATGCTTGCTGCCATTTCATTTAAGATGAAATGATCAATGTTTTCACTTGATCATTCAGAACTGTTGACCAATCAGAGCAGCGTGAGCATATTTACTGTATAAAACAGTACAGTATGACAGCGAACTATAGGGGGAGGTAAACAAATAAATAATTGTTCAAGACTTTTTTTTATTCCATGTTTCCAATATAAAGCACTTAGTAATAAATTAAACTAAATCGAGTAATCGAGAATTAACCGCAATCGAGATTCAATTAACCAAACTGGGCCAAATCGCCAAGCCCTACTCGTGACCAATTTAAAAAAAAAATGAGCGAATCTTCTGTGTGTGCAAGATGCCAAGTAATGGGAATGTGCGAGTGTTTTAAGACCACATCACACAGTAAATTTAAAACCAATTTTAACATTTAACAAAATTTAACCGATGCATTTTTTTGTTGCTGAACACCCTACTTTTATTATTAATTAATAATTCAACAATTCAAAAATTCTACACTTATCAGATTTTGAAATTCAGAGCTATATACATTTTTCATTTGAGTCCTGTAAAAATATGTTTTCATTGACATGGTTTAGGAATATTTATGCAAGCCTTAAAAAGTCAATCTATGAAAAGTGCTCCCATCAAATGATGCATTTTTTTTTTATAAGCAAACGTTTCTCACATGACTATTAAAGCTCTGATGCATCGGAATTCAGAACTTCTAATTATTGCTTAGTCACAAACTAATGCTTAGAATGCACCAAGAGTCTTTTATCTAAGAGTGGAGCGTTTGGATCAGCCTGACCTCAAATCACAATGCAAACCGTCATATCAGCACTTTAACTCCCTTGAGAGGAACACAAGAAGCAGTAGTTTGTTCAGATAAAACCATATATCAAATTTTTCATTTGACTGAGCAAATGCTTTCATGGTGGACATCAGTAAATGAGCAAACCGAGGTTTTATGGTGAGACTCCCACAAGGTCCCAAAAAAAAATGAATATGCAGCTAAACCTGCATCACCAGGAATAAGCAGCATTAATAACCAGGCAAAACAGATTGTTGCGAAGAGTGTGTTACACAGATCCCATAGATAGTAACTGCCAGACATTCTTCTGCACTGTGGTAAAAGGGAAATGCTTCACAGTTATAAGGGTTAAACTGTACAACACACAGATTTAACAGGGCTATCAATCATAATGAATATATTAATGAAGCTTGTCCAGAAATCACTTAAAGGATGCAGTTGTTTCAGTTTTATTAGGAGGGCAGAACGTAGTGATCACATATGGGGGAGCCTAAGGGTAAGAATTTTAGCCATCTCATCTAAGGGGAAACATTTAAACAATTCTTAATATTGCATTTAAAAAATATCTATAAGGGATAGAAATTGCAGCTCATCATTAAGAATCAAAAATACAGCTTTTTATGTCACTACAGTGTTACCCTGAGATATGAAAGAAATGCATTCCAGGGAGACCTTCGTATGTCGAACGTTTCGTATCTCGAAGCAAGTTTTACATGTAAAACGCCTAATCCGTGCAACGGCTCTCTGAAACAACAGTTTAAGTTGATAAAAAAATGGAAAACCAGAGAAAAGTCAAGTAACGTTTCTTCAATCCTTAAATCTACACATTGTTAATGTAATAAATGAAAATAAAACACACGCAAAATACATAATATGTACACAAATGTGAACCCTTACCTTGAGAGTGAGGCGATGTGTCGGAGGACTAACTTATTTAGTATTTTTTTACTAACTTATATAACGTTATTTTTAACAGCAACTTGACTAACATTTGTTATTGTACATTATTGGTAATCTATACATAATTGTTCGCTCAATTTAAAACGTTTTAAAGCATTTCAGCCCCTAAAAGCACACTTTCTTCAAAGGGAGAAAGGAGATCACCTTTCTTATCTCGAACATTTCGTAACTCAAAGCATTCATATCTCGGGATACCACTGTATATTAAATTTAAACCTTTTTAAGCCTATAAAGGGCATGTTCAAAGTCATTCCTGGAGGGCTACAGCCCACCATGAAGGACTTTGATCACTTCTGGCCAAGAAGAATGCCATAATTTAGGAAGTCTTGAAGAGTTTGCTGGAATCCAAAATTCCTTTAAAATGTGGACCCATCTGAGCGACTACTATTACCACAAAATCAGGTGTGGTGATCTAAAAGCCTTTAATCTAGCTGAAATTATATTTGCTCAATCGTCCATTTCCATCCGCTGACCTACCAGGTCACTAGGGGCAGCAGTCTAAACAGGTGACCCAGACTCCGCAGAAATTTACTCTAGCCACCCTAGAGACATAGTCTATTGAGCATGCCCTGGATGTTTTCTGGTGCCTCATTCTCCTTGAGCTGAAACAGGAGGCATCTAAGAATCGAGTATACTGAGCTGGTCCAGTATTCTTAGACCAGGACTAAAACCACATTGCTCCACCTGAATTTGATTTCCAACAATATCACATTCTTCACCTCCCCTGTTTCTCAGCATTGACTGTTCCATGGAAGCTGAGAAGTGATCACCCAATTGTTGAAGCTCACCCTCTAATCCCAATCCTCAAAAGCAGATCACCACCACAGGCTGCTAGACCAGTGATGCGGCCCCCATCTGCCTTGTGATATTGCAGATGATCTCAAACAATCGAAGGATTTGATTCTTTAGGGCAGAGGTGTCCAGTGTCTGTCCTGGGGGACCGAATCAGCTTTTTTTGACTTCTGAGAAGGTAGACTCTGTGGGTTTTTTTTAAAGCAGGGTTAGAATGAAAATTTGCAAGACAGCAGCTTTTTAGTCTTTGTTTTTTTTAAATGCCCCAAAACAGTTTAATCAAAACCTCTACATTCAAAATTTGGAGTATGTGTCAAGGATAAGATGCTCAAAATGGACAGAATGCGCCCCTTGATTTTGATTCTTGCCATCTTTTACTTTATCATTTGTGTTAATCACTTATGGTTCTAAAAGATTACAAGCTACTCCAAGTACATTCATGAAAAACACTGCTTTGTAAACAGATACGTCAACCCATAATGCCACATGCAAGCGAGTATTAATCACTCTAAAGTTCATTTGGATTTGTACCAAGACCAGCACGTCTCAGACCACTTTTTGTGTACTTTTGGTCAACTTTTGGTTCGGTTGTTTGTTGCTTTCTCACCTACCAAACCAAACTAAAAGGGAAAATGAACTATAGTTTGTTTTAATCTAACTAAAGAAGTCGAGTGTGAAAGAAGACCTTTTACACACTCATATTTTCATTGCAAAACTAGAGGTAAAAAATAAAATGTTGCCCACATCGCTTTTCACAAGGAGAACAACCACCTTTAACCTCTTAAGCCCTGAGGCCTATTTTCCGAAAATCCTATACTTTTACTTTTTAAGGCATTTCTCAGCTTTTACAAGGTCTAAACTGCAAATCTTGGTATCAAAATGAAGATAGGTTCTTGGGGAGTGGTGTGGATGAGTTAATTTGACAGTCAAGAACACTGGGTAAGAGTAATTGATGTTGGAATGGCCAAAAATGAACTCCGCCTGAAAAAAAAACACATGTTTCCTCCATTATCTCCTTATTTTACTTATAACGAAGCAAATAAACACAATCAATTGTAACAACTACATGTCAAGGACATCTGTAGCAAGTTTGGTGTTCATACTACAAGAAACTAATATTCTGTAAAGGTTTTGATTGAACAAAGTTCAGGCGTAATCCATGTTGGCACAGTTTGGCACAATTTGGCACAATAATTGAAATATGGAAAAATCTTGTCCAAAGCTTCAGCTACGTTCATAGTCTTGTTTTCTTGCTTATGAGACATGATTTCAGCAAAAAAAACTCCTAAAGAAACACTGTAAAAGGGGGGTAGAAGCTCATTTACGCCCTCTTGCTGCGCTTTTGGGAACATTTCATTCACAAACGCTTTCGACCTCGAGCTTCCGCGTGTCCCTACCCCCCGACCATCTGTCCAATCCGGGAGCTCTATACATCGCCCGAAAGCTCTGATTCTGAGGAAACCAATCAGCTCAACCATTTTGAGACTGACGGGATCGCCGACGAATCACACGACGCGCAGCGCGGAGAGACGTGCTCTTACGCACGGGGAGTCATTCCATATTTGGTGACGTAAGAGGAGCACTCGAGAAACAGAAAAAACACAAAATGGACTTTTCGCGAAGCTATCGACCGGACATAACAACAAACGGACTTTATCGCTATGGAAATAACTTTTTGTTGAAAAAACGGCAAAGGTAAGACAAGATTTACATGCTTGCTTGGTTTTCGCTGGCGTTTTTTCGGGGAACTTTCGCTTCCTGCTCTGAAATACTTCATGCAATGTAAATGAGTTGCATATCGCTGGATTCAGCTGGTTGTTAGCTTTCATTTAATGTAAAGGTTTGGGTGTTTCCGTTTATATTGTGGATACATATCGCACATAAACAAAAACGTGGTCATGAATTATACTCCGGACATGTTGTTGTTTATTTGCATGGCGTTCGAGCTGTGGTTAACAGATATGAAATTGAATTAGCTACGTTTTTAGAGGAGTTTCCGCTGAACACAACAGTATTTAATATGTGTGGGTTATTCTCAGGGTTAGTGAGCTATGATTGAAAATGTAACGCACAAGGGGGCAAGTCCCCGGTACCGGGGACTCTCGGGCTTAAGAGGTTAAGGCTACAAATCCTCTTTTTTTTCTCAAAAAGCTCCCTGTGATCAGCCACCAACAGTATATCCATTTTTTTTTCTATGCATTCTTTGATTCATCACCAGTTGACATCTTGTTTTCTCTCTTCCTGTTTCCCCGTTTGACTTGGAGAGCATCTGTTGTACCGCAAACGCCATCTCCAGGCAGGGAGCATCATAGCGTCAAAACTACCTCAATGCAGGCGAAGGACTCCCTGCTGAGGAGCCATCCGAAGATTCAGACCGGTGTGTAGAGGCCTTAAGGCCCCACAACTCGGCAATCTGAGAACAGCTAATTTCAGAAGCTGTTAAAAGCTTGTAGTTATTAGCAGGGTTTTTTTAATAATTGGGGTGGTTTTAAACACACTCACCAACCAAATTTTTGAATTTGTGTTCAAAGATCTTGAAAATGTAATATTCATCTTTACTTGCCTTTAAAACCCCTTCCATAGTGTTTACACAGGATATTTTACAAATAGCAATAAACCAAACCAATGCCAACAATTTTTATTGTGATCTATTAGGTTTATAAAGGAAACAGTCCAATATTGTAGCTTTTCACGCGAATTTAAGGCGAACTCTCAGGGTTAATTCAGAGGCCACGGGGAGTGCGGCGTGAACCGAGGCGGACACACGTTTCACACGCGCTCCAGACCAAGTGCAGTCACCTGTTTAATTAGCGGCCGCTAGCAAACACACCTCGCTCCAGCATCGGCGCATGAAACCCAACACACTATGCCTCCCATAACAGAAACGCCAAAGACATAAAAGGCAGTTTATACATGAACAGCTTTAAATTCCAGCATTGATTTAGACCTGGACATGATTCTATTGGCTAAAATTAAACAAACCATTTGACTTGGAAAATTAATTAGTCAATAGTGCAATCAATAGTAACGAATGGTTCCAATCTAAACGGCCTACACGCATTTTAATAAGACCATCAATGAACCATCCACACATAATCACATTTTAAAATAATACGTGTGCCTTCGGATTAAAAGGTACACATCTAACCAGTCGTATTAAAACAGCAAAAGTCCCGCTTGTTCGTTTTATTGCAACCGTTTCCAGAGAACGCGGCTTTGTTCTGTGATCTCTCCCTAGCAACCATTGTTTCCACCCGCGTAACGCCAAACACTCACCGCGTGAGAGAGCACCCAGCTGAAGAAGACACACTGGCAGCAGGAGAAGCTCCACCATAGACGAGACCATTTCGCGCTAGAGCCGAACCGCTGGCTTGTCTTTCTGCCCGCTCTCTCGTCGCTGGTCTCGGAATACAGCCAGCCAATATGTCTTCGCGGGACAAACAAAAAAAATCCCAGCGTGACCCACTGGCTTTTATCTCATTCAGGCGGTTTCCCAGTCAGTGGCTCCACGCGAGGCGAGCGGCCGCAGATCCGCAATCCATGTCCTAATTTGATGATGGCGTGAACCTGCAGCGAATAACCGCGCCACTGCTGAACGCAGGCGTTTTTTTCCTCCTCCAACATGTCATTTAGACTCTGTTAACCCTTTCTTGACCGCCTCTTCAAAAGCAATGTATTATGTTTTGTGTAAAACCATTATCCCACAATATATTTGTAAGAGTTTTCTGATAACATTTACTTATACATTCAGATTTTTTTTTAATCGTATTGCTTTCATATACTAATGTTTTTACTAATACATTTTACATAAACGCACTGTCATCTTAAAATATAATAATTTCCATTTTAATGTGGGAATTTAGAACACAGTTTTTCGATTGTTTAAGCAAAATTTTGAAAACAGAGTCCAGTTTTTCAAATCCCTTCACACAATAACACAAGAAACACCTCAGATATTTTGCGAAATTGACGACTTTTAGCAAAACGACACAAACTCTTATAAAAAAATTTTGTTCCCAAAATATAAACCCCGTCATCATATGGTCGGATACTCAACCTACAACACTTTTAGCATTTACGCAGAGAAATTATAAAAATAAATAAATTCACTAACAGCACGCCACCAATTACTGAAAATTTCTAATTCTTTTCATGTACTCAAGTCAGTCAATGGTGAATATTTTAACAAAACATTCATAACCCACTTTCCAAATTTTCTCAATACATAAGCATAAACAACAAAATAAAAATACAAATACAAATCTCTTCGTCTAGCTGGATCTTGCCACATGGGCCTCATCAACATCACAGGCTACAGGACCTTCTCAAAAAATTTGCATATTGTGATAAAGTTCATTATTTTCTGTAATGTACTGATAAACAGTAGGCTTTCATATATTTTTTTATTCATTTCTTTCAAGCCTTTTATTGTTTTATTATTGATGATTTTGGCATACAGCTCACAAAAACCCAAAATTAAACAATTTTTTAGAAACCACAGGTCCCCCAATTTCTGGAACTGGTCCTTCTCCACAATCTTCCTCAGTCTGGTCACCTCTTCTCGTTGTACAGCGTTTTCTGCCACACTTTTTCCTTCCCACAGACTTCCCACTGAGGTGCCTTGATACAGCACTCTGGGAGCAGCTATTAGTTCAGAAATTTCTTTCTGTGTCTTACCCTCTTGCTTGAGTTACAATGAATCTGAAATATATGAAAGTTTAATGTTTATCAGTACATTACTGAAAATAATGAACACCACATGCAATTTTTGAGAAGGACCTGTATATTTATTTTCATTTGTAGGGCAATGTGGGTAGAATCTTTGGGAGTGTTCCTCACACCATTAGCTATGTCTCAATCCAGGTTCTGTGTCCTTCGGAGAACACAGCCTATATCCAGTCTTCGGAGGCTACAGCTTCGGAGGGTCCTCCTAAGTACGGGACCGACATCTAAGTACGGGACAAGTGATGTCTATGTACTTCACTGATCAATGGAAGCTGATGTACCAGAAAATAAAATAACCATACCTCCCTTAACTTAAGTTCCTGCCCACAAAACAGCGTCATTTCAAAAATAAAACTATAACTCATCTAGATTGTAAGAGGGTGCACTCACATCTATTTACTGACATCCTAAAATGCACATTTGCTTCATACTGAGTCGTAGGCAGAAGATTCCGCTTTTATATTGCCAACGAGATCCCCTCTCAAGTCAAAGGAATTTTTTTCGTTGTGTGAGCAGGTGATCAAACAGCACCCTCTATCTCAGGGGTGTCAAACTCAGTTCCTGGAGGGCCACAGCCCTGCACAGCGTAGCTCCAACCTCAACTAAACACACCTGATGCCACTCGTTACGGTAGGTTCTTTAGGCTGTTTGTAAGCTTCTCTCTGAGTAGGATTGAAAGTAAACTCTAGAATTAGATTCCCATTGATGGTTAGGGTTGGGGTAAGTGTAAGATATTCAAAACACTAGAGGAGGCCTGTTCATGTTTCATGTTCTTCTGTGAGTAACCTATATGCGAAACCAACCTCATCATAAACACTAGTCAGCGCTGGAGTTCTATTACGTTTTCTCTTCTTCGCTCACATTTCATTTTGAGGCAGTAAACAACAAGTGAAACTGAGGGAACTGTGTTGAGCAAAACATTGCAGCTGAATGCTACTCCATTGCCCTCTATCCCATTTCAACCTTGTGCAAGTCTACAATTTTGTCCCTGGTGTGCTTGGACAGCTCTTAAGAGAATGACAGTGTCATTTGTAGAAAAAAAACAGTTCATACAGGTGCATTTGTTCAGATTAGGGTCTCATGAAAGACAAACCAACTGGTCAGTTGGAGGCACAGTTGTTGCTGGTTGGAAGGTGACCCTAATAATGATTTCACAAACCAAAATGAAATGTGACATTCAATATTTTTTACAGTCTCTCACTGGAACAATGACAATGACAGATCTCTTTGTAAGTGTAAAATTTGAATCATCTGACATAACCCCACTCTATTGGTTCAAAAATCTTTTAAAATGTATTAAATTCTGCCACATTGTGTCTCTAGGACTATGACCACTTCTTCAATCGAAGTAAAGTCTAGGATCAAGCATCAGAGCGGAAGAGTAAAGTGATCAAAGATTTAAAGCGGGATTATATGAACAGCAGGGTTTCTGTTCTGAGATCATTCGAGTCATGACTATTGACCCTTTATGTAGATGAGATCAATGTTCTCAGCAGAAGCCAAAGTGCATCAATCCTTTTCATCAGCCTGATACGGTAGAGTTCAAAACCAGAAAATAACACTTTCAACACAATCTTAGAGTTAAATCATGAATGCTGACAATCAGATTTTACACGTGGAACAACACAGCATTGGTTTCATGCGAATTTTGGTGTGAATGTTTACACTATGAAAGAGGAATTAATATCACTTTGTGAAATGACACCTTCTCACCCTTCAAGCGTACATGCTTAGCATTGAACCGAAAATGTTTATACAAAACTTCGACAACAGTATAAAATTTGAGTGTTGACAACCCTAAAATGTAAAGAATCCCACATTTTTTGTTCTCCATACAGTCATACTATTTAAAAAAATATTATTAACATCAAAATGTATTTGTGAAACCACAGACACTTTCTGAATCACTAATTTGAGGTTAAAAATATTGTATATTTTTAAGACAATGTTGTGGATTCATTCTGACTGTCTTTTCATCTCTAATCACCAAAAATGTGACACGCTTTTAGACTTTGAGAGGAAACAAGAGTCCCTGAAGCAAGTGTCACTATGTTGCCCAGAAGACTGGTAAACACCATTTTTTTCTTCTTTAAAATAAAATTTTCAGGAGCAGATCTAATGTCAGCACTTTGGCTTGACATTTACATCCCCTCCCCCGAAATTCCTTAAAAGTGCCATTTATGGAGCTCATTTTCTGTCTAGAAACTACTGCAGCAAATTCAAATCATCTTCCGCTCTGATCATTTATTGTGAAGCCTCTTTTAATGGAGTTGCTTTCTGGGATGCTATGATGTCATGGTGAGCAAAACTGTTTCCAAGTCCAAGATGAATATGAATTATTATCATTTGGAATTTTAAATAGTAACCAATGTCAGATCTGGTTCAAACCCAGCATTATTGACACCTTATTTTTACTGTAAACAATGTCAATTGTTCTGTTTCAAATTCTGTAGCGATTTTTATTTAATGAACATTTTTACGAAAAGAAGGTGAAACATGCATGTCATTTTGACGGAAATAGTGAGTGTGTAGCCTGGTGGACAATTTAGGAATAGAAAGAAAATTAAGAATTCTTTTTTGACAATGTGGCATCCATTTTTTGCCCCCAGGCCTTATGTTTTCAAACCAACACCCTTTTAAATGAAATAGTACTATATAGTTTTTCTTGATTGCTTTGACCTGGTTAAAGAAACTAGGATCCACATCCTCATTATTCCAACAAAACAGAAGACACATCTTGCAAATATGTTAACCCCTTCTCATTGGATTTCCCCACCCTTTTGCAAAACAGTTAATGAGAGCAGTCGAAACTCTATTGTTTTAGCTATGGTAACCGAACACAAACCATCTATTCCCAACTATTAAAAACTACCCAGGTCAGTATGACATCACTCAAGTATCGGTTTGACACTCCTTCACCCAAATCCTCAATTAACAAGCAGTCTGCATGCCTTAGAACAAATGGTTCCAGGTCTGTGGTGTTCTTTGCCACTGTAATAGATTTTACTACATTTGTATTTTCTTTCTTTCCATTTTAGTCTAGATCCAATTCTTAGCAAAAGGCGAATTTGATGCAGCCTATTTAGAAAGACAACAAATCACAATTGGCTACAATGGCAACAATGGACCACTGATTCGCATTGTTCATTGTGAAAATTGACTGAAAGAGCTCATATACTGGTTTGCAAGTCGTGTTGTTTGGAGCCTTTTGCAAACACAAAGTGTCATTTTGACCAGTAGTGCCACTGTTTAGGTCCATGTTGACTGTTTTGAAATTTTTAGTGAATGGCTACGCAATCAAGAAAAACTGTAAAATATCTAAAAAGGATGTGGACAATTTTGGAACAATATGATAATTTTACCCACAAATAGCACAAATTGGGTGGTCTGCATGTCACGTGGAGCTAAAAAAAAGTAATTTTTGAAATGAAATATATTGTAATGTTGTTCCTCTGAGAAGATATATGAAAATGCTACCAAAGGTGTTGTGTGTATATGAAGATTTTTTCTCTGATTTTGATCCAAAGATAAAAAAACAGCTTCGTTAGTGGCAAGTCATGTACACATCAATAGAAAACAAGGAAATTAGTAGCAACATGGTTCTCAAGTAATTTTTTACCATTGTAATAAGATTTAAGAGGATTTTTTTAATCAATATTTTGAAAAACTTGAGTTTTAATGCCCTCTTTTGCATGATGACTTAGAAACAAAACCAAATTATCAAATTTCCATATGGAAAAACTATGTATCAAATAAGTCATGATTAATTGTTTGAGGAGGTGAGTTGAGGAAAATACGATTTTGACTCTACTTGAAAATAGAAAGTTTCACCTCATCATATGAAAATTTAAGATATTGGCGCAGCACACGCACACACACACATATATATTTGGAGTCAGAACTACACAAAAATTATTTCCGGCATGATGTATATCACCCATATGCCAGCTGTGTTTCCACAACCATTTTCCAGTGCTTCAGTTTTTTTTTTTTTTATTTAGATGTGCCTCGGAAATGCACTTAAAATGCAGAGTTAGTCAAAATACAATCTTAAGTTACAGTAAAAGCACCCAAATCCAGGTGTACCATATAATACGTGTTCTATGCAATAATAATGCTGAAAGTTGCAAAGACAGCCATGCTTTATTATTCAACATAGACAAACAAAGCTGTCTCAGGATGAGATTAGAAAAGGGAAACACTTTGCTCTTCTAGAAGTCTTCTGAAATGCTGGGTTATGTGCAGAGATGATATTAAAAATGACTGACATTATCAGTGACTGCAATACATCAAGCAACCACTGGCTCACCCTCATGGAAAAAATATGAAAGTGACTGGGCTTACAATTCACCTGCTGACCACTGGAGGCTTGTTTCCAAATAGACACCCAATGATAAAGTTCTGAGCTTCTCAGCCAAAAACACACAATACCAACAGGTTTGTAATCCCATCACATAGAGACACAGACCAGTGTGAATTTCTGTGAGTGTGGAATTCATTCAGGATGCACTTGTTAAGATTATATTAAACATTAAAGTTGTGCGTGGACACAGCCATAAACTAGCTGTCTCTATTCTGAGTGCAATGCAACAACTTTATAGACAGAACTTCAGCTTCTTATACTCTTGTATAGGTTGGCGGTATGGGATACAGTTCTGTCTTCTGATAAGAAACGAAATAAAGGAAATTAGGTCACTGTCAAATTGTGAGTTACAGGGGTTTGAAATACAACTTGGCTCCAATGTCTCTAGTCATAACCCTGGGAGTCATCCAAGTTACTTGCAGTTATCCTGTCCTGAACTACTGTGAGAATAGAGTGACTAAGCTTACTGTGAGAATTTGGATGGGGCCTAAGCTCAGCCCATTTCCCATTTTTTTGCTAATTTTATAACATCCAGTAGTACTACTAAGAAGGAAATACTTGACTACACCTTCTTTTTGTATTAAAAACATTTTTGGTACAGTAATTACCATGAACACATTATGTTTAATATGTGTGAATATTACCATGACAAAGTAATCGAATTAATTAGCTTTCTCAGGACATTGAAATGGTTTGGTAATTGTTTATCATTGTTGACTTTGGTTTGGTGACAAAAAATGACAAAAAATGTTTTTTTTGTCATTTTACAACTTTTAGAAATTACAAAATGACGTACATTTGTGGTCATGTTGGTGGGCGGCCATCTTAGCCCTTTGTCTTAAAGTGTACCTTCAGATATCCCTACATGCCCCTTTGTGTCAGAAAAGAAATGGGACCCCCTCTTTGTCTCACATGAACATTGTTGCCAAGGGGTAGAAATGGTACTCCGTCTGTATCTACTGACAATCTTTGCTGTTCTCAAAAAATCTATGACTCGCAAAAATGACCTTTCATTGAAACTACATGGAACACTATGAGAACATTATGGGTTAAGTTTTTTGTCATTCACTCAACAGTGATTCCAGTTTATCATCAGATACCCATATCAAGTTAGATAGGTCCGCCCCCCTCCAGTGATTTGGGAGCTGCCCATTGCATCCAGTGCGTTATGGGAGTAAATGGTGAATTTTGTGTTTGTTTTTTCCACCAATTAGAAGCACAAGACCATCACTTAACAGGCAGTGCTCCACCCTTGTAGATGATTATTGCCTGGAAGATGCTATTGAAAGTCTCATTATAAAAGGCATGTGGGCAGATTCTTGAGCGTGGTGATATTTGGGGAGGATTTTGGTCATCTCAACAAGTTTGTTTCTCATCTGTTGTTTCCATAAAAGCCACTGACCGTGTAAAAAACTGAACGGTCACCACTACTCCAGAGCCTCTCAGAAATGTTTCTTAAATAAACAACACTGTTTCATTCACTGATCACTGAACCAGACTGCCGTTTGTGCACCATTATTTGTACAGTCACTGCACAGTGATGATCTCCCATCCTCACATCAGTATTTACTTCTGGTTTTGGATTTTCCAGGTGACTGGGCATAGGAAGTCTCACTGCTGTCACGTAGAAGGCCCATGGTGGAAGGGTACTTGTAAGCAGAAAAAGAAGTTGGGCATAGAGTTGTTACTACTGGGCAGCGGGTGTATGTGATAATGTTCAATGAGAGCGTGTAAATCCGGAAAGATAATCTCTGGCTCCAGATAAACCCTCTGCTCCTGTAGAAACAAGGACGCAATGTTAAATATCTTCATTCTCCTAAAATAAAGGCCTTAGCTCGCATAAACCAATCCCAGTGACCAGCATCACCTATGATTGACTTAAAACTAAAAATACTGCTGGCTGTCCACAGATTTTATTTTTAGAGGCTGACAATCAACCTGAAGATGGCGCTGTAGTACTGTATAACTGTGAACTGCTGTGTGGACAATAAAAATACACTAGTTCTATTAGCTGCTGTTTCTCAAAACCTTAAGTTCATATCTCATGTCATCTTCGTATCTATGGGTCAGAAGATTGGAATCCCTTTAGACATTTCTTGTCAGCTTCAATAAGGACCCCCCCCCCTTCAAACATTGAAACCAATTGTAAACAAAGGTTCTGAATGAAATACAGAGGCCTGGATCTGAACCCCATCGAGCTGCTGTATGAAATGCTTGAGCGCAGGATACAGAGGAAGAGCCCATAAAGACAATCCTTGCTCGAGGAACATGGAGAGAAGCTTATTTAGATTATTTTGAAGAATAGACCTCTAGAATGTTGACATCTTTTCGTCATTATTTATTGAATATTCACAGTAATTACGCCAAAATGATAACTAACACCTTTTAACCACCCATCTGTCTCATACAGTATACTGATGATGGAATAATTCATTGAAGTTCACAAAGTTTTGTGTCCGAATTCCTTGCTTTGTTTTCTTCCCTCACAAATACAAAGGCACAGTTTCAGATTTTTCACCAAGAAATTCCTATTTAGTGCAAATAGAAAATACTAACCTCTTCAAAAAGTCTGTAGTTTCTGGCTTTGTTTATTCCCGAGTCCCAAACAACCAGCACCTGGGTCAGAAATAAAATAGTATTGACATTTTTAACAGATATGTTCACGAGGATCTCAGTTCACAGCACTTAAACTTACTGATTGTGTTTATCTAAACTCGTTAAAAAGTTTAAATCATGTCTATATGATGTCTTTCGGTCAATAAAAGATGTATTTTTGAGCTCTTTTACTCATTTGGTAAGATTTCCTATTAAGGAGAATCAAACTACAATCTGTTATGACAGAAAGACACCATTTTATTAATCCCAGTTGCCCTTAGATAGTAAAAGTACATAGATCATACATCAATACTAAAAGTTAATAATGAACTATATGTTTAAAGCATCCAATTATTGCGTAATGCATTACTTTGAATTTCACACGTTTAAATTGACCTTACCTGTGAAGTTTTCCCTGTTCCTGATTTTCGGATGGAGTAGACACCATTTGGCGGAACGTTATATGTTTCCCTAAAAATTCTGTATTGAGCGAAAGAAGATAGTAAGGTGACATGCAAATGAATCAACTCCTGTCCACTAGAGAGCAGCAATACAGTACAAACCTATAGAGTTTTTTCTTAAAGGTTGAAAGGGGGAGGGGGGTATATGTCACTATATATTATGTAAACCAACCCCTGTGTCTATGTGATATATCAAAGCTGAGAGGGAGTTCAGAAAATTTGGTTGCTAGCGAAACACTTTGGTTGCTAGAGATCTCTCAGTGAAAATGTAAATAAAAATATAGGTTTTTACTATGATTTATTTAATCAAAACCATTTCTCTGTGATGTTTCATCTTGAAGATATTTGGCCTTTATAGGTCAATGGTAAATATTGAACTCCTTCTAAAGCCTTGGGTTCAGATACTTTTGCACAATGCTTGGTACGTTCTTGCACAGACTGGTATCCTCCACAAGTGTGATGAGTTTGAAGATTTTATGAGATTCTCAGTTTGAATTACTGTTTTCCAAAGTTCGACCCCAAGTTAACTCAAGTGAAAATTACCCAGCATTCTCAGCAATTTCCCAGAATTCCTTTTCTGACACCAGTCTGAATAGGTAAAACAAACTGAGTCTGACCAGTCCCTACACATTTTGGTGGCTGTAGCTTGAACAGTCTGGGAGGAGATTAGAAATGTACTGAAATACCCAACACTTATTTTACCTTTCAACATTAGCGGTATCCACCGTGTCCATGAAGACAGAAGAAGGCAATCTCACCTGAGGATAGTACACATTTTAGAATAAAAATATTAAGTCAAAGGTTGGGTGACATTGGGTTTCAGAATTTTATATATATTTTCTCAAACGCACACTCAAGTTCAATCCCACACAATCTATTTTGACTGTATCCTGTGACGCCAGGAAGTGACTCATGTACAAACAGAAAGAGATTGAGATCATAGCACCATGGCATCCAGCTTAAATTGTTCAGGGACCATTGATTAAAGAGCTTTAGTGCAAATTTAGAGAAATATGCAGCAAAATATCTGTAGCTCAAATTTTCACATGTTAAAATACACTAACAGCCAACGTGTGTTATAATCTGTTTAAGTGGACAATATATATAATCTGTTGAAGTGGCGGTGCTCTGTTTCAGGAAGGTCGGAACATGCAGAGTTTCCTGAATGTAAATATGGGTCAGTAAAGAGAGGTCAGGAAATGATTACAAATGTACAACTGCCAAATTTATTTATTCGATAAACAACAGAGTAACAGAAAATGTTGCATTGTCTTGAAATATAAATACAAAGCACTATTGTACTTATATTAATTATGTGAAATGTGCAGATCAAAAGTGCATAAAAAAACTAAAAAACATTATGTTGACTTTTACTGTGATACTGTGTGTGGTGTCAGCCTGGAAGTCTGCCTCTGTCTTATATGGATGGAAGTAAGCACAAATGCAAGATACTCCGATTTATTCAATTCTCAGAGAGTTCAGAGACCCGGAGGCTTGACTATTCACTCAAGGACGGAGGATTTTCAGTCACAATCAACAAGCAACAGCAAGCTGTCTGGAAGCTTTTTCACTCAATGATGGTATTCAGTATCAGCAATTGAACAAACAGTCCAGATCACTCCATCAACCAATCTTCCTCAGCTAAAAGGATCATGCACACACCTCCTCAGGTGTCAGAGCTACGGTTCATGCCCCCTGACTCCATGATCGCTACCTGCCCTCTGGATTCTCCTGAGTGGTTTGGCATGGCTCTTCTAAGTTGTCATCATCATTCCATAGATTCCTGTGGTTTACTCCAGTCTTGTACTCAACTGATACTCAACTCCATTCCAGTTCTGCCCTCTGAAAAAGCACATGTCCAAACCATCTCAGTCTGGCCTCTCTGACTTTGTCTCCAAAACAACCAACCTGAGCTGTCCCTCTGATGGGCTCGTTCCTAATCTTGTCCATCCTTTACTCCTCTACCTTTTGTAAATTACTTGTTACTAAAGCGTATCAATGATTCCTTACACAGAATCCCTTCTTCCTCCAGCCCACCAAGACAGTTCCTTGATTTTTTTCCACCAATCTTTGGTACTTGATAAGAAGTCTTGTGGTTTCTCAGTTTGACAGATTTGAGCAGCTGTAAACAATTCAACACTTTGGCATCTTATGGTTCTCTTGTTGATTTCTATAGGATGCAGTGCTTTAAGTGAGCAAGCACACACCTGTAGTCAGTATCCCCACCTTTAAAAATAGCTCTTTAGAGTACCACCACTGCCATTAGCGATGACAACATACTTTTTTGTTCCAACCTCCAAGAAAGCGAGTACGAGCACTTCTTTTTGTCCACATAAAACACTGTATACCACATCCAATTTCCACGATACGGTAATTTGTGCACACAGCACAGCACCAAGGTGACAAACATGCTCGTAAACGTTAGATTTATTTTTTTAGTTACAACTTCTAATAATTTCTTATGTTGCAGTTCACATTTCAAACCTTTACAAATGACAAGACACAGACTTTGTTTATTTCCGTATTCATTTCATTAGAATAGCAATTAGTTTGGGTGCACACATTCTGGTTGCTTTACTAATGAAAAGTAAATGCTTTCATTAATGTTAATTCTTGCTTCTTTTGAGTTCAAGTTTCTTTCAATCTGGGGAGAACTGGTTGCTGTGCTGGAAGGGAAGCGTCCACCTGGAAAAAATCTTCTGCTTCATTTATGTTCCAGTGGAACATTCCATTTTGTTGATTAGTTTGAGGGGGGTGGTCTGTTATTTGAATAATTATTTATTACTTAGTTATTAAAGCAAGATCAATTTGAATGATTATTCTATTTTTTACAGCTAAAGAAAGCCTCGATGATGCATGCTCACGTTTCCAAGGAGCTGCCATAAGAAACAAGTAAATTAATATTTGAAATTTTGTCAAACGAGTTGTGACCGTGTTCAGAGGTGACCCAGATTTGAACATTGGCTGATTCATCCATGTAATGCACTTTAACATGACAAGTTTAATAAACAATTAAATTATCAATGAAATAAGGTCTTGTTTTATTTTGTGAGAAAAACTTTCAAGCAGAAGGACAAAAAGAACTAAATGTAATCTGCCCCTTTCGAACCTTCATCATAAATGTAACCGGGTTCAGTTTCCTTACAGGTTATCCTTATCAATTATCCAAAAAAACTTGACAGGTAAATGCCACTGAATCTGTAATTACTCAAGGCATATCAACACTTTCCGGTGGCGTATCAGGGTCTGGGCTCAGCCCCGAATGTGGTATAACAATGTCATTTACTGGCATTACACATTTGTATGTTGCTAGCTCCGTGTTTCCCTCTGTTTGATTCGCATGTATTTGTTTCCGGATATCACAAGAGCAAGCATTGCTTTGTGGCTAGCGCATCACTTCCAGGGGAGAGTAATTGACCTTTCAAGTCCTGAGCTGATGTAACAATTTGTATAATTTAAATAATTAATGGCGTAAATAAAACCAGTTTTTAAAATAAACAAACATTTTTTTTTTTATTCAATTTACTTAAATAAATAACCATAAAAGCCACTAAAAGGCTCAACATGTCATAACCCCATTAAATTGTACCCTTCTTTTTTTCTGTAGCAAATTTTGGTGGCTCACAGACATTTTTCTTGTGTGCTGATGATCTACTGACCAAGCTTTACTCACATTTTCATAGTCATCATCATCATCATCATCATCATCCAAGTCTTCATCAATTCTCTCTGGCACTCGTTTATGTGTAGGCTTCTCTTCAATTGACGAACGAAAACTCTGTCCATCTGGTGAAGCTCTTCTGAAAGAAATCCGCAGACATCTAGTTTAGTTTATTACAGAAACACTAGCCATGTTTCCATCCAAAGATACATATTAAATTCATAAAAAATATTGTCACCGTTTCTATCCAACGAGTCCAACTGGCGCCAGATATAATAAAAAAATGGAAGTTTTGCCATTGGAGAAACATTTTGGATGTTGTGCAATGAAGTCGGTCCGTTGGTTTGTCTATTAGTGCCGCCCCATCGTACCTCAGTTCCAATAGGAAAACTAATTGCCATTGTTCTGTATGCTGGGCTTTATTTGGTATTTTCATTGTAATTTTTATCCAGAAAATTTATACGTATCTGGGCATTTTTATCCAGGGTTTTATTATGCAATGTTCCAAAATGCAAATAAAAATGTGTGGATTTTTATTTGTGGGTAAAATGCCATAAGTTATGTATGTATAAGATGTGGGAAGGGCTTATCTCGCTCCATTATAAGGTTGTTATTTGTAGTCAAGCCAGAAGCCTTCCCGATTGGAGTTTGGATGGCTTTGCTGGCTGTCCTGGAATGTACTTCCAGGTCAAGTACAGATACTAGGGCACTTGGCAAAATTTGGTTCTCACACTCAAACAAGTGTGTCCAGAACATCTATCTCTGACCCTTAACCTTACAGCACAGCACTAGAGCAGACCACATTCACGAAGAAACCAAACTTACTGGAAAGAGACTTTGTCGGGTTTGGGTTTGTGTGGGAGCGGAGGCTTGGGAATCTCTATCAGGGGCTTGTGGTTTATAGAGGTGGACTGGCGAGGTGAAAGAACCTTTTGTGGATATTGACAGGAAATGGATGCTTTATTCCCGTTGTGTAGAAACACATTCTGCACATCCTTAACGATGGGCAGTGTTGCTGATGATTTCCCAATCAGTTTGGTGCTCGATTTCTTTTCACATGCCGGCATAGTGAAGAAGGGGCCAGATGGTATGCTGCTGACTGGAGGGGGCAAAAGTGGCAACGAAACACCTGGTTTTATCAGATGCGGTGCAGGAGGCAAGGGAGGTGGAAGGGATTTAGCTGAGAAAGAGGGCTTCAAGAACGGAGGTGGCAATGATGGTGGAGGTCCCTTTAACGATCGGTTTTCTTTCAAGGGCTGTACAGGAACCGGCGGAGGTGGGTACGGTGGAGGAGGAACCACGGAACGTCCTGGAGACACAACAGAGAGATGTTACACTCAGGTTGATTCTTTCAGAGTGAGTCTTATAGATCAATGTAGCTTCCAGAACTTCAGAGGTGACAGTATCACAGATTAAGGTTAAATTCATGTTCTTAGGAAGAAGTTTCTTCAACATGTTTTTGATATTAATATATAAGATAAAAAGTACTTTTTTATTTGTTTTCGCATTCAAGTTTCCATGAGTAATGAGGGACATTTTGGCTTCATAAAGTTGAATGTCTCCAATGAAACCTAAATGCTGTCTGTTCAATGACTAATGCTACAAAAAAGTGCAACATTTTTCTTTTAGATTAATAAAAACATACTGTGAAGGGATCAGTGAAAGAGAGAGAGAGGATACGGCTGTTACCTGCTGGCAATGGTGAGTCTTCTTGGTCGCTGTCTTCATCTTGTGATTCATAATCTACATGAAATTAAATGTAATTATTTAAATGCAGATCTTTCCGATGTTATGTTTCATTTCAGATTGACATCCCCAGGGAAGTCTGGTGGAATTTTAAGTGTATACATGCCTTTTAATTCACTTACAATTTATTAGGATTAATATATTTACATGTGACTTTTTTTATTCAGTTCCAAAAGTTTTTTGGAAAAACAAATTTCGAAAAGTTATATTAAATATAAAGTTTGTTTGCGTGATGATCAGTTTCTACTTTCAGAAGTAAACATTAATATTATTTCCAACAAAACATTTTAAAAACATGTTAATTAAATTATATTTACATGTTAAATTAACTTTAATTTAGTACTATTAATCCACATGACACTTTAGGGTATTCTGACAGTAAATTCCTTGTTTATTTTACAGTATTCAACCAGTATCTTTAATTTTGTTAGGGTTTATTTAGGATTAATGCACAAAAAATCTATTTACCAGGATCTTCTTTAGTAGAATTGATTTCCAGAGGTTCTTCCAAAGTTTTATAAATGTCATTTGAATCCAAATCCTCCCTGTGAAAAACACTAGATTTATTTGTAGAATAACACAAGAGTTATACGGTTTGACAATTTTTCACTATTAATCAAAATTAGTAGATGTAATGTAAAATGTCAATATAAAAATATAAATGATTCATGTAAACTCAAGAGATATACGTCTGTTGGCAAATCTTCCAAGTCAGCTAGTGGTCAAATGCTTTCCCTCATTGAAGTTTTAAACAAACCCCTGTTTGATCAGAACACAAAACATTAAATGTTACCTCGGAGGTGGTGTAAGATCTTTTTTATTGTTATAATGGTTGATTTCTCTTCTGAAGTCACGCATCCACTTCTGTCAGAGTGGACAATACACGCATAAATGTCTCATTGACTGTGTTTTATTGGAAACCAGTATTTGTAACAGTTTGTACTCACTTTTCTTTCATCTTCGCTGGCTGCTGAAAAATACCAAGTTCTATGTCTCTTACTGATGTGGACAATTTTAAAAGGGAAAACGTTGTTAGATGTTGTTTCCTCTGCTGCCCGTAAGACTCTGCGGAGCAATAAAACAAAGGAGCAGATTTATTTAAACTTTAAAAAGACTTTTTTCCTTACAAAGCTGATACTTTTACTGGTGAGACAATTGCAAAAGAGAAGACCTTTGATGCAGGTCTCACTTTAGAAATATCAAGATAGAAATGCTTGCTACAGTGACTCCAACAGTGTAGAGCATTAAAATATACAGAATTTAAAGAACACAAAAAGTTTCATTTGGATGTACAGGAAGCGTATAAAGGCTGAACCAAGGCAGAATTGTGACACTTTTAAAAGTAACTTTTAACACTCTAATAAAGGTTTACACAAAGAAAGCACAGCTGTGGAGAAGATGTGGTTAGCAATCAATTTTCAGATTACAAAACATAGCACTTTGTATCTGGTCTGGCTGGATACATGATGAAACTGAAGGAAAAAAAACTACCTGTTGTAGCCACTGAGTGAGAAAGCCCCTTGAGGTGTTGAGGAGGTGCTGCTCTTGAAGTAGTAGATGCAACCTTCATGGATTATGATGAAGCGAAGGGGCCCTGTGGATTAATACACGTTCTTCAAACCGCTCAAAACAACAAAACCCTTTCCTCTCATCATAAACCCGTTTAGTTCTGTGGTATTTCTTTTTTTAGTTTTCTGTCTTGTTTCAAAAGCTTCCTCTATTCTACCAATACAGGTTGACATATGTAATCTCTGTTTAAAGAACATTTTTAATAGTCATTCAGTGCTCTACCAGTGATGAAATAATTTAATTCAGTAGATGATCTAATTGTAAAAAGATATGATAATGTATTTTTGTCCTGAACATTATTTTTTGAAAGTTGAAAGAGAACTACATTCCCCAGAGTAGAGCATGCAGGTATGCTCATACGTTTACATGCCATGGCATTTTATTTTATTTTTTTGGCCATTTTTCAGAAAACATGATTGATGTCACTAAAACCTTTTTCTCCCAGTCATAGTTAGTGGAGCCATTTATTGTCAGACAACTGTGTTTACTCTTTTTAAATCATAATGACACTTTCCAAATGATATAATGTTCTGACACCCTTGCACTTCATGCGTTGTATCCTTCCCGTTAACATCAATGACAGCCTGAAGTCTCTTGAGATAGTTGTCGATGAGTTTCTTTTTCTTCTCTGTTGATAAAGCATCACATTGTTTTTGGCCAAAAGCCTCCAACTCTTGTAAATTCAGCAGCTGCCTTGAGGAAGTCTGACAGAACGTGGCTGCCACTTTGCACATAAGGCCTCCTGTCTTCCACCAAATGCACCCCACCAGTCAGGAAAAGCTTGCCCATGGCCTCAACGGCAGAATGGACCTGGGAATTGAGTCACCAATTTTTCGGTTTTAAGATTGGATCATTGTAGTGTTGGAATGTCCAGTAAAATCCCATGTGCAACTTCTGGCTGATGAGAGCACATTTTCCTCCAGAATCCTCTGATAACATGCTGCATTCATCTTCCTATCAATATTGACCAAGTTCCCTGTGCCTTTGGGAGCTCATGCATCCCCAAAACATCAGTGACCCGCCTCCATGTTTCACAGTGGGTATGGTGTTCGATTCATCAAAAGCCGTTGTTGGCTCTTCTCCAACTGTAGCATTTATGGTTGTGGTGGAAAAGTCCACTTTTGGTCTCATTGCTCCAAATAACTTTGTCTTTGAGATGTTGGGCACATTGAAGGTAGGTTTCTTTCCGGTATTTTAGTATTAATGGCTTCTGGCAACCCATTGTTCTTTAAGTGTCCTTTTTTACAAAGCCAAATATCTCAACTGATTGTGGAGTTTTCTGTGCATTCCTTACAAATTTTCTGGCCATTGTAGCACACTTTTTGTTGGTTTGAACAGAATCCCTCAATTTCCACTTCGTTTGAACACTGTTGTTGTGGATATGCTTTTATATTACTTTCCTGTTTTGTTTAGTTCAATTACCTTTTCCCATAGATCCTTTGACAGTTCTTTTTATTTACCTATCGCTCAGAATTCAGAAATGTGAGAAAATTCATGAAAATCACCAGGGTGTTTAGGATTTTGAACTGGGTCATTTGGAAAATGATGTCATTATGATTTAAAAAGATTACACAGAGTTGTTTGTCAATAAATGTGGTCACCCAACTACTAACTATGAGTGGAAACTTCTTTTGTGGTATCATTCATTATAGCAACACTTTTTGTGGCATCAGCTAATCAGATTCTATGCCTGGGACCTAACAAACAGCAAGGGATATTCAATATAATGCACCATTATGCCTTCTCATGGGGATAAACTTTATGTACTACTTTTACTAAGCCTTAAATTTTGACCTAATTAATGGTGGGGTTTTTATTTGAGTAACAGGCATTGACTGTGTAGGTCTAAACCTTCAACTACTTAGATATGTGTGATGCACCCACATCCCATTTTTGTAAGGAAAGCTCATCCGTGTTTTGAGTAGTTCTGCAATGTTGATTTAATGAGTTTCAAAGTTGTGTCTGATGGTCAGTGAGGGTGAAAAAAGCTCACATTTCATCATGCTGAACTGGTTGCCTCCTTTTTTGTGCAGATATCCAGATGTGCTTACCCCACCAGGCATGGTGAGCAGATTCTGAGCTCCAATAGCCCTCATGGGGACTGACCAGGAGATCGGTGGTGCAGCCATGTTTCTGCAAGCAGCAGGAAAGGTTTGCAAGTAAATGAACGTATTCAGCAACTGCTTTACAGTGTTCTTGCAATAACCTTATACTAGAGAGAGCTACTTTCACTACCATTCAAAAGTTTGAGGTCACTTAGAAATGACCTTATTTTTGAAGTAAAAAAACTTTATCACTAACTTTAACACTCTTTACAGTGTGAATGTGGTAAATGACTATTTGCAAATGTTTGGTTTTTGGTGCAATATCTACATAGGTGTATACAGCCCCACTTCCAGCAGCTATCACTTCAGTGTCTAATGGTACATTGTGTTTGCTTGTGGTGACAGAAGATAATAGATAATTGGAAAACCCTCATGTTTCATGTTAGCACAGCTGAAAAGAGTTTAGCTGCTTAGAGAAGCTATAAAACTGACCTTCCTTTGAGCAGGTTGAGTATCACATTTGTGGGGTTTATAAAACGTTCAAAATGAGTAGAAAAGAGAACTTTAATGTTAAAAGAGAACTTTCATGGGACAGTCTATTCTTTTTCTTAGAAATGAAGGTAAAAAAAGAAAAAGAAATTAAGTCGTTCCATGAAAAAATTGCAAAGAAACTGAAGATTTCCTACGGTGTGTACTACTCCCTTCAGAGAACAGCACAAACAGGCTCGAAACAGAGTAGAAAGAGAAGTGGGAGCCCCTCTGCACAACTGAGCAAGACGATTACGACATTAGAGTCTCTAGCTTCAGAAATAGACGCCTTACAGGTCTTTAACTTGCAGCTTCCTTAAATAGTACCCGCAAAGCGCCAGTGAAGAGGCGACTCTGGGATGTTAGCCTTCAGGGTATAGTGGCCGAGAAAAAGCCATATCTGAGACTGGCTAATAAAAGAAAAAGATTAATATTGGTAAAAGAATGCAGACATTGGACAGAGGAAGAGTGGAAAATAATGTTATGGATGTAAAAATCTAAGTTTGAGGATCACACACAAGAATATTTGTGAGATGCAGAACTACTAAAAAGATGCTGGAATGCTGCCTGACACCATCTGTCAAGCAAGGTGGGGGTAACGTGATGGTCTGGGGTTGCTTTGGTGCTGGGAGATTATTCAGGGTAAAAAGTATGGTGAAAAAGGAAGGGTATAACTCAATTTTGCACACCTTGTGGACAGCACTTGATTGGAGCTACTTTTATCCTACAACAGGACAATGACCCAAAACACACCTTCAAATTGTGAAAGAACTGTTTAGAGAAGATGGAGCAGCTGGTGTTTTATCTGTAATGGAGTGGCCAGCGCAGTCACCAGATCCCATTGAGATGTGTGTGGGAGCAGCTTGACCGTATGGTACGCAAGAAGTGCCCATGCAGTCAGTCCAACTTGCTTCTAGAAGTATGGGGTAAAATTTCTCCAGATTACCCCAACAGCTAGAGTGCACAAGGTCTGCAATGCTGTAAATGATGCAAATTGGGTATTCTTTGAGGGACAAAGTTTGAGGGAAAAAATAATTATTTATTAAAGTAAATATTATTTCAAGCCTTGTCGATGTCTTGACTATATTTTCTATTCATCTTACAACTTAAAAGTGAAATAAAAGTGTGACTTTTCTTGGAAATTGTCTGGATGACCCCAAACTTTACACAGTAGTGTATGTAATTGAAAGATCCCAAGCAACAATTTACCAAACACCTGCATAGAAATCGCACTAGGATCAATATCAGGATTATTTGAATAATTTTTATAGGTTTGGTTGAACAGTTGAATAAAGCAAACTAAGAAAATGTTGCATTTCTGGCAACACAACAGATGATTAGTGAGCTTCAGGCAAGAAATGATTCCTTGTGAATAAATATTGTAAAGAAAAGCTGGTTTGCTGGAGGATTTGCTCAAGGACTATGAGAAAAAAATAGCCTGAGAAAACTGTCAGATCACAAGGAAAGTGATGTGTTTAACCTAAACACGAGAGATCGAAAGTCAAGCTTTAGGTTTGAACACCAGAAGTGTTCTAAACCCTCAACATCAAAGCTCAAAGCAGACATAACAAAACCAGAGACGTAACAAACAAACGTATTTTGTAAAACAAAGCGAGCAAACAGAGTCAAAACAACGATACAGACTCTTTGTGAGCATAAGATCAATTAAATATGAGCTTCTCCCCTTGTTCAAACAAAAATCAACAAACAATTTTGCCAGAAGTGTCAAACCATCACAAACTCCACAATGAAGGCATACCTGCTTGTCTGCACAGTCAAATACTCTCCTAACATACCGTCTTAATGCAGAAACACTGAGGAAAACTTGTCCAGCAACAACCTTGAATCTGCACAGGACAATACAAGGACAGGAAGCTCTACGTTTCCTTTGGAAATTTTCGGCCCCTCCTGGGCTGTCGAGGCACAACAGAATTCGCTTCTGCTTATCTGACATGTACAAATGGGAGTCTGTGTATATCTACCAGTCAGATGTAGATGGGAATGAAGGAAAGTTCATTTAACACTGGGTGGAGTGAAGAGATTAGAAACCCATGAGACAGTGTTGACCTCTGTGAGATCTCAGTGAATCTCAAAACAATATCGAAAAACCACTTGTTTCTGAGAAGAACTTTTCTTTGTTGTGCTGCTGTGGTGCACAAGTTTCCACACAGGACACATACACAATTATAAAAAGTTACGGAAATTTGAAGTCAACCTACCCTGCAATAGACTTTTGATTTTTGAGGGTCAGCTCACAGTTTTGCACTTGGCAAAAGAAAGCACCAAATGTGATTTCACCCTTAAGCAGAAAACAATCCATTGCAGTAGGTTTCCTTGAAACTTTATGTCTTTTCAAGCATGACTGAAACGGCTGTTGTTTTCTTCTGTTAGAGACTATTTCATGACGTTGTGTTTGATAGAAAGTGAAAGCAAAGCACACGACATTTGAAGCACGGTAGTCAAAATGATTATCTGGCTTTGGGCTACTCCACTTTCGAGGTCAGCCAGTTTAGTTACTTCCAGCATCTACATTGTCTATTGTATTTTTTATTATAATAATCATCGTTGAGGAAGAGTCCTTATCCTAATGAAATGGCACTGGTTGACGCGCACACATCACATTCAAATATATCCTGTTACTCCTTCGTTTGCCCCAGAGTGGTGACTGCACGCACCATCTCTAGGTTCCTGGTTTAACCAAAATATTTCTCATTTCCAATAATAACTCATTTCATACAATTTAAAGCCGAAATATAATGATTTTACCTTGTAATTTGTGGAGCTACCTTGGGTGGTGTTTGCAGGCCCAATCAGGCCCAATTTGTTTCTCCAAATTTTTACCACAAAACAACTGTTATATGTCTAACACTCCTATCTACAATTTTGCGTGTGAATCCCAAAATGAAATACATTAGAATATTAGTAGTAATCAATCAGAAAATCATTCAGCTATAGTTTTTTTTTTAGAAATTTCCCCTCGACTATCCCACTGACCAAATTACCATTCTGATTACCATCACTGTGTGTCTTCTGTCTTTTTGACAATGTCCTTAACTCAGGTGCTAGACCTTGCTACTATTGCAGGTGTTTTTAACAATTTTAATTGAGGTGGTGGTGATGTTAGGTGATGTTTATAGTCCTGCTATAAATAAAAGACAAGATGGCTCACAAAGGTGCTTTTAGACATCATCCCACACAGCATTATAGCCATGGTCTGGTGGAAACAATTCACCCTGCATCATGAAAGGTCACGTATGTGCATCTTTATGGCAAGCCCTTTTAACATTTAAACATCTGACCTGACTCCGCAAATGCATCATTTAGAGATATCTCTAATTCAATTAAGACTAGTAACAATTGAATTGCAGATATCTCAAATTTGCTATATTTAAAGATATCTGCAATACATTTGGAGATTTCTCTAAATGATTTATGACTAATAAATGTAGCCGAAATACAATTGTAGATATCTGCAATTAGTTTAATGACTAGTCGTAAATCATTTAGAGATATCTCTGATTATACCACAGATATCTTTAAAAGAGTCACGCCTAGTAAAAATGTATTTAGAGATATCTGCAAATATTTTTCAAGGGAAGTAAATGGAGATTTACGACTAGTCGTAAATGATTTAGAGATATCTCTAATTATATTGCAGATATCTTCAATTGAGTTTTGAATAGTCAACATATAATTGGAGATATCTCAAATTCACTTTCTTACTAGGGCAATCACAATTGAAGATATCTTTAAATGTCTTTACGCCCAGTCAAAATATATTTACTACTAGTCAGAATACATTTATTGCTATCTTTAAATGCATTTGCGGATATTCAGGTCAGATGTTTAAATCTTAAAAGGGCTTGCCATAGCATCTTACATGTAGTAAGAGTTTAGCTGTAAAGCTCAGGTGCATGAATGAAAATTTCAAAGCATGTATGAAAAATAAGAGAGAAAAAATGAATAAATAAAGATTTCAGTATGTGTTAAAAGCTCCTTCTGTAAAACACTGTATTATTTCACTTTGTGACTAAACTGATCCTGTACAGCAGATGGTCAGTGAGTTTCTCACCCAATACACTTCAAAATACATCAAGGTTTATACGTGATACAACCGAAGAGACCCTTTGCAGGCTCAAAAAAGCCATTTAGGTCTGTTGATTTTGGAGTGATTGGGAGATGTTCTGTTTTGTTTTGTTTTTTGATTCAGTCCTCTGCTGCAATTTGAAGTAGAAGAAACAGGTAGAATCAACCTTCAGCTCTGCTGATCCTCCCTTTCAAGCTTTCTTGATCTTCAAGTCAGTCCTTAGACCTTACGACTATATCTTACAATAATCACATGACCATAGGTTTTATGATCTTTGCTCCTCTAGAGTTTAAATACACTGAGCTGAAGGAGAAAATGATGAGTACTTTCGTATTGTTAAAGTTAAGCATCTATTGCTAGCAGCAACCACTTCTGAACAACAAAAAAACAAACAAACTGGAAATCACACTCATTTAATCAACTAATTAACATTATTAACATAAATCAACCAATTAACATTAAATAATGTTTTCCCAGAGTCATTTGAACTCTGTTTAAAGTGAGACCAAATATAATTAAGTCAAGTTTTAATTTAATGAGGATTTTTACTAAGGTTGATCCAAGTTGAGATGCCTTCCATTCCATTAAAAACCTGGATTACAACAATTTAATAGATGAGGTACAACCAAAGGTTGAGTGAATGTTTGTTTGATGGTTTATTGAACCAAAGTAAAAAAAACAAACCCTTACTTGTTTTGGAGATCTTTGACGCACATCTTCGAATGAGACTGTTGTAAGTGACCAAAGGATTGCTTCTTTTTCACAGAAAAAGCCATTGATTCCGACTAGTAGGTGTCACCATGTTTACTTGTTAGCTTATTCCAGAAACTGCTTGAGTTAGTGGAGCGTTCAGCCTGTGATCAGAGTTTCATGAACAGTGCAAGTCATTTCCTCTCTATTCTTTTTCTGTCAGTAAGTCACTTCCTTTTGCTTGCTGCAAGGACATTCTGATTGGCTAAATTATCAGGACCTGAATTCACTCATAGGGACTTTCCACCTCTTTTCACATTAAATTAAGTAGCCGTAGCAAACTACCAAGAAAGTTGCAAAAGAGTTTGTAGAGTTCTTTAAATAAATACTGAAACCAGAAACTTAATGTTATATATAGTGGTATAGAGTATTGTAATCTGTTGTTTGGCAAAAAAAAAAAACTTTTTTCATTTTTTGTGATTTTGGAGCCATTTGCTAAACTCAAATTTCACCCCATATTTACACAAAAACACAGACAAGAATCATGAGGTCACAGGAACTGCCTGAAAAGTTCAGAGACAGAATTATGGAAAGGCACAGTTCTGCTCATGGTTATAAAGAAATTCTGCAGAACTTAAGAACACAGTGGCGTCTTCCATACTCCATAAATGGAGACGTTATAGACAAACAAAACCCAAGAGAGAAGTAAAGAAGACCCGAAAGACACTTAGTGCATGGCTGAGCTCCAGAGCTGCAGTTGGGAGACAGTCAGCCATCAACCTAGCAAAACTAGCCAACAACCGTTCTATGTCTAGCACTTCTAACTGAAAATTTAAGTGTGTATCACAAAATTAACTTAGACATATTAGTTGTAATCAATCAAAAAATCATTCAGCTACAGTTCAGCAAATTTCCCATCAGCCATTCCACTGACCTAATTATCATTCTGATTACCACCACTGTGTGTCTCCTGTCTTATTGACAATGTCCTTGCTCCTCTTAACTCAGAAGCTAGACCTTGAAACAAAAGGGTATTTCCACCTATCACTATTGTTACACTCTAAATACAAACCGGTGTATTTTGTATTTCCTCATTACGTTTCATGTTTTGGGTTGGCATTTGCTTCTACATAAAACCCACCAAAATTCTACAAGTCTTTAAATGTTTATCCATCTCATATAGCTGTCTTAGCTTTAAACTGGAGTAGCTATGTCTGGAATTACATACAGGTAATTTGATACGCTGGTAATGTAATCAAAAAGTAAAAGCTTGCATCATATTCTTTTTTTTATGTCATTGATTAAACATGAAACTCAGCTCTAGAAAACTCTTGCTACTTGCCCTTTAGTGTATTTAACAAAGCAATTGCTTTTTAAATATTGAAATGATGATTAGAAATGTAATTGTATGAGAAACACATTTCAGAATCCTACCAATCCTCCATTTACAGCTAACCATGAACCTTAACTCTTCGAAGTCCAGGGCCTTTACAGTGTTTTTACTACTCTACTATTTGCTCTAGTAAATTACCTTTAAAAGAGGTTTTTTTTTGTGATAATGCTTGATATCATGTTTCTTTAAGTGCAGCTTCTTTTTTGTACAGTTATTTTTTTCATAGAATTACACAATAATTCCACAGCAAACATTAAATTGCAATAAACACAATAACTGTACTACTTTTTACATCTAAAAAATTATGAATAAACAGCTTCTATATTTTTTAACAAAGTCAAAAGTAATTTTAAAACAAAATAAAAATTTACGAATCCCCCCAAGAAGCAGGGTCACATCGGATAAGTGAAGTGCGGTCGTTGGAGTCATGGAAGTAGTCTGTGTGAACTGTAGACCAGGATTTTGTAAGAATGCAGATAAAATCATCAACACTCCATTACAGTACTACAAAGTTTGGGGGAAATTCCAGTCTGATAAGATCACTGATGCCCATCTCTGAGAAAGTGGTGTGAGTGAATCATTAATAGAGAGCACAGCTGAATCTACATTGAAAAAAACAAGAAAGAGAGTGAAGGGGAAAAAAGAATTGATGGGGGGTTGATTCCTGATCTTTGTTACTGCCGTGCTTCAGGGATTGGTGTCGCTGTATTTGGTTCTTTTGTGACTCAGGGGTTCTGAAATCTAGTGAATAGAAGTACAGGAAGCACATATCATGTAGCACTCTTCTGTAGCCAAATTTGGTCCGGATCCTGAAAATGTTGTGTGTTGCTCTTCCCAGTGCTTTAATTACTTCCTTGTGGTGTCGACCAACAGTAGCCTCTGTTATATAAACCACAACAACCAAAGGACACAGCTGATCAAGTTGGTAACTGTTACTTGTGTTTGCTTCAGATAGAACCAGATGACAAACAAAAATCTAATTTATGACCCACAATAAAGACTCAGCCTCACATGGAAGCACCAAATGCACTGAAACCGAAACATCAAGTGAGTTTTTAAAATTATAGTGAAGTTATTTTCATGATCTCCTCTGTGACTCAGTCTAAAAGATGTTTCAGCTGAACGGAACACTCTAAATAGCCAAGAGTAAACGTGATGTTTAATGGTGAGTGAATGTGACCTTTCGAAGAAAAGCAGCATACTCAAATATAAAGAGTTTTTAATAAAACAACGTGCACCTATATCTTTCTCAACTTCAACATACATTTTCTTCTGATTTATGGTTAAAACATTACAAAACTGAGCAGAGACCAACTGAACAGATACACCCTATTAAAACTAAAGTGGTGTCAATACATTTCTGAATGCCTTTATTTGATATGACACTAGTGAGGCTCACAGGAAACAAGCACAGTCAGTGGATTGGAAATGTCCACAAGCTCGGGACTCATACCCGGGTTTATTTGAAGCACAGCAGCTTGTTAGTGTCCTGCTCACTGATTGCCATAGAACAAATGCTAATTTGGGTTTTAGTAACCCTTTACTTGAGCACGGGCCTTCACCAGTGCAGAGTCAGAAATGGGCAACAAGGCCTGGTGTGATATGGTTTGATTCCCTTTTGAGAGGGTTTCCACTGGATTCACAAGGCTCCCTGTCTAGGGATCAAGCTAAACTGAGACTATTATTTCTGACTAGTCACAGTATGTGTGTTTGACATGAACAGCAACAGTATTGTTTAACAAAAGAAGAAAAATGTCTATTCTACCTTGGCCAAATGTGGAGGCACACAGAGGACTAGATCCAGCATGATCATGGAGGAACTACTCTGACATTGTTTATGGCAAGCAAACCATACTGATTAGAACCAAGTTTGTCTCACATGTCCGGCAGAGTGAAGCCAACCGCGGCGATTGGCCCCATGATGCTGGCTGCAGAATGATTTCTGGCCAATGCAAGTCTTACTGCTGATATCACGTAGTGAGAAAGATCATTTATGCTGTCAAGGATCAAATTCATAGAAGTCGTTCTCAAATTCGTGTTTATAATTACAAAGTAAGTTGTATATAACAGACTCTAGGCGAAGCTCTGAAACCATAACGACTCTATCTTTATCTGGAAGGAACATTTAAGCATGTGTGCCGCTCAATGGCGGCTTCCAGGAGAGCTCTGCAGTGGCTTCATATTAGCCCAATGACAGTAGGCCGTGCCACGCTGTCTATATTTTTTACAGTCTATGACTAGAACACATACTTATTTAATTTTACAATGGTCAAAAATATTGATATAAATAAATAAATCAAAAACTTAGAGACTTTGAATGTTGTTTGTTATGTGACTTTTGCTATACATTTTGGTATGGAATCTGCTCTCTTTTGGGAAAAAACTCCATATTGGCTTCAAGATGGAAATTGCTTGGTCACATGACAGATAGGATAATGCAGTTGTCCTCAAAACTTTGGTGAACTTTTTTTTATTGTTGAACATATGTTTATGAAAACTGAATAATGCTTATTGCAATAATTTAATACATAAATTTGAAGTGGTCATACATTTCAAGCATCGCATAAGTAAGAAAAAAATTCACATAAATGTTCAAAAAAGTTAATTTTGAGTCCATTATTTGAGAAATTCAGCACATATTTTGCACATATTTATGACTCGTACAATCAAGTAAGACTCGCTTACAAATACATTTTCAAAATCAAAATTATATGCCTAAATTGCAAATCATTTGTTCCAAGGTGAAACTGGGCTTGAAATCTTGTATAGTTGACTGGAGTTATGAACAAATAACTCACCTTTATTTAGTTACTGTTTACACAAATAATAATTTACACCTATTTTACAAAGTGACATTCCTTTGCACTTTATGCTAAAAATGGAGGATGTTGTTCTGTAAAATATACAGTTTGTTTGATGCCTTAAAATATTAACGCATGCCCATTTAGCAGATGTCACAAATTATAAATCGTTGTGTTTAAAAGTCAACAGAATGTCTACAATTGAAACAAGCAAATAAGGTTTTGATTTTCACAATTAGCCAACCTCACACTTGGGTTTCGTTTTGGAAACTGCACATTCAACAAAATCAAATTAAACCTGACCCAAATCCCCCTAAAACAGGAAATGAACTCAGATGAGTTGCTTCTCTGTTTCATTTGCTCAATGGGATGAGCTCAAGATTCATTGGCTCTCCAGATGCCAACGAACAGCCCATGACTTCCCAGAAACACAACCTCAAATGAGACACATTTAAACAGGAATTAAAAAGAAAGATGAGCTTTGTTCACAAATAATGACTCACCCATTGAAACGATCTACGGGAGGCAGTAGCTTGTTCGTTTAAAAGTTAGAAGTGAACAATCACTTCCTCTTAGTGGTATACTTTCAAACACTTAACATGATCCTCCCATTTACAACTCTGCCTTTGTTTCGCTGCTCATCAAGAGCTTGTTTCAGTCTGTCCGTTCAATGAATGAAACCCAAACACACCTTCTTTCACCTCTGTTTTTGGAAGAAACTGTACAGAACACAGTTACAAGGACAGACATACATAACTTAAAAGATACAAATATTTACAACTTTGACAAACCAAAAACTTGTTGGTTGGTGGGACATATTAACCAATGATTGGGTAACAAGACCAGGTAACCACATCAAGACACTAGTCAGAAGAGCACATGACACATGGAAACAAGGCACATGAACACAATACCAGAAAATAGCAACCTAGATCACACGACAACAGAAAAACAAACAGAAACAAAACAAGACATGGAGAAAATTAGAGACATGACACAAAGAATGGTTGTGAACCCCAGCACCAAAAGCTTTCCCAAGTGCCAAGATTCAACAACCATGCACTAAATCAGTGTTTTCAATTCTGTTTGCCACTGTTTGTCCCATTTTTCACCTTTTTTGTTGTAAAAAAAATCTAAAAAATGTTAAAAGTGAAACTGTCTGGTTACTTCGACAATTTGGTCATTCTCATTAAACTTTTATAATATACTCACTCAAAAAAAAAAAAAAAAAACAATCAGAGCAGGTTGATTTAGACCAAGGTGGCGCAGTGGGTAATACTGTAGCCTTCCAATTAGAAAGTTGTCGGTTCGAGGTTCGCCGGTGACCTTTCTGGAAGGAGTTTGCCTGTGCTCCCCGTGCTTGCAATGGTTTCCTCCGGGTACTCCCAAAAAACATGTGGTTAGGTTAATTGAATAACTTATTGAATAATTCTCCCTAAGTTGTGAGTGTGCGATGACTGGTGACCTGTCCAGGGTGTACCCCTGCCTCTCGCCTTATGTGTGCACTGGAGATAAGCACTGGCAGACCCCGCAAGGGAATGAATGAATGAATGAATGATTTAGACCAAGTGTGTCTCACATGGTGGGTAGAGTAGAGCCAAACCGTGCCAATCGCCCCCATGGTGCAGGCTACAAAATGATTTCCAGCCAATACAATTATGTAATTTACACAAATGGTTTTAATAATATTCGAAAGTTCAATAGTTTTTTTTTTGTGTGGCTCACGATGGCTCAATTTACACCTAAAAAACACGGTGCGACCATGTGATTGACAGCTACGACTGACAGCTACACAGAACACAGCTGAGTGACTGCTGTAATCACTTTGCGGAAAAGATCATTTATGCTGCCAACAATTAAATTCAGAGAAGTCGTTCTAAATTCTTGTTTATAGCAAAACAGCAACAAAAAAATTTCCTTCAAAACAAAAAAAGTTGTTCACCAGATGATTTCTGAATTTTTTTTATATTTTATAGGGGTTTGAATGTTATACAGTTAGTTTAATGTTTATCAATAAAGAAACTATTTTGTGTAAGTTACATCATCTTCTGGGAAAATGCAGATAATCACAAATTTCAAAAACACCCGTGGTTGCAAGAGGAATGGGGTTAAAGTGTACAGTAACTTTGGGACTCAGTTCTGCTTACTAAATGTTTCATCAGTTATTTATGTCAAGAAATGAGGATCGGCAAATAATTTTCCTTTGAGAAGGAATGTCTTATAATAAAAGATCCAATAATTATTCGATTAATAGAATCAGTCATTAATTAATCATTTCACCATTAATGGAATAAATTGTCAGATAATGTTTATGGTCACTGTTGTAGAAATGAAACATATGATGTAATTGTCTGCTGTAATTGTCATCTAAATTCACTGAGATCAAACTGGAGGCCACAGACAGAGGAAGCACTAGGGAGGACATGTGGTTTCATCTTCTAGAAAGTGGCATGCAAATAAGCACAGAGGAGTGAGAAGTATATCTTTGTTTTCCTTTCCACATCCATTTCCATTCACATGGCTGAACAAGAACAGCCACATTTTGGTCAGACCATTAAAAATGCTAAACTTGCACATTCAAGAAAAAGAACAATACAAGCTTTACATCTATAATTTCCTAACATCAAACCATTTTTTTCATTTTAAGAAAGCAAATTGAACTAAAAACTATAGTGAGTGGAAAGTAATGAGTAAGAACCACTGATACAAGTTTTCCACTTGACGTATATTCATATTTTCTGAGCCGTAAACACAAAAGCTAGGTGGAAAAACAGTGCTTTCATAGTTAATAAATAGTTTCTGCATATCTGTGTGAAAATCTATTGTTAACATTGTATATTTATAATCAAACATAAAGGAAGTTATTTTAATTTTCATGGAGGCAATGGTATAATCTCCAAGAATCAAATTGAAGAGTTAAACAAGGAGACCATTGATATCAAAAATAGCTTATGAAGAGGAAACGTTGGACCAAAAAAATATTCCTGAAAGAGGATATTTTTTTAATTACAACAATCCATAACATGTGGTACATTCTGTACATTCACTACTATGCTGATGATCTCAAGAGGTGGAATTTTTGTGAAAAACAGTGGTCTGAGGATTGGTACTTGTGGAACTCCACATTGATCTTTAGAAAGTATAATATATAATGGTTTATGAATAAAAACAGAAGACAATTGCTTCATAAATGAAAAACGAATTGATTAACCCTTATGTGCTGTTGAGGATGTTTTCAGCCACATCAGGGTGATTTTGATTCAAAAATGCAAACTCACTACCCTTTTGTCTTGTTTTTGGTTGTTAACTGCCACTAAATTAAACTGCTGTCAAAATCTTTAAGATCAATATTTTTTGTATAAATCTCTTTATCAAAATCAGCAATATTTTATTTAATCCAGGATTTGCAACCTTTAATTGGCAAGATTTTACATGATGTCATTGATTTTTGTGAAAAAAAAGAACCCAAAAGGGCTTATTTTCAGTTGAAAAAATGATTGCGGATTTTATTACCTTTTATCTCAGTCTTGGACATGTCAAACATTAGTAACAATATTGGCATTGATTTTGGCCAGATTTTCATGTTTTCTCCCAATCATTCTTCATTATGGTCTGAAGTATGAAAGCTGTGGTTTGAGGAAGAGAATAATATGAAATATACGCCTGAGTAAAAGCCAGACCAGGCCGGAATAGATTAATAGATCAAATAAGCAAACCGAGAATGGATGCCTATATATGTTCTTCAGTTCACACATTTTCTTTGGGTATTTCTGCAGAACAAAGCACAGAAGCTTGCAGCATTCTTTCCAGAAGAAAAAAAACAAAATAAATGTTATTGTCTAAAAATCTTGTCTTTACCCTCACCGGCTTATAATCAGCCAGTGCTTTAAGTGGACAACAAGAAGTGGTGACTGATGGGTATTGTGGAGGGCGAGATCATTGTCGATGCATATCTCCCTCCACAGGCCTGAAGAGGAAGGACCTTTGTCCAGATGAACCTGGGTTTAACTGGGGCACCGAAGTGCTGGTATGCCCGGTGGTGGAAAACGAGAAGACCTCTTCCGTCATAGTCCTTGTTGCCGGAGCCTGTCAGCATGATGTCCTCTTGATCTGAAAAAGGGAATACAAAATGCCAAGGTGTACTACAAGAGGAAGGTAGAAGGTACAAGAGTCCCACTTCAGCAACAAACGTCCATGGGAGGTGTGGAGGGGCCCATAGAACATCACCAACTTTGGAGTCTATGATGCTACTCTAGGAGACCTGAGTGGGTTGGCAGAGGAGCTGACCTGCTTCTTTGGCCATACTGAATCACTCCAGCCCGGCACCCGTCACTTCCTGTAAATGGCACTCTGAAAGAGCCTGACGTGAGGCATGTTTTTCAGGCAATAAACCCCAGGAAGATTTGGGCTGGGGCTTATTTTATCTGCTGGCCCAGATGAAGTACCGGGGGAAGTTCTCAGAACATCAATCCTCCTATCTTCTGTAAGATCTTCAACCTCACCCTGTACCAACGAATCATTCCCACCTGCCTAAAATCCATAATAATCATCCCTCTTCCTAAGAAGAGATCTCCCTCCAACCCAAAGAACCTTGTTGCCATCACCACAGTCATTATAAAGTGCTTTGAGAGGCTAGTTCTCCAGCTTGTCAAGGTCAGTGTTCTCCCCACACTTAAATTCCACCAGTTTGCTTACGGGGCTAATATGATGTCATCTTTGGAAATGCAAGTCCAGTTGTTGTTGAGCTGAGCTGCTGCCAGAGACAGCAATAGCATCGGACAGTATAGTGAATAGCGCCATCTGCTGCTGGAAATACATATTGTAGTTTGATACTAAATAAAAAGCGGAAGCTAACTGAACGATGTTAAAAGCAATGTTCCTTTAAACTGGCAATATTTGCAACAGTTTAAGCCTGTTACCTAGAGCCAAATGAAACAAAATCACTATTGTGTGGGGTGAGAGTATAGGGCTTTAAATAATTAAGCAGCGCCATGTCTTCCCTATACATAAAAGTAATGTTACTCTCTAAATAAGAATTAAAATAAAGACATAAATGGAGCTCAAGTGGAGACACAGTGGGGTCTGCCGACCACACACACCATATTTCTGTTGTATCGGGTGGACCTTTGATCTGGTCCTGCATTTTGTGCTCCTTGATCATCTACATTTAAATGAATGCATTTGGCAGATGCCTTTATCCAAAGAGTTGTTGTTGCTTTCCCAGGGGTTTGAATCCACATTGTTTGCGTTGCTAGTGCAATGTGCTCTACTGACTGAGCACACAGGAAAGCTAAGCATCCTCTGACCCCTGGCTGCTTCTTATTAATCTAACACACATAAAACAAAATATCTTGAGTTTGATTAATTATAATATTGACTTGCATTTCCATGATCAATACACCAATAAAGAACTGATCAGAACAAATCACAGCTATTTTTACTACTATCATCACAAGTTCTGATTTCAACATGTACCTTATAATGCTAATGTTATAATGACATCTGAAAACTAACATATATTACATATACAGTGAGGGAAACAAGTATTTGAACACCCTGCTATTTTGCAAGTTCACCCGCTTAGAAATCATGGAGGGGTCTGAAACTTTCAGCTTAGGTGCACGTCCACTGTGAGAGACATGATCTAAAAAGAAAAATCCAGAAATCATGATGTAACTATTTATTTGTATGATACAGTGGGAAATAAGTATTTGAACACCTGTCTATCAGCTAGAATTCTGACCCTCAAAGACCTGTTAGTCCACCTTAAAAAAATCCACATCCACTCCATTTATTATCCTACATTAAAATGCTCTTAATTTTCAGCGAAATATCTGGGTAGTGGTAGAGGATGAGAAATCGTGAAATGGTGTGGGCCTATTGCAATCAGCGCTGGCAGCACAGCAGTTCATTACAGTAATTTGCTTTGAGTTCTCACCTTTTAGTTTATTGAGTAAAGAGATGTCCAAATAAGAAATGTACTTCATATTTCGTTTTGACTGGAATAGAAAAGGAAAAAAGGGGAGAGAAACCCTTGTAAAGTCCCTCAAACAGACATTTTACAGCCTTCATGTCTCTGACAGGAAATGGGAAAAACGTTTGTCAGAAAGCACTGCCTCTTAAAATAGTCACTTCTCAAGACAAGTTTAGCGTCAATTAAAATATATAGCTCTAATAAAAAACAAGAGAATGACCAGATTCCTATCATTAAAACGCAAATGAACTACTTTTCCGTTTTTCTCAAAAGAGAAAAGCAGCTGTTGATTTAGCAAAAACACTGGGTCAGTGTCAGCAAAGACAATCTTACATTTAAAACTTGTAAATCGAGTTTTATTAGCTGGACCATTACAAGTGTATAATTTTATACATGTATTAAATTAGTAAATGTTTTTAACAATTATTTTTTTATATGTTATTGTCATCCAATGCATCACCAACTTGCCAATGGGGGAGGCTGTCGCAGGATTGCCTTTGCACACATAATTCCTTCAAACACCTGTGTCACACGGCTGCCTAACACCATCACTAGGGCAGGGGTGTCAAACTCAGTTCCTGGAGGGCCACAGCCCAGCACAGTTTAGCTTCAACCTCAACTAAACACGCGCTCGTTAGGTCCTTTAGGCTGTTTGAAAGCTTCAGGTTTGGGTCTCTCTGTGCAGGGTCGGAAGTAAACTCAGCAGGGCTCCGACCCTCCAGGAACTGAGTTGGACACCCCTGATCTAGGGAAAGTTGCACTTCTTAGATTGGATTCAACATGTGTAAAGTCAGGCAAATGTAAAAGGAGAAAGAACAGTATGTAAACAGGTGTAGTCGTACAATCAGTTTGGTAATGGTTGGGTTGGTGATGTCCCTTCACGTGTTGCCCATTACTGCAAAGGTACTCACATCGTAGTTTTGATGAAGTTTTGCCTTCTAAACTCAAATGCATTTGTGCAGTAAACAGCAGAGTTATGTCAGACAAGGGAGTTGGCATCACTGCGTTTAATTTGGTCCGGACCAAGAGAAACAGCTGATACATTGTTGCAGTCGTCTCCGGATTTAGTCGTCATTCACACCTCACTGATTGAAAATACACCAATGTGACATAATACGGGCCACTCAACGGTCACATATATTATCATCATGTTTCCTTGACTGCTTGTACGTAAACATCAAACCTGGGACAACGGGCTCTAAATAGACAGACTTCTCTACTTGATTTTGACCAGCGGCGTCTTTTTCTATATCATTTGTGTTAATATTAATTCTGATGCACGTTGCAAATGATGCTTGGATTACAAACTACTCCACATTTGATAAATTAGCTGCCATGATAAATGCTGCTTAGTAAACAGAAACACGCCAACCCATGACGTCACACACAGCAGGGATCAGAGTTCAATCATGCTCTCACCACAAAAGAACCACTCTAGAGTTCATTTGGATTTGTACTGAGACCATCTCCTCGAGCACTTTTGCTCGAATTTTTAGTTTGGTTGTTGCTTTATCACCTGCGGAAACGGACCATGCTAAAAGGGAAAACGAATTCTAGAACAAAGCGTGTCAGGTGTGAAAGCACCCTCATGGGGCGGTCACACTATGAAAAAGCTGGGAGGAACTTTGACCTGCGAAATCAAGTTCTGTAATGCGTCTTGAGGCACCACATTGGTGGGGTCAGTGAGCATTTTTGATCACTTAATATGAAGAAAATGTACATCCTTATGACGTCAGTATTGCTTTTAGGTTGATTAGTGAGCATCCTATAATAATCTGTTTGTTGGTGAGTTGAGTAGTGTGTTCAGTAGTGTGTTCTTGAACTTTTTTTAAATAAGTTCAACACCAGTGGTTTTACATATCCACATATTCATTTCTGCATATAATAATACTGGTTTTTGTGATTGTAATACATTAAATACCACAAGAGGGCGATATGGTGAATTAACCAGGTTTATATTGTAGGGTGTTTTCAAATGTTTTTGGTGCAGGGTTTGTTGGACCCCTGAAGAGGTGGGCGGGACTAAAAGGGGAAGTCGGGGTTTTGCTGAGGATTCGAGGAAATGTTCGTGACTTTTGGATTGTTTACTGTTTTCTCTCATTAAAAAAAGCTGTTTTTCTACGATATCTCAGCTTGTGCTCCCTGGGTTAAATGCTACTATACATATAGAGAAGAAGCGGTATAGAAGAGATGAGAACGTATGTGTAACGCCAGGATGCCACAATATTCGGTTTTAAACAGAACAGTTCGGTATGCCCTCCTCGGATGCGAACCGCAGTTTTCGGTTCCTCATTTGATTAACTCCTTAATGTATTTTTATTAGTTTCACGTGTGAAAAAGCAGATGTCAGGGAATGCTACGCACGTCCGCGTGCAACTATCCAATCCATGAACTGTTCCTTTGTGTAAATATCCAATCAGCGAACGCTAAAGTTAGATGAGGGCGGGACTTCGCTTTTCACACAGCCAGAGAAGAATTGTCAGCGTGGAGAAGACAGCGGTTTTTGCTGTCTTTGCAGAAGAATACCACATAGATGTAAAAAGAACGGTAAACAAAAATGTCTCCGTGTGCCAGCAATGTTTTATCAGATGTTATAATGCGAAAGGCAACATATGAAACACCGAGCGCTTGTCTGAGCCGTCTTCTGACAGCTATTCCTTGTTTCAGGAAACCAATGTGTCTGTGAGTGTATTGTTTGCCAGCCTTAAATCCCTCTCTTGCTGTGCTAATCACGCTGCTGAAGAAGCATATGCCCACCTCGATAAGATTGTTTATTGTTTTAAATTAAAGTGATTTTTTTTGTTGTGTCTTTATGTTTGATTTTTGCAAAATAAAATGAATTCTATGAAATACCCATTATTTATTTGTTCATGTGATCCATACACAGAACGATTTTAAAAAGACAATTTACTAAGCCATCAGAATTGAACTGAAAACCGTGGCTAAAAACTGCGGTAAGTACCGAACTGTGACCTTTGTGTACCGTTGCATCCCTAGTGTAATGTAGAAGTGTTGTTCCCTGAAATAAAGTAGAGTGAACTTATGCAAAGTGTCAAAAGCAAACTTTATTTAAAGTTCCAACAATACCTGTTATGAATCTTATGTCAAGTTAATTGTAACTTTGAACAAATAACAACCTACGTAATTTAGGATTAGTTGTTTGTACCCCTATTCTATCATTTTCATGTTTGCCCTACTGCGACAGAACATATGAGAGAGTAAAAGTAAAAAGAAAAGAGTGAAAGTCATGTGTTTTGTGCTATCTAATAATCAGAGAGTGACAGTCATGCTCGATGCGCACCAAGACCCTTCCCTAAATTTTTCTGTGTGAGAATTCAAAAAAGAGGCTGGTGTGTGAGTGTGAACTTGTGTCCATCTCATACTCAATGTATGAGACTTGAGAAACCTGAGATGTAAAAAAATAAAACTGTTGTCAAGATAAGGAGAAACAAAATAATTAAACAGTCAGATTAAACCCTCAAAACATTTACAATAAAGATGCTTCAGCAAAATACATAAGTAAAACCAATGAACACAATGAGTCTCTGACTGTTTTAAAACTATCAAAACACTGCATCTTTATCAACCATTTTATTTCTTCCAGTGTAAACTTTTAGCAAACAATACAATAGAATTGTTGGACAAAAGTTGTTTTTTAAGGCCAAGATCATTTGCACAGCTTTGTTTTTTAAGGCCAAGATCATACTTCAGTCGGTAGCTCACAGTCGTTAAGATTTTGTCAATTCATTCTGAAATCACAGAACGAATTCAACACACTGTACATTTGAGGTTTTGAGTCACAAGGCTTTTGTAAAACAACAATCTGTAGGAACGTTGCAATAGAACAAACAAAAGAAAGTCACAGAGATGACTTATTTCATTCTTATGACTAAGGTTTCAATATGTTTTGTAACAGAATAAAGAAATGAATCTTATACACAAACCTCTATGAACATTTCAGCTGAATTCCAAAATTTGGATAAATATTTATTACCATATTTATTAAAAGTACCATGCCATCATACTGGCCACAGTAACTACCAAAACAAAATATGTTTTCCTAAATCCATACTCTCTTAAAATCAAGAATACTCTCAGGAATGAAAAACACAGCCATTAAAAACAGATGTTAAACTGGTGTTTGGGGGGGAAAGTGTTCTGTAAAGGTCTTGGTCCAAAAATAGTGCATAGAGACAAACCACGCCATAGTTTCCTGTGCTTTCTGAGAACATCTGCAGCCTGTGACTGAGATGTTTGGTGCAGTACTCTCTGTCTAGGTCATTGTAGGAGGCGTTCTCTCATTGCTGACCATTTTAGTCTGCTTCCTGCTCTCAGAGACCTGAACTTGCACTGATCTCACAGCTTCAGCATGACTTTAATTATGGGCCTATAGTGAGACTGAGCGCTGAAGACAGATCAACACCACATGCTGCTTCAAAGATGCTTTACGATGTTTAGAGAAAGCACAGGATACTGGAATGATGGGGATTAATTTTGGCAAGCTACTATAACGTAATTTCCAGAATACTGAGCGTACCGGAAATTAAGCTACACCTTGAATTTAAATAGAATTTATATAGGCCCCGTTTGTAGGACACAGGAAACCACATGTAAACAATAAAAGCTTGTTTCAGCTTATATAAAATACAGTTGTCTGCCTGAAATGTTATTGATCGCTATCTTCATCTTCCTCCAGTTCCCCAACACCCTATATATCAGTGATCCCCAACCCCCGGGCCGCGGATCGGTACCAGGCCGTGGGTCATTTGGTACCGGGCCACACAAAGAAAAATAATTTCCATTATTTCCGTTTGATTTATTATCCAAGTATTAATGATGTTTTATTTTGAAAGATAAGATGGTTATACAGAGGGAGATCGCTGGCCAGAGTTTTTGAGTTACGAGAGCCGATGCAGAGATTCCTCTCTGAAAAAAAGGTCACCGCTAGCACCACATTTCAGTGACGAGGAATGGATCGCAAAACTGGACTTGTCACTTCAAGGGAAAATGACAACTGTTTTCAAGTTGGCAGCTAAAGTAGCTGCATTTAAAGCCAAACTGGATTTGTGCGGACGGCGTGTGAACAGAGTTGCATTTGACATACACTGGAGGGGATTTTGGAAGAGACGTGTTTTTGAGTGTGCGCCTTTGTTCTCCCCGCTGGTGCACGAACACCTGTCCTTGCTGTCAGAAGAGTTCGAGCGCTACTTTCCAACCACAAAAGATCCACAAATTGCCAAGGAATGGATCCGCGACCCATTTGTCAACAGAAAGGAAAGATCTTGCTCATGTCATGTTCTGTAGTCGGTGCGACGTTAGGAGGACGCCGCTAATTAAGTTGCACATGATTACACTGTGGATTTACATTCATTGTTATTATTGCTTTTGTGATAAAACACATTAGTTGTTGTAATATTTTTCCCTGTTTTTATATCAGAATTGATATGGTCCTAATGTTTCCTGGTGGTTCTCCTTCCGTCATTGTGTTGTGTAAGTTCTTACTTCATAGAAATGCGTTGTAGTCAGTCATTATCTGACTGAATATTGTAATTTATTAAACATGACTTTCTTTACTGGTGATGTAGCCTTCAATAAAACAGCTTCTGTAATTAACCATTGATTTTCAGCCCAATTGTCAACATAAATGGTTAAATATCTTGGCAGTAGACTTAGGTTTGTTACCAATGCCATGGATGTTTATCTCTACTTTTTGTTTCTTCCCATTGGAGCCTCTCTTTCATTCTTAAAATGGTGGCCTCATGAAATAGATGAAATAAGATGCCATTGTAATAACGAATGCAGGGTTGGGAGGAGAACGTTCAATGTGTCCCTGTGGTTTAGTGGTCAGTGTATCAGACACACACACATATGTAGTTGTGCATAACCAAAACTTGACCTCTTCCCCATCCTCCCCAATCTCTCTCGCACACATTGCTTCCTGTCTCCCCCCCTGCCCTGTCAATGGATCTGGTATTTTATCTGTAGTCTTTTTTATCACCTGTGTATATGCATTTCCTGTGTTCTGTTTCTTAAATAAAACAAATTAAAAAAGGTGTTTGCCCAAAAATAAATATTTATAAATAAATATAATAAATATTATGTATTAAAAATCTAACAAATGTTTCAATGACTTTTTATTCAAATAGTTTGTTGCATGATGTGATAAACCTTCTAAATGCAAAATATGATGGAGTGTAATAAATCCCTAAATAAAAGTCTACCTTTCTATGAAATAATAAAGCAAACAATAATTCTGAAATGTACATTGTAGATATCAGCATCTAAGCTTCCTTCAGAAATGATCAAATATCTAAGATTATTATCATAATTTGTTTTTCATGTTAAAATATAAAAGCAATCCTTGGCTTAGTTTAGGTGGTCAGTCCTGATTTTCAGCTGTGGTATCCAATCCTAAGACGTGTACATATGCTGTACAGTAGCTCAGCTTATATGTGATGTTTGGTGTGATGTTCCTCAAGACCATTTTGAAGCCAAAGTTTAAATAGAAGAAAGCAACAGCACGCAGTTACGTAACAAGCAACGAACACACATTCTTTCCAGTGTGCCAGCCGTCTGTAAATTTCCAGCAGCATGAAACATGGATTCTCTTTCTCTCAGACAGAAAAGCAAACAGAGCTGGCTGCCAGAGTTTGAGGGAGCCCCTGAAACCAAACTATGCGGTGGGACTCCAGCAGCCGGGCGCAGAAGATTAACTATCCGTTCACCACAACAGACTTCCAACAAACACCCTGCATCATTTTATTCCTCCATTTTAACAGCCTGAAAGTCACAAACACGCGCTTGCTTTCTGAGAATGAGAGGAATAAATGTGTGTTTTCACAAGAACGACAACCATTTTATAGACGCATAAGAATTAAAACAATACCAATGAAAATGGTCTAATTGTTCTCAAACTGGGGTACATGTACCCTTTTCTCAAAAATAAATAATTTATCTAAATCATTTATTAATAATTTATCGGGATAATCAGAAAATCACAACTTCTAAAATTAATGAATTTTGCAGTTTAATCTGTAAATTGCTGTTCACCGCTGTGTCTACTTCATTATCAGTGTGTGACCAGGAGAGCCAATCGAGATTGCCATCAATGGATCTGTAAAAGTTCTAAATACAACTGCACACAGACCTTAAAAATTCTGTTGCCTTTCATAAACACATACAGTCCCAGACAAAAGTCTTGTCCCTGAAGTGGATTGACCTGAAGTGCTGTTGAAATATGATACTAATCAATTTCCTTTTTACAAGAAATGGACCTTTGCGAAAATGCCTAAGATTCACCCTGAGACTAAAGTGTTGATTATCAAGAGGTTAGAGACCAGATGCACTGCTAATGTGGCAGTATATCTCAGCATCAAGTACAGAGGCTAACAAAAGATTTGAAGAGACTGGAGACATTTTTCACAAGCCCAGATCAGACAGATCCCGCAAGGCAACTGCTTGTGAAGAGCGTTTGTCGGCAAGAAAATCCAAAGCCAGCCCATTTTCCATTGCAGGTCCACGAGACCTGGTCATCTGAAGTCCTTGTGTCAACCAGAACAGTTTGTCAGATTCTGTTTTCAAATGGCCTCCATGGTCAAACAGCCAGCGCTAAAAGTGGAAGCTGGAAAAGTGGCACAGTGTTTATTTTTCAGATTAATCATCTGTTGAACAGTCACCCCAAATATTACAGGAGACCTACTTGAGGCCGCATGGATCTGAGATTCACATGGTTTTACATTCAGGAAAACAGGAAATATGGTTTTACATCCAGTATGGGGGTGTGCGGGAACCTGCAGGGTTGAAGGCAACATCAATAGTCTAAAACTCCAAGAAATCTTAGTCATCTCTTCTATTACAACCATAAAAGAGGGAAAATGCTGCAGCAGGATGTTGCTACATCACATACTTCGATCTCCACATCAAAGTTCCTCAAGGTGAAAAAGATCAAGATACTCGAGGATTGGACAGCCCAGTCACCAGACATGAAGCATCATTGAGCATGTCTGCAGTATTATGAAAGGGCAATCATGGAAGACGAAATCAAATATTGATGAACTCTGGGAGGCACGCAAGACTGCTTTCTTTGCTATCTCTGATGAATGGACCAATAAATTGTAAGAAGCCTTGCAAAACTGTGCAGTCCTTCAAGCTCATGAAAGTCATACAAGGTATTTTACATTTGGACTTTTTGTCTATGCAGTAAGTTTGATCAATTTCTGGACAAACTTGGATCTTTTGATAAATGATAAATCTTTTTTTTTTCAGTGAAACTCATTTTTAGTGCATTAAACATAACTTTGAGGGTTTTCTAGCTTTTCCTTTGAACACCAATTGATTATTTAATAGATAAGCAACAAGAGGTTTGTCATGGACTGCCCTTATGTGATCATGCATTTTCTCCTTTAACAAACATAACAACAAAATACCGTCCAGGACCTTTCCTAAATTGAGTCCAACATTGAAGAGCTGTCTGCCTCTGCCCAAGAAAATCCTTTATTTAACAAGTCAACATGGCAGTTTACTCGACATAATTGTTATTTCTCATAAAATTGGTTGCTGGTGAAAAATAATTTATTAATAATCTATTTATAGCCAGTAATTAAGAGTCATTGGTAGTCATTGAGATCTTAGATTTTGAATTTATTAAAATGCAATTATCAAATAGTATCCCCACATTAAATTCAAATGAATATTTAAATAGCATGACTTTTTAAAACATAAAAAGGTTTATGGGTGGAGCAAAGTGTTGCCATTGGCAGCATCTAATAACACAGAAAACAGGCTTTAATCTGAGTGAAATGATCTGAAAGCAAAATAAACTGTTTTTTTTTTGCAGTCAAGTAAATAACATAGGGTGAACTTTGAACTAGTTAAGAAGAACATCACATGGAATTTACACAGGCCATGATTTAGTACGGTACTGTATGGATTCACAGATAACAGTGCCAACATTAGGATGGCATTGCAATACGAAGCATAATTGAGCCACAGCTTTGCGCAGTTTACCTTCAACCCTTGTTTATTCTCTGCAAGTTCCAAAGATTTTTGTGCGTCTTTTTGTAATCTCTTAGACGTTATAGCAAAACATTTACATAAAATGGTTATACACTCATGTTTATAGAATTGCTCATTTGTTTTGTCAAGACTTTGAGGTTAATTCAAAGACAAATTGAAAACATTTTTTTACGAGACTTTTGGTTTGTTCTTCTGGACTGGTGTTTACATGCTCATATGGATATTGCATTATATGCACGTTATTTCTTAATTATGCAAAAAATTTATAAAAAATACAGCATGAAAAATATTATCTCAAAGCAAGATTTATCTAGCTCAAGTGCGGTAATGCTTTGTGACACTTGTTTATTTTTCATTTATTTATTCGCACATTAGGCCCAAACATTATAAAGCTAGTAACTAACACCAGATGTTTTCCAAAACACTTTGTAAAGCTTTCAGAGTTGTGGAGTTTTTAAAAGAATAATTTTCGTCTCGTGATCATTTACAGTTATGTTTAACCAGACTTTTATTGCATGTTGTGTATGACCACAATCCGTTAAACATCTGTCCCTTCTGCAGAAAAGGAATTCAACAAAACATGTCATGATGTCTGTTTGGAAAAATACATGTTAAATATGGATTTCCTATTGTTGCCACTCATTCTGAAATTAATTCCAGGCACTTGAGAGACAATGAGAGTTTAACATTAGAACATGTAAATGTTTTGATAGTGAGATGTACGATTTTTAAAGTAAAAACATTCCTGACTATATACAGTGCTCAGTACACCCCAGTTTCCTTTCAGAATCAACATTTTCAATAACATACTATACTACAAAATACTCCCACAAATGTGACCCGTGACCCATTGATTTGCACACAGAAAAAAAGTGATTTCCTAGCAAAAATGGCCAAAAATGAGTACACCCCAATTCTAGTCTTAGGAGAAAAGCCACACCACAGACTACGACATTCTAATTCTCCAGGCATTCAACCACATGTGTGTCTAATGGTTATTATTTATTTTATTTTTTTTGCGTGAATGATTTTTAAAATTCTGCTTTTTCCCATAGACTTGTATTGGCCGGAAATCATTCTGCAACCAGCGCCATTGGGGCCATCTGTTACACTTTATCTGCTTGTCTACCTTTTCCCCCTTTGTTGTTATTTTCCTCTCAGTCGTGTCTGTGTGTTTCCCTTCTCCACCTAGTTCCTCGTCTTCTCTGAGTAGTTCTCCCAGGTGTTCTCTGTCTGGTCATTAGGTTTTCAGTACAGTGGTACCCCGAGATATGAAACTAATCCATTCCAGAGTGACGTATCTCGAACAATTCGTATCTCGGAGGAAGTTTTATATATAAAACCCCTAATCCGTGAAATGGCTCTCTGAAACAACAGTATGACTAGATGAAAAAATGGAAAACCAGAGAAAAGTCAAGTAACGTTTCTTCAATCCTTAAATCTACACATTGTTAATGTAATAAATGATAATAAAACACAAGCAAAATACGTAATATGTACACAAATGTGAAACCTTACCTTGAGAGTGAGGCGATATGTCGGAGGAGGTGGAACAGGTGGCGAAAGACATTTCAGCATTACGTAATATTTCACGAGTTACTGACACCAACACGGTTTCAAGCACAAGCGGAGAGAATACAGAGCATGTGAGAAGGGATGGAGAGACGCTTCTGAGAGGAGGTTTCTCTAACTTGTGCTACAGAACAGCTCTTTCCACGTTATAAACATTATTTTTTTATAACACCTTGACTCTAACATTTGTTATAGTACATTATTGGTAATCTACACATAATGTTTCGGTCGATTTAAAACTGATTTAAAATGTTTTAAGGCATATCAGCCCCTCAAAGTACACTTTCTTCAAAGGACGCCGAAGTGCAGCACAGTGTCAGACAAACAAGTGGAAAATAGAGCAGAATTGTTTGTTATTGTTCATTTCTCGAATTCTTTTTTTTTTTTTTTGTATCTCGAAGCCAAAAATTTCCCACAAGACCTTTCGTATCTCGAACATTTCGTAACTTGAAGCGTTCGCATCTCGGGGTATTACTGTCCATAAGTTCCTTTCTTTCCTTTCTTTGTTGCTGGTTTGTTGCATGTATGCTTGCAGGTTAGTCTGAATGGCATCATCTTTATAATCAAGTTCTATATTTATTGTTTATCTGTTTAAGTGAGTAGAGTTTCTTGTCTTCTGTTCCTTAGTTAGTTTATCCTGTGTTTATCCTTTAACCTAGTTTTAGTTATGTGAGGTTATCTCCCCACATGGCGCTTTATTTTGTACTTTGTGTTTCTGCAGCACTTGAGTTCTGTCACCAGCAAATCCCGACACCATCGCTGCGGTTTGGCTTCACTTTGCCAGCTAAGTGAGACACAAACTTTTGTTTCATTGTAATATAAACATGATGTTAATAACGGTAACAAATGCAGTCACCTGAATGTAATGTGATGTATTCTGCTATTACGTGTCATTTGGTTGAAAGACGCATGAAGCAGAAGGAGTTTATAAAACTCTGAGACTAGACCAACCAACAGTTGATGCAGCCTTCAAATGATCCGCCAACTGGGTCGACTGCATTCTCCGAAGGATGCAAAACCTGGATTGGGATGCAGCTTTAAAATCTGAGTTGGGTGTGCTGACTGAGCAAAATAATTCTTAGTAGGGCTGTGCAATTAATCATAATCGCAAAAAAACAAACTAACAAACCGCACATGAAATTTTATCTGGTAATTTATTTAGATTTTTATTTAGAATATGTTCTTGTGCGCATGATTTTTACATGTTATTGTTATAATTGGAATTCATGGTTAATTATTCTTTTTTTTTCATGTTGTCTGACAATTACAGTTGTTGAAAGCATTTAATATGTACCGGAATGTATGTGGCTTGTTGGGAAAAGAAAAAAAAGTTATTGCTAATATCTCAATATGATTATTTGGCCCATATCGCACAGCCCTAATTCTTAGTAAAGGAAAAAAGATTGAAAATATATTATAGAATATAAGTAGATTTCAGATACCAGGGCTGATTTAGTGTGTACACCCTCTTGGTAACTGTTGACCTCGGTATTTACTTCATGTATGTACAAATCAACTTATTTAACTGCATTCCTCCAAAAACGTATACCTCCTAAAAGGAGACAGCTTTTGTTTTTGACAGCCTGGGCAAAATGACATGTAAAAACCAGATGAATGGTGGTGTGTTGCTGTAAGCAAAGTTAGAATGGCTCAAGAGGTTGAGGTTTGGGTTGACATGTACACTGTTAAATTGTGCAATTATTTTGCCTTGGAAAACTAGACCCAGATACAAGTTCTTTCACAGGTTTTAAGGAAGTTAAATAAGCAACAGGTTTTTAAAATGATTTCCAGAGTATTCACATATTGAGGCAAGATGCTTTTGTTCATGTTGGAAGTTAAAATGGTTCATAAGTTGAATTTTAAATAGTGCATTTCACTGTACATTTATAGTATTTATGGTCTTTTCTCTCTCAATCAAACAGGGAAACCATTTATGATCTGGTTTATACATTGGAGACAGATTTACATACTAATAAAAAGTCAAATAAAACTGGCACTTAGCCATGACATGTTACCCACTAATTTTTTATTGGTAACCAAACTCAAATGCTGGAAAAACGCCCATAAGAATCTGAATATGTTTAACATAAACCCAGCCACCAGTCAACCGTGTTTGGGAAGGGTTTGGCATTTGTCCGGCACATCTAGCAATGGTATATGGGGCAAACATGGCCAAAGTCTTGCAGAGGTTGCATTGTTTTTATTGTGGCAATCATGACATGAGCCAAACAACATATAAAGGCGTGTAAAAATATTATGACACCCTTTGACAATTTCGGTATATGGTAACAATTTTATTATACAAATACGAATATATTCGAGATATGAATATAATTCGTTCCAAGTTTTACATGTAAAACGCCTAATCCGTGCAACGGCTCTCAGAAACTACAGTATAAGTTGATAAAAAAATGGAAAACCAGACAAAAATCAAGTAACGTTTCTTCAATCCTTAAATCTACACATTGTTTATGTAATAAATGATAATAAAACATTAGATAATAACATCGAGATATTTCACGAATTACTGACACCAACACGGTTTCAAGCACAAGCATGAAGAATACCGAGCGTGTGAGAGGAGATGGAGAGCACGTCACAGCGTTTCTCTAACTTTCGCTACTAACTTTCTAACTTTCTATTTCTTTTAGGACTCCTTGACTCTAACATTTGTTTTAATACATTATTGGTAATCTACACATAATGTTTCGATTGATTTAAAACTGATTTAAAGTTTTTTAAGGCAAATTAAAGTACACTTTCTTTAAAGGGAGAAAAGAGCACAAGGACGAGGAAGCGCAGCGCGACATCAGAAAACAAGTGGAAAATAGAGCAGAAATGTTTGTTATTGTTCGAATATTGAATTTTTTTCATATCTCAAAGCAAAAAATTTCCCGCGAGACCTTTCGTATCTCGAACATTTCGTAACTCGAAGCATTCGTATCTCGGGGTACCACTGTATAATGTTTGTTTCAATTACATTTATTTGCACAAATATCCATACTTTCTTATATAATATCACATTTTAATCATGTACCCAGCTTTTTATTCATTTCTGTTAACCCATCCCCCTCCTGTAAAACTTGGAATATTCCATAAGTCAGCTTTTCAGTAGAAAGTTGCGTCACTTGGATCTTTCCAAAGTGTAAGTTTTTATCAATTTCTTATTTATGTATTTTGATGATTTTGTGTTGATATCTTGGAGCATCATTTTAAAAATACTATTCTGTTACTCAAATTATATCAAAGTTTTATTTAGTTTACTGTAAAAATGCACATATTTAATAAATAACTGAATTTGCAGAATTACCTGCTTCTAAAATAATGTGCATATTTAGCAGGGATTTCCTAAAAACTCAGTCCTGTTACTTGTAAAGAATAAAAAGTAGTAACAATACAAAAACAGCACCCATCTTTTAATTGTAAATCTTGTAAAACATTTACATACGCAACGTAAGATACTCATTTGGAATACTTTCGTATGTATGCTACTCGAATCTGTTTTGAGGTCAAGTAAAAAAAAGACATTTTGAAAAATTACAACAGGCAAATGGCATCCATTTGATGGAATAGCTCATAACTTAAAAAAATATATATAGAAACATATTTTTATGCAAATACGTTGTTGATTTTTGTCCACCTTGTCACGTATTTAGTTTCCTTCAAGTAATAATAAGTTTTTTTTTTATATTTTAACAGAGGTCTTATTTCCTCTGTTAAAATATTAACTATATGAAAATTAACTAGGCGCCATAGTTTGCATGACCAGTGGTGTTGGGTAAAGAATGTGATATTTTGTCAACCAATGAACTCTGAAGGCTGAAGGTGCTGGAGACTCCATCACCAAACCCTGAAAACATGTAAATGTTCTGGCTCACTAACAATAAAAACACTTCAAACGTGCAAGTTTATAATTACTTGACATTAATTAAGTACTAATTAATACTTGCAGCGTTAAGTATTTGAAATATTGACTATTTGAATATGAAATTTTATATTCTCAATTGCCGAAAAATGAACTATATTTTTAGTCAATGGTTAGCTACTTCATAGGAATAATTTGCGAGTCGGTCATCTAAAAATAACTTCCTTGCAACTTCACTATTAGTCATATGTAATCTAATTATGTACTGAGCACTCACTGAAATGCATTCCAAGACTCAAATAATTTTGCAGACAGGAAATGTACCTTCTATTCTTGAACCTTTCCACCCCGATATTAGACTTTTCAGACAGAGGTGCTAAAACAGTCACTATTCCTAAACGTATTCCTAAACTCTCCGTTCTACCAGTTTTAACAAATATATCACATTTTTCCATTTGCATAATTGCTGTCTATGAGGATCTCCAGCCTGCTTTTGAACAAGTCTGGAGTTTGATGAAACAGGAAGAGCTCTATTACAGCACATTCATGGAATAAAATGAGGTGGAAATGAAAATATAGTCTAACATCCCACATCTCTGCTTTAGAAGAGACGAGTGGGATCAGAAAAAACAAGTACTTCATAAAAGACATGCGCTATGTCACGTCTTCTGGCAAAACACAATGATTTACTGTAAACGATTTGTGTTTAAACATTTGTGGTTTTCAAATCATAGAAGTATCACAAAAAGAAAAGCAATGTCAACGAGGAGGTAAATGGCAAAGTTAACATTCAATGGAAACAGAGTTATATTTAGACTTTCTAAGTGATTTAAAAAAAAAAATACCTTATGACTTTAACCCCTAAAATTCTCTGCATGCACCTGTTTTTGGGCCAACACAATGGCTTTTTTTAAATTAAGTAGGAATGACATGCCCCACCTGTTGTTTAATTTTGATTTCAAATATAATGTGTAATTAGTTGTAATATTTTTGGTGAAAATGACAAGAGCTATGACATAATTTGCAAGGTAATTCAAAATAAAATGTGAGAAAATTCATGAAAGTAGAACGAGAAAAAAGCATAACCCTTGGAAGTACAAGACCTGGGAGATGGCTTGTGTTTTTCAAAGTTCTCAAGCAAAAAAGCCCAATAGCACAAAACACGCTTGGAACAGTGTATAAGGTATAGAAGAGTTTCGCCTGTTTTTTGATACAATCTTCCCATTATTTTGACCTGGTCTTTTCTTTTGGGGGGATTTATTTTGAACACTTTCTGATTTTTGTCATGTAATAAAATATTTGTTAAAAAGGGAAGCTGGGGTTGTATAAAAAATGATAGCAAGCATTGCCACAAAAACTGTTTTATTACAGCAAATTGTAAAGTTTAATTAGCTTTAATTGATTTTAAATGCAGCGAACTCTAATACTCTAATTAATAAGTTAAAACATTGTAGAGCACTGTGCAATCGAGTACGTTAGAGGTTAGATTTAGAGACTGTCTGCAAATGACAGAAAAACCAATCGCAGAAGGTAATATTTTGCCCAATAAACCCCTGAATTCTATGTTTTATTGATGTGTTTATGTCTGATGCAAAGACATGTCACATTTGGAATTTAAGAGCAGAAAACATCAGATTTGTTTCTAATCATTGTCCCTTAATTCTATAAATATTCTCCTGCCCTCACCAATCTTTACTGCAGACGCACATTCAGCTCTAGCAGTCACTCTAGCCTACTGTGGTTCAATCAGAAGACGTGCAACAACAGAGATCTTGGGTTCGATATGTTCCATCAAAGTGTCTAAATGCAGACAATGGTGGAAGTACTTTTGAGTTTGTTGCTTTATTGACATTCCACCATCGATTCACAGATGATGATTCATTATTAAAAGGACAAACACTGATCCACTCACAGGTTCTGTAAAGATTTTCTACAACACTCTGACGCTGATGTTTGGAATGTGACATCAAGGTAGAATGGGTTTCTTCTACCTCACAACTGAAATACTACCAACTTTTTGGTCCCTTTTAAATCAAATTTTCTTTAAAGGTGATCAAGCATCTTAATGAATGTCAAATAATCTCAAACAGCATCAGAGAATCTGAACTAATATCCATCCAGAAACTAACCGTGCTCAGGTTTAGCCTAATCATATTGAGAAATTACACCTTGCTACCCAACTATGAACATTTACAAGGACATAACCTGCCATATCTAGTAGTAACGGTAGCTATATGAAGACAATAAAGGTAAATTTATTTAATCTTGTATATTGTAGGCCAAACATGTTATTATGTTAAACATGTGAACGTTGGCAAATGGCATATTACCATCCACTGCTGGCCACAGAATTTTACAATCTACAACATGTTTCAAGTTCATTAAAACTGTATAACGACCAGACAGAGATTATCCCAATACCTAAAACGATCGAAAAGAAGCATGTCTCTTGCAAACTTACTTTTTAAGTGGTTATTGTTAAAGTTTTGCAATGTTTTTGTTCCCTCAAATAATGGTCAACCCAAAGCCAAATCAAAGTCCTGAATCAGAACACAATGCTGTTCTGCCTCCCACAGTTTTCTAGTTATAATGAAAACAAAATTTGAGAGGTTTCCACAAGATTAATTTTATTATTCCTGCTGTGTTGGATCTGAAGAGTAAAAGCTTTTGGAGGTTTTATAAACTACATCTAAAGTGGGAAAAACTCCTTTAACGTGACATAATATAAACACAACCAACAGCAGTTCATTCAAAGCGTTACTGATCTTCAAACACAATTTGTGTACTTTACAATTGTCTTGTGCATTTTGTTGCTATTATTTTTTAAATTGACAGTATACTTTATTTATTGAATTAATACAATTATACGTTTTGTATTTGTACTAAGCTAACTCCAATGAAAACATTAAATTGAAACTAACTTAATGTCATTTTATTTGTTGAAGTAACATACAATCAATCAAAGTGGTTAACAGCAATGTTGCATAACTTCTCATCCCAATAGACGTCCATTGTTCCCAGGAATTAACAAAAGGGCTAAATGTTCCAGACAGAGTTTCTTCACAGAAAGGGGGACTACAGTACGTTTGACATCTCTCCTGAACCTTTGGGGTTAAGAAACTACCAATTAAACCTGTGTGTTTAGTGGTTACCACAGGCTGCCAAAATTCATAATTCAGAGTGTCATTGCTTGACACTGTACTTTATTTAAACGAAAGATTTTAATCCACATACAAACTCCAAGTTGTGTCTGGGCTTAGGGAGCTGACGGCAGTAGCAGGCACAAAGGTGCAGGAGCAGATAAACACAATTTATAAACAAAAAATTGACAAAAGAGCACAAGGAAACAGCATTCAAACCGACTCCCTGACGATTTTCTAAACACAATCCATATTACTTCTACAGTGGTACCCCGAGATGTGAATGTATCAAGTAACGAAATGTTCGAGATACGAAAGGTCTCGTGGGAATTTTTTTTGCTTTGACATACGAAAAAAATTCCAAGATGCAAAAAACACCAACAGTTCTGCTCTATTATCCGCTTGTTAAGTCTGACGTTGCGCTGCGCTTACAGATCCTGGCGCCCCATTCTCCCATTGCAGACAGTGCTAAAGGGGGCTGATACACTTTAAAACACTTTAAATCAGTTTTAAATCAAGCGAATCATTATGTATAGATTATCAATAATGTGCTATAACAAAAGTTAGAGTCAAGGTGTCGTTAAAGAAATAACGTTTATAACGTGGAAAGTGCTGTTAGAGAAACTCTGTGACGCGTTCTCGCGGCCTATCCATCCCTATTCACACGCTCGGTTGGGCCATACGCTTGTGCTTGAATCCGTGTTTGTGTAATACCTCGGGAAAGCTAACCTTCCTACGTCGTGCCGTAATGTTTTCTGCCATCTGTTCCACCTCATCCGACACATCGCCTCACTCTCAAGGTAAGGTTTCATATTTGTGTACATATTACGTATTTTGCTTGTGTTTAATTCTGTTTTATTATCATTTATTAAATAAACAATGTGTAGATTTAAGGATTGAAGAAACGTTACTTGATTTTTCTCTGGTTTTCCATTTTTTCATCTTCTTATACTGTTGTTTCTGAGAGCCATTGCACGGATTAGGTGTTTTACATGTAAAACTTGCTTCGAGATACGAAAGCCACCCTGGAACGGATTTATTTCGTATCTCAGAGTACCACTGTAATTAATAATGACAGTGCATCACAAGCTGGAACGTAAGCTGAAACATAAGCTGAAACACATCTTGCCACGACCAGTTTTCGAACCACAGACTTGCACTTTGACCAGTTCAGATGTGTAAATGATATTCTGTGAGTTTTCGAGCATGTTTAGGCCATCAAAAATATCACAAAAAGCTACAAAACAATTATGCCCCCGTTCATATGTTGCTTAATTCCCTTGGCTTGATCCGTTTCAAACAAGTCTTGCTCCAGAAGGCATTGGGATAAAGTCCTTAATTTTATTAGACGGGACAAACCTGTTTTGAATGTTATTCCACATTTTGGTGGAAAAAGTACAACTTTCTGCCAAAATTCAACAATTTAAAGCTGAGTCAAAGTATCTGTAAACTTGTTGAGTTTGAGTTTTTGAGCAAATGCCTCACTGAGACACATGTGGTTGCGCTGCCAAGCATAAAAGCTAGGTCTAACTTTAAACATTCCAGACACAAACGGCAGACTTCCAAGTAGAAAGCGTGAACAGTGGCTGAGAGCTACAAGTCTTAACAAATGAGATCAAACCCTTTGTAAATGACAGCCTAGGATTAGTATGTCTGGCAAAGCCTGATGTTTTATGATGTTTTTACCCCATTTACTCCTGCTCCTGGAATCCTTTGTGTCTTTTCCCCAATTTTCATTCTTTATAAAGCACCATCTTATGCAAGGAATGCACTGTATGATGAGGTCCTTGTCAGTCTAAAGTACTGATCTTCAGCCTCGTTAACTGCTGCCTTGAGGTACGTCTCAGAGCAAATTCTGAACCACAAATGTTAACTATTTCATTTTTATTGCTTGTTAATGGTAAATAATTGAGAAGGAGACAGAGAATAAAAGATATCTTGCCTGACACTTTTACAACACATTCAAATGCAAGTTGTAAATGCACAGAATGTAAGATATATCTGAGCGCCTTCGTACTGCCACCAGCAGACTGTGAATCACAGGAACAATCCAAATACTTGGGAAATTCATGTGATTTGTGTGTTGACAGAACTTCCTCTTACTCAAAATATACATTTACTCATTTGCCATGCTAAAAACGTATTAAAACAGTCTTATATGTTCTCTTTCTACGAGTATTATTTGAAAGTCCCAAATGGAAATCAAAAGGTTCATATAAAACTGGATTTAAATGCAACTGCACAAAATTAGCATTTCCTGGAGAAAATCAATGAGTGCTGGTACATCGTTCCATCGTTTATAACTTTGTTATTTACAAATTTATTATGAATGTTAATATTACATTTTAAAAACTTTTAAGTAATCAGCAGAATAATTAGAGATATGGTGCCCAGTAGAAGTACAGTTGGAGCACGTGGATTTTCCGAGTAGTCCTGCAGAAAGTAGCGCGGTGAACAACGTCATGCATGTTGTAGTGCGCATGTGCAAATACAGAGCAGACACTGTTCCCTCAAATCCACATGAACGATGTTGGGGTTAGTGCCCACGAGTCATTGAGTCCACAATAATCGATGCACAGTCAGAGTGAGCCAACTTTCTTTTTGACAAAGAACCCCGCTCTGGTCGGCGACGATGACTGGACAATGATGGCAATGACACCGTGAACCCCTAGAGGGCAGCTATAATCATACACACGTCATACAACCGCATTTCATATTTTACACCTACAGTGAAATCCATGTTTATATGCGCAAAAGCAATCATGCATGATGTCTGTGCGTGCATGACATCAGTTCACTAATATCATTGTTTGAGCACACTGACCATACCAGCTCCACCAAAATATGTGATTGTTTTTTTCTGTTTAGGTGAACAATGAATATAATTTAATTTTCAAAAATAAATACAAAAAAAAATTAATATGATTTGAATACCCCCTCTTCTGGAAATCTGCATTAACACAGAAGTCACATTTGTATTTTACAATTAAAACGAATTAAGAAAATATTGCTAGATTATTAAACAAAATGTTCACTAACATTAAAGAGTGTAGCTTTTTGCATTTGCAAATTGCCTTAACAGAGATGCGACCAAAAGCCCTTTTGAACAGTTTCATCAGATTGAGTGTCTCAGCAATACAAATATACCATCAACAGCATAACTCACCAACATTAGCTTTTTCACTGAACGGTTCACTTTGCAGGGCACTCAGTCCTAAAATGTTCTCATAAATGGTTGAAATTTTAAGTATGATGCATTGTACTTAATACATTTCATATACATGTAGAACAAAAATTACTCATAAGAACAATGAATGCTGAAACATAATCAATGAAGCAACTTTTATTTGTCACACACATACACACGCATGCACACACATGGTTGCATTCTGTATGATTGGACCCCTCTGACCTTAAACACAGACAAGGGGAAAACAGGGTATTGCTGATGAGAATTAGCTAAAAAAATACAGTTTTTCAAAGGGTACTGTGTTATCAGGGAGGAAAAGCCTTAGCAACATCCCATAATTCACACCGGACCCAAGACATAGTTCCTCAGGGAGGGTAGAAGCATGCAGAGGTGTGAGTGTGCTTGAGGAGGAATGCAGAGCATCTCATTATCTTGTTCTCTGGGGGAAGTTGTTTTGACTCCCTTGTTTGAGGCCATCTAGAAGAGATGAGGGAAAGCAGAAAGAGAATTCCTCTACTGACCCCTGGCCGCTGCAGCTATGAAAGCCCACTGCTCTGGGCATGTGTTCCCGGTATGGTTGTTCACTGCTGTGTGTGCACTTGGATGGGTTTAAATGCTAAGCACAAATTCCTTGTATGGGTCACTCCATACATGGTCATAATGTCACTTTCACTTCACTGTCCATCACCAGTCTCCATCTTATCAAACATGTGTTGAATAACTGAGGGCTTCACCTAATCCAATCAGCAGCAGTCCTGTAATCAAAGCTCAATATTAGATGTCTTAGGATCCCACGGTCCTCGTCGAGAAAATGGCGTTGTTTGCATTCAGAGACCAGCTGTTCAGATCCATAGTTCCTTTATTTGGCGAGAGCAGGGCAACAAGAGCCTGTCACAGAAAAAGAAAAGAAAAGGGTGCCAGGAGGGAAGATAAGAGATGGAGAGAGAGATGCGACTGCCTCCACCAAGGGCCAAAGGAGAAAAACAAAAACCTAAACAACTTAACAGTAAACCACATATAACACGCTCAATACAATCTTTGAAAATGCAGAGACTTTATTGGGACTCTCCGCCAATGAGAACCTTTAGTGTGGAGAAAAGTTATGGAAAAGTGTCACGAGTTTAATTCTCAAATTAAGAAAGTGTGGATATTAAAACTTCCACATCCCTAAGGCTTCTGCACTCATCCGAATTGAGATTCGCACAAATCTTTAGATGGCTTCACAGCAAGGTGCGCTTCCTCTGGGTCAAAAAATACCAGACAGGCGCACAAGCTCCCTGTGATCAGCCAACAACAGTATTAACTGCTCAATGTGATTTTTCTAGATGTGTCCTTTGATTTCCTCTCTGTCGTCATCGTCTTCTTTCTGCTCTTCTTTTTCATGTGCAAAGTCGCTATGAAAACATGGGTTAAACACTCCTGAGCTGCTTATTTACATCCTACTCCAGTCATCAAAAGAACCAGCTTTCATTGCTCGTTCTCCTCGCGAACAAAAAACTATTTGATATGGCAGAGCAAAAAAGCTCTCGTTAGCGTCCGTGGTTTTCGATCGAGGTGCGTTCATGCTACTGAAACTTCAGACTAAAAATTCAGATAGGTGTGTAGAGGCCTGTTCTAGGATGGTGCCCTTCCAGGAGAGAGACTTTGCTTGACATGCAGATCATAAAAGATTTGATGAAAATTCTTTAAATTCTTGTTTGAATTTAGCTTTGAAAAAGGGAAATTTTAAATGAAAAAAAAAAAAAAAATCACAGAAATAATTATGCTGTACCAAAACTAACCACCTCAATATGCATGGTGACATGCCCATTTGACCCTTAAAGCATAAAACGTTATAGAGTTTAAAAGGTTAACATTTCTGCTGTAGTAATTAAAAAGGAACATGTTCCAAACTAAAGACACATCTTTAAAGATCGGCAAATCAACACTGCTCTGTAATCTGCTTTGCTGTGCATTATTTTAGCTTTTTGTGCAAGGTTCCTCTAAATTTCTTCAAATGTGGCAGTAAATAAAATGTATTATTGTTATAAATAATTCCTGAACTTCCTCAAAAAAAAATTACAAAACAGTGATTTCATCAGTGAATATGTGTACAATCATCATTATAATGACTAAAATTGTTCAGGTTTGTTACACACATTTCCCTGTTAATGTCTTAACTTGTTACAAATTTACCACTTCATTCACATTTACTGCTGAATTTAATCCATTATTTACCTCAGTTTAATTGGACATTGGCTCCCTCCATTGCAATGTCACATTATATACTAATCAGGGTAAGCAAGACAATATTGTGGAAGAGAGTACTGCGGATTTTTCTTCTTTGTCATGCATGCTGGTGAATGTTTGGATTGACTGACCATGAAAACCACAGGAAGTGTGGGAGCCAAAAGGTGGGACAGTAGCGGTAAACCCCATGACATCACAAGCTTCACAGCCATTGGCTGCTTCTGGAGCAAAAGGGTTTAAAAGCCAACCAACAGACATCTTCCACTAACATCAAAACATAGCAAGAGACGCGTGAGGACCTCAGCACGTTCAAAAACACTTCTGGAAGAGAAAGAAGTAAGTCATTGCTTTCTTTTCATCTTGTAGAATGTTTAAAATACGTTGTTGTATTAAACTGGCAGATGTTGGAATATTTAGCATGCGTAAAACATGCCTTTTTTCACTTACAGCTGTCAAGTAATGAACATGGTGGATTGAAACACTGAAATATTTGCATTAATTTTGATTTTCCAGTAATAATACTGGAGTAGATAACAGCCACAGTTTATTCCTTGTAAAGATGATCACCCTCCATGAATAAAAAAAAGGAACTTGGGGTTATAGCTCATACAGGCGTTAGTTTTGGCTCAGGACTCATTTATTCCTGTAACACAACCACAAAATTAAACTGCCATACAAAAGAATACTGGACATCTCTAATGCTTAAACAAAACACTTGCAATCTGTGTTCAGCACTGCAGCCACAAACTCCAGGCCTTGGCTCAGAGCAATGAAGTTTCTAATGAGAAAGTGAGTCTGGAGCCCGAGGCATGCTTTTCTTGGGGTTGTGGCTGCTACAGAGTCTACATATAACTCTCGGAATTATACAGCAGAGATGAACATTAAAGGGAGTGCTAAAAACCCATAATCTCAGATTCGGTGAAGTTGTAGCTGAGGCAAACGAGAATGGCATCTTCTGAGGTTTAACAAAATTCTTGAGGTGGTTTACATTTCAGCAAAACAGCACCATGACTATGCATGAGTCTTTTTAACCATTCTTCTGTTCATCCCCCCCCCCCCCCTTTAGACTGCATTGCACAGAAAATGAAAGCTGTAATCATTATAACCCTCCTCATCGCCACAGTCTTCTCTCTTCCTGTAAGTTTACTTCAGATTTTTTTTAACTTATCAAACCCAATCCTTCTTCCTGTAATTAGAATTTTATCTTTTTTTTAAACAGGTTAAGCGCTCGGCTAGCAGTTCAGAGAGCTCAGAAGAACATGTGGCTGCTCAACGGGCAAGTATTTTAATAGAAACGAAACAGTATGAATGTATATAAATAGTTCTGCACTTTTAAAATAAACATTGTGTCTTATGCAGACACCCCCCCTAGGGGAGAAAGCTCCCGCTAATGTACTTCAGGCTGAACCTACACAGGTAAAACCTATTCCCTAACCTCAAAAAACTATGTCATTTCTGCCTCACCCTCAGAAGTCTCTGCATACACCAGTGCTGTTTAAATTAAGAAGGAATGACTGACCCCCCCCCCCCCTTTGTTTAGTTTTGAATATAATGTGTCTGTTTCAAAAAGCTTTTTAGTTTTTATATTTTTGGTTTCAATTGAAGATTACAAGAGTCGACCCATGATTTGCATGGTATTTAAAAATCAAATCTCAGAAAATGCGCAGCCGTCTTAGACGCCTTCAGGGCCATCTAGTGGTGAAAAGAAGGGATAACCCTTGGAAGTACAAAACCTGTGACAGGTTAAAACAGGTGTACTCAAAAATGAACTTGAAAGCTCCACGTTACAAATTTCCATTCAGTTTGAAATCCTGAAAATGATAAAAATATCAGTTTTCTGGCAACACTTTGAGAGTCATGAAGTCGTAATCTGATTAATTTACCTTTACAGAAATCAAAGTGCAACCGTACGTGAAAGACATTGCGTGTAATTTAAATCTTAGTAATTTGGTGAATAGATTTAAAAATGTAATCTTTTATATTTACTTGGGTTCATTTCTAGTTCTTTTACTGCTCTACGTTTCTTCAACCTGCCTACTTTCTTTACAGGGATTAACACCTATCCTGTTCCTGTGGTCTCTTTTTCCGTCTTTTTACTGTTTTGCACTCTCTATATCACTCTTTCTCTCTCGTTCTCTTTATTTTGCTCTTGTTCCTCTCTTTTCTCTCTATTTTTCTCTTTCTATCCCTCTCTTTTTATATTGTCTCTCTCACTTTCTCTCTCCCATTTCAATCCATCTTTCTCTCTTTTTTTCTCTCTTCTCTTTTTTCTTTCATTTCACTCTCTCGTTCTTCATGCTCTCCTTTTTTCTCTCCAATTTTCTCCCTCTTTCCTTCTCTCTCTCTCTCCTCTATTTCTATCTTGTTTAGAAACACGCTTAAAAAGCTCTGATGTGAGATACATTGTTAATTTGTAGAATATAAGGTGAAATAATTTCCCGTGAGTAGTTTTAGAAGAGCTACTTCTTACTTTGAGTCACATTTAGAACAGATTCTTTTACTCTGCTCTGTTTACTTTTTTTTGGCAAGTAACAGAACTTTTACTTGAGTATGATATTTCAGTACTCTTTACACCGCTGCTGATTTTTCCACCTGAGCTCTAATTTTCAAAAGAAAGGTTATACTTGTTTGCATGACAATGGTGGGCTCATAAGCTTTTAGGTATTTAAGAGGACTGCAGAGGAAAATCACACTTTTCAAGGTGTTTGAACAGAAATGTAGTGTACTGTACTGTGTATCAAAATCCACCCTGGGTGTTTTGTTAACCACATTTTTTTTTTTTAACGCTTAAAGTTTGTTGTTTTCAATATGCAACGGTGTTGTTCTGTTAAGAGCAAAGAGAAACATAATAGTCTTCGTTTACGCCAGACAACTCACAGAGGCAGGCTCAGCAGGTCACGATATTTGACGAGGTAAAAAGGTTGCCGTTTTTCAATATCATCGAAAAAATGTTACTTTATTAGAGATAAATATCCAAAAGATCAACTTTATTAAGTATCAATGTCTGAAAACAGGCATCTGATGTATATCTTTTCAGTACAAACATGTGATAGACAATCATATGTTTATTATTATTTAGAAAAATGTAATTTAAAGTCGGAATAATTTAAATGTGATATATAAATGTAAAAAAATTGCAGTTATTGATACAAAGTAACCAATTCAGCTACTGCACTCTACTTTTTAAAGGGAAAATATTGAGATAATTTCATTTGAATGGGATTATTTGGTTGTGTTTCAGACTGTGACAACTGAATCCAATGAGAGCACAGACAGTGCAGATGATACCGATGAGGTAAATGAAAACTCTCACCGCAACAGTGCCCTCCCGCATACAACAGACTCTAAAAATAGCTTTCCGCTGGTCTAGACACACTGTAACCTGAGTCTCAATACTCTTTCTTGTATTTCCAGGACACTGACGAGGTGGAAGATGAAAATGTGAGTCACTGCAATCACGATAACTGACCGCTAATCTCACATTGACCCCTATTGATCTATTGGCATTGTCTAAATGCCAATAAATAAAGATTGAAATAATAAAAACACTCATTGATTTTGGGAATTGGCGTCTTCCCATGGTTTAATTTAGGTTAAACATTAAATCAGTTGATTATGCTTTCAGGATGAATATTGACTTTGAGGAATGTTGGAGCTGTTTATATATCTAAATACTAATTATGCTGATAATTTCTCAAAGAACACTTCTTGACTAATCTTCATTGGCATTTTCTTTAGGTCACATTGTAAACAACATTTCACATTGTACAACAAGTGATCTAATACAATTTTTCTTTACTTGTTGCTACCTTCCGCAATATCACAATGCACAATATTAATGCACATTCTTCATTCAGGACACTGACTCCAGTGAGAGTGAATCTGAAGAAACGGACACCACTGTTCTCCCAGCCACAGCCGATCCCACAATGGGTCCAGATATCAACACGGGCCGAGGAGACACTTTTGGTTACCCTAGTGACTACAAAAAAACCATCATCTACATGGATCCAAAAGAATTCGAAAAACTCCCTTCACTCTACAAATCCGACAACAGTGACAAGATGGCCGCCTTGAACTTTGTTAGCAAGAAGATATCTGTATTTGGTGATCACAGCCCCAATGATGTGGAGAAAGAGATTAAAGTCGTCACGGTAACTATAATTGTTCTTAAATATTGCTACATGACGTTAAAACATAACAGTGTTAATATTAGTAACTGAATGCTTGGAGTAGAGTTTGTTCCAGTGACTTCCAGAAACATCCAAAACAGATACAGTCACATTCTGTAGCTCGATACAAGACATAATACATTCTATACGCTTTTACTATTTATCACTCACTCTGTGAGGAACTGAAAAGAGTTTCAGTCCAGGCCACAGATATCAGTTTTCCCTCTTGGAACAAAAGTCGCTGCTGATCTGTAGAACACATCTCTTATTCTCTTGTCTAAGCACCTAGTGCAAATTGCAGCCGTCTGCCACCCCTTGGTATGGAGGAGCAGTGCATTGTTTTAAAGAATACACTTTTACAATATATACTAACTATTCAAAAATGTAAATTTACTGTACATTTTACAGACAATAATCAAATGCACTACACTTAAGGGTCTGTTACTACATCATCTGCATATTGCTCAACTTGCAAAACGTCACAGTTTCCCTTCAAGGTTGTGTCGCGATGAAAATGCTTTACGGCAAGACAACATATCATCGTTAAAAACGGAGTACACGAATGAAAGTTTTCGTTTTACGCAGACCTCTGTCAGTATTTGACTATTGGGCTGGCGGATGCGACATTAAAGCACATTTTTCTTATAAGAAGTCCGTTAAGTGATCGTGGTTATGGAAGTCATATAATAAGCCTGTCGGTAATAACGAATCATCTTACGTTTATCAGACACCATGCATTTTTTTAATCGAAAGATAGTTTAAATTATGCTATTTGCAGTTGTCACAATATTTAAAGCCACATTTAATACTTTTTTAAAACAGACCCGCTAATATATGTTAAATGGACACAATAAAGCATTAAAAAAAAAAAATCACAATATTATTTAATACATTTAATCCTTTTTCCCATAAAGCTTTTCCATCGCGACATCACGTGGTCCAGGGAAACTGTAGTCTCTAATCCGTGGCGTTTTGCAAATCGTGTACTGACAGGGTTTTTGGAATGCCCACTGAATTTGTGTTTGAGTGCTTTTACCAAAAGAATTAGAAAGTTTAAAAAAAAAAAGTCACAGCTGTCACGTTGTGGCATTTTTTTGAGAGTCGGGGACATAATATCATGAAGCATTCAGATACAGATGATTTCATTACTTTTATAGAACCAAAAATGATGCTTTATAATCATCAGAGGACCATGAATGACCAGAAAGAATCAATTTGCAACGCTTTGCAACCCTGCGTTGATAATCTAGATTAGAAAGATATGAGATGCAACAGGAGGCTCAAACTACACAAACTTGCTTTTTGGGTCCCATTCAAACACGTACAGCAAACGTGGACCCCAGCTTTGCATTGCCATGGATCACACTGAACGCTGCCTTGTGGGCAGATTTTCATGTTGAATTGATGGTGTGTCCAAATTGGATTGTGTTTTAAATATTTATAATTGTTGTATTACATTTAGAATTAAAATCATACACCTACTGTAATACAGTATGATCCATTTTGAACGTATCGCTAGTGTCTCAGCTGATTTTTTTTTTGTCATATGATCAATGAAAACATTTTTAATGGCAAGTGTTCATTGTGTTCTATATTTGGGTTTGGGAGTTTCTAACAATACGAGGTCAGAAAACAGGTTATCATCATACTTGCTGGTTGTGGTCCAATGTCCATTTGAGTCGTCTTTTTCTTACTAAAGACAACAACTTGATACACAAGGTACTTCTCATATTTAAAACTCAAACTGGATGTTCCTCAAACTTAGAGCTACGCACTGCATAGAATCTATAACAGTGGCTCTTTTAATGACAACAGATGTGATAGATTTCCAAAAATTACACTTTGAAAACTAGACTATTTTGTTCCTTAGGCTCTGCAAGTGCATGATACACCTCTTGAGGATGAGGACACCAGCACCCCAGAGGTGGACATGGATCCAACTGAGCACCAGATTGGCCTGGGAAGCCATGAAATTGTTTCTGCTGTGGACCAGGTGGTTGCACAAGAATCAGACAGCACTGGGGAAAGCACCAGCCAGGAGAATGAAGAGCCTTCAGACAGCAGTCCAAGCAGCGAGGAGACCACAGCTACTCCTGGAGCCACAGACAGCCAGGAGGACTCCTCACAGAGCACTGAGAGTCAGGAAAGTGACTCGGATGAGGTCATTTCCCAGACAACTGAGGCCACAATCATTATTGCAAAATAAAAACAGCCAGGCTCCAAACCTGCAGTGTGCTGTCGACACAAACGAATGCAAATGTATTAAATGAATGGTGCTTGTTGACTTGTTTGAGGACAATAGGTGGGGCACAAAAATACACTATGTAAGAGGCCTTGGATCGCTGGCAAAATTGTTAAGATGGAGTTTTACCTGATCAATGTCTTGCTCATTGCACAACTATCTTGATGTAAATCTAGTGTTATATTGCTGTATGTTCTGATTTTTATCATTTACGAATAAATGATGTCGTAGGAAATTGATTTCTCGTCATGAAACCATTGAGGTGTTGCTCAGAAGTGTAATCTACGACACAATATTGAACCAGCTCGTCGATAGACTATTCAACAGCCAACCACTTCCAGCCATTTTCCATGCTATGAAAAAAAAAAAAATCACCCAGACAGATTCTAGTCCTTCAGGCTCCTCCCATTGCAGCCATTCTATGGACAGCATGCCTGGGACACTTTACCATTCTCTGCAAATCCCACGATTCAAGGATATTTGAAAAAAATAAATAAATAAACCACAAGGGGTTAACTTTGAAGCTTTCAAATAGAGCTTTTCTGCTTAATGGTGCACTTTCTTGCAGTATCACCTATACGTCACATGATATCTATGAACATGACCCATTACATGGCCAACAGAGTAAGGCAAAGTCACATGACCTACTGCATGGTAGTGAATCCTCCAAACATCGGACAATGCTAATGCTATGAGAGGGGACTGACGTATACAGAATATACTGATCTACCTTTAGATACGTCAACATATGCGCCATTGCTTTTCCACCTCACGACACAGTACAGCTCGGAACAGCTCAGTTCAGTTCGGCCTGCTTGCTTTTCCATAGGCTTTAGTATTGTTACTGCCATCGGTGCAGGTGTTTGATTTTATACCTGTCTTATATTCAGTTATATGAAGGGGGGTTGTGCAAAGTCAAAACGTTTACCACAGACATGTGGCTTTCTTGATATGTAGGCTCCAGACAAATAATTTTAGACCTTGAAGTCTGAAGTAATCGCAGACTGGGTCTTTTCTTTAAAAGATCCTATTTAAGTAATATACCATACAAATAATTATACATTTCCACATTTAGCTGACAAGAAAGTGCTTTGATGAAAAGTTTGTGCTCATAGAAGAGATCTCAGCTATTACCAGAACAAGGAAAAGATGGGGAGTTGCTGATTCATTGACTGTTCTGAAATTTAACACCATTGAATTTCACGACCAGGTAAAAAAAAAAAAAAAAAAATTCAACTTCAAGATTCATCTTAATTAAAAAAAAGGTAATATATCCAAACACTCAACTCAGATTCTTCTCAGGATGAGGCAAAAAAATATTCAGTATAACAAAGAAAAACTCCACGAGGGGAGAAAACAAAAAGACTACAAGGCAACAGGAGAAAATAAAACAGTCTTACTGGACGTAGCTCAAGAGACCAAGGAAATGCACAGCAAGTTCACTGAAGCTGACTCAAAAACCAAGTGAAGACCATAGAAAAAGTGACAGCTTAAATATACAGGCTGTAATAAGTCACAGGTGATACAAATAAAGTAAACTAGAACACACGAGGAAGAACAGAAGGCAGAGGGGAAACACGAGGACCTCTAGGGGAATGGAGACAAAGTGCAGATGGTGACATTGAAGAGTGCCAGTGAAAAAAACGAAGAGATGGGAGCTCTTCCAGGTTTAGGAAAACTCGTCTAACTGCTGTATTTTGGGTCATTTGTAGAGGTCTGTTGTAGAGCCTGAACTAGAAGTTGAGTTGAAGGCTCCATTCAATGACACACAGTAAACATACACCATGTACCAAATGAGTATGCAAATTATATTTGTTATCATTTATCTAAATAATTGATTTAAACAACAGTCAGAGCAATTCTCATGTTATCAGCTATAAAATTCTAATTTTATTGAACAATTTTAAAGCATTTTCTACTGTTACACGTAGTACGTTTCAAAACTCGTTATAGATTGTAAAGAACTGAAAACGAACAACATTTCGACTTTTTAAACACTTAAACAATATATTTCGACATAAGATCCATTCTTTGATAGCAGCTTCACACGAGTTTGGACAGTTTCTGCTTGAATTTGTAGTCAGAGGAGGATGGAGGCCACACCATGACTTTCTCTAATTTATACCAATAGCAGCCATTGATGCAGAGGTTTTCTTTTTCATGCAAGAAGATGATTTTATTATGGTTTTTTAGTATAGTTTTTAGTCAGTCAGCCAGAAACTCCACATACTTTGTAGAGGTCAACTCTGGGGACCCTAAAAGGGCCGGTCAGCTCTCTTTTCCTGATTCTCATCCATAACAGATCCATAACAGGATTCGCTGCCATTGCATCCTTGTTGGAACAGGGTGGCTGTCAATCGCCCATACTCTACTCCAGCGATTCTCAATCAGAGGGCCGTGGCATGCCATCTGGTGGACTGCAAAGGTTACACTTTTGTTTTTAAAACATTGTTTTCCTGACTATTGAATGATTATTTTAAAAAGTTATTTTCGATTATTTCACTGGTTGAAAAACACTAAAGTGAAATTGCAGTAATTATTTATATTATCATTTAGATTAAATTATCAATAGACCCATCGTTATTCTACTGGAAAATGGATTGCTTTCTAAAAAGAAATCATGCAAAGAACATTGACTTGAAGAATGACTGGGCCTTCTAGTGAAAGGTTGAGAACCATGGCTCTACTCCATCCGTCTTGCACTGCACTCATCAGTGAACAAGACAGTATTAAAATTATTCTTTCAAATTATTTATGCATGGACATGTCTGTGCACTGAATCAGCCACAAGTACGATGATCACGCTTAATTTTTTTATAAAATATTGAATGTTTTCATACCTCGCCTAAACCATTAAATTATTCCACACCTTACTACAGCAGAGGAAACCCCCCCCCCCCCCACTTCTTGAAAATGGTGCTCTGCTTAATATTATGGAACATAATGTGGGCTTTCAGTAATGAAACAGCCCCGAGACACAATGCCATCAATGACTTAAAATAATGTAATATTATAATCTTTACATAATACGGTAATTTACAACACAGTGTATTCCCTTAAGAATCAGCATGTTACAAATTGCATTGCACCATGGCAATTTTCTAAATGTCCTGACAATTTTTAATCAGAGTAACCCTTGCTGTATGGTAATCCTTCAAGGAAAATAAAAATTAAAAATCACTTCTTTCCATTTAGAAGAGACATGTATAAATGGCGGTGGTCTAAGTACATGCGTTCAAATTTCTTCCAACCTGCAGCTTCTATTTTCCCACTGAAATATTAATCTTCACTGTCTGTTTCATTTTTGATATTTTTGTGAAGAATATCAATGGCCATTACGAGATAAAATATGCTGAATACTGCTATGTACACATTGAAAATTCAAAAGGCAAATGTACATTTGTTTAAAAGGTTTTAATAGAAAAATTATTGTTTACACATAGAGGTTAACAACAAATATTTAATAGCAAATACAGTATAGGTTATTTTTACAATCAACCTAGATATTTTTTATATTATTTCCATTTATTTACTCATTACATGTAAAAGGTTTAGGTAAATATTGTTTACCAAATTTGTAGATTTAAAGAGATGAATTGTTCAAAGTAGGCTGAATGGTTAGACATTACCAGTGTTGGGAGTAATGAGTTACAAAAGTATTGTATTACAGTACGTTGGAAAATACCCTCCCAGGTACAAACTCGGTCTCAGGCACCATCCAAGTCAACAATTGATGGAAAACAGATAGGTTACCATAAAGGAGATACTATATATCAATCAACATGCTGGATGGCACACTGAGAAAACACAGGTTATCTTACAGGTTAGTTTAAACCATCAACAATAAACAACATTTAAAAAAAAAAAAAAGATCTCACAAACAACTTCTTAAAAGTGCTTTTAATGTGTCTTGTAATGTTCATCCTGTTTGAATGTCGTTGTAGAATGCATACAACACAGTTCATAGTGTTCTCCAAACAAGTGAATCCTTTCAAAACATTATTTGAATAAATGACCCTTAATTGTCCCCTCTTTGTTCTGGGGTAATGCCAGTACTCACATCCTCTGTAACTGGCAGTGTGATCTCTGGCTGAATAGTTTTTGGGGGAAATAATGTGCTTGTGACATCCTCCTCGGAAGATTCAGATTCACTTGATTCTGATTCATCTGACTCCACTGTCTCAGTGGACTCGTCTGAATGTGAATCTTCTTCAACGTCTGAGTCTTTCTCCTCAGAGCTGAATTTTACCTGAAAATGAGAATTTAAAACAATTTATATATATATACAGCGCACACAAAAAGTAGATATGCGATATATGGGATATAAACAATGTATCACACGTATATGCTGAATTAAAATATTAACTGGATGATATTCATAAACTATAAGCGATTAATTGTGCGAAATTAGCATTTGCTGAAGGAAATGAGTGAGTGCTGGTAGATGGCTCTGCTGTTGTTGCACACTACATTTTTCATAGTTGTGACGTACTCATTGAGAATTAATTTATATTGCCATCATTCAATATAACGTTTTAAAATCTGACATGGGTCTCAACACTGTTACCGAGCTATTGTGATTTAATCACTTTGAATGCTAAACAGCTAACAGAGAACAAAGGAGAGGGAAGGGAGGAGGAGAAAGGAATGTGTGAAGCAACTCTTTCAAGGTTTAGAAAAAAGAGAGGGATCTACATCATCCTGACTTAAAGAGCCTAGCTGTGATGTAACTTCCTGTACTATCTCAAAACAATAGTATTCAAAATAAATATATATATTTCTATTACAAAACATATAAGTAGAGATGGAGCAGGTGGAGTTTAACAGAGCTAATGTCTTTGACATAATGTTTGTCTTTCATGAGTTGAGCTGTTGTTTGAGGACCCTGGCCATAACTAACCCCATTTGAATTCTGTTTTCCTTTCAAGTCAACAAAGTACACAATTATGAATTGCATCCTCTCCTGGCAAAATCTAATTAAACAGAAATAATTTTATATTCAACAATGAAACAGAATGGGATATTGTTAAATTATTAAACGATCTGGTGACTAACATTAAATAGTGTAGCAATATGTGGGTTGAAATTGAACAGCGTATGAACAAAGGTGCAACAAGAAACTCTTGAATACTTTTATCAGAGGGAGTTTCACGACAATACAAAAGTACCACCAACAGTATAACTGATTAACAACAACTTAATCCCTGAAAGCTCTCTGTACCGGACTTTCTGTGCAAAATCCTTTTCATAAATGAAAATACATTCAGACCATTTCAAGACAATTAACACAAAATTTTCCCATTAATTGCACACCAATCCTCAATAAGCCACGAGAGTTTATGAATTTTTGACCTTGATGACACAATAGCTATTGAGTTAAACAATGTTGACATGATACTAAGGATCCAAAAATGGTTCAATACTCAGTTAATTGAAGAAGGCTTTTAATAAAATACAACGTAAAGATTTAAATGTATAGGATACATACTGGTTTTGGAAAGACGGATGCAACCAAAAGCATCAATAGAAATGCCAGTACAGTCTTCATCCTGCAGAATACAATACAGTCACATCAGAAATTTGTCAGAATGACACTGATGAACCAATTTTCGTTTATTAGAAACCAGTTTCTAGCAGAATACTTTGTAAACTATTCATGTAATGTTTAAGTTCAAGTGAGTTACCTTTTGTAGATTTTCTTGCCCAGTTACAGTTCAGTCTCAGTCTGAGTTTATTCTACTTCTGTCTGCTTCTGTGACTTAAATACTGTCCGTCTGTGAGGAAACCAAGGCTTGATCCAGTCATTTGCCATCAAAGTGACTGTATAGTAACAATTAACTTTTGTGTAACTTCCTGCTCTTGAAAAACAGTTGCAAAATCCTGTCTCTCCTTTGTGTGTAATAATCAGCCAGCCGAAGAAGAATGAAACCACAGAGTCTGACAAATCACACGGTGAGCTAAATATTGCTGGCTGTTATGAAAATGACTTAGCAATCGTTTAGTACACACTGAGCTGAGAGGTGATTCCTCTCTTCATACATATATTTAAAAGTATTTGTATTAATTAAATGCCACTAAACTTTTCTTCACTGTCGTAGCCGTTTGTTTTTGTGTTATTTTATTCACTAACATTAGGGTAACATCCTTAGAATGCAATTAAATAACGTCTTACCATTTTGGGAGACATTTTGTGACAAAAAAGCATTTTTTTTTGTTGTTGATTCAATATTTCTTTGCTACCTGGGCATAGTTTACAGTTAAGCAATGGCAGCTGACAACATCCACAATCAACACATTGTTTACTGCCTGGTAAGATTTCATTGTTTTTAATTGTTTAACAACTCGACTCCCATTTTAGCGAGTTAAGAAGAGCTACAACAAGAATGATAAATAAAAGTATAAATAAAACATGAGTATTTTTGCAGGACATTTTGGTTGAATCAATAAGGAGCAAGTTCAGTGGTTTTATGCTCTTATATAAACTCATTTTACTCAAAATTATTAATTTTTGCTACCAATTGCTAAAAACACTTGTTAGCCAAATTTAAAAGACACAAAAAGCGGTAAACGTGTTTGCATCACTTAGTTACAAACTTGATAGACTGAGATGTTGTTGTGTTTCCATACTGTAAAGTCTCGTCTGCAGCATCAGTAGTTTGCTGATGAAACTTACATTCTTTTTCCCACTCTACTGTTCACGTAAACAACAGTTCATGTTTATTCTGGGAATGCAACCCCTAGTGCTAAAAATGCCTTACTTTCTGTAACCAATGCCTTTTGTTCACCCTTGAAATCCACATCTGAGGAATCATGCATAGCTTGCAATGATCTTTTCAATCAAGCTGAATGAAAACAGTGTTGTACTCTCCACCAAACCATTGGGCTTCATTGACAGGAAATGTAAAAAAAGTTTCCAAATGCGTGATCTCATCACCCTTAACAATCCCTTTAGGAATGAAGGGCACAGCCAAATGACGGTACCAAAAACTCCTTTGGTATTTAGTAAAAAATCCCCACCCACTGCGTATGAGGTGTTCAGAGAAGCACAGTGATCCATGAAGTTTCAACATAATGAAACACTGTGAGTGTGTTGACCACGCAAGCATCAGGTTTATAGAAAGCTAGAATGAGCTCAGGCTTCCTGCTTGTGTGGGTAAACATTTACCGGTACATTAGATTCCAAAGACGTCTTCCTGAAGGAAACATGAATGGAAATGTATTTAAATTAAATACCGTGTAGAAATACAAAGAGCCTGGGTGCTTTCTCCATTGTCCCGTGGCATAAAGTTATATGTTGTTGATTCCTTTACAAAACCGCGAAACTATGGTTTGTGTTTAAAAATGCAAACATTGAAATGAATGTTTGGCGACCGTTGCTAAAGTGGCTAGCGACACGGACAGTAGTTTTTGCAGCATTTTTACTTTTTATTTTTTGAATATCAATTTAAAAAGGCAAATCAATACATGATAAAACATCAAAACACTGTTTTATTACAATTTTCACAAGGCAGCACATAGGGAAGGGAAAGGAAATTCATTTACAGAATCAGTAGAGTACAATTTTAACAGTACATTTGTAATCGACAACAGATGAATATTGAAATAGATCAGCTAACTATAAAGATTAATGAATCATGCTGTCTTTAACCACACTGTACACACTCCAGAATGTTGGCTTTACATATTTTAATTATTTATTTACTTGATTTATCTATATCTTTTTATTTCTCGTGTTAAATGTTATTTTTTATTTTATTCTTCTTATTTGTTTCCTATTTTTGCCCTGTCGATTAGAAATGTACAACTGGTGGCTTCTGTCACCAAAGCAAATTCCTTGTAAGTGCAAACCTACTTGGCAATAAAGCTCTTTCTGATTCTGATTTAAATCTGTCTTTATATTACATGTTGCAACAGATTGATTTAAAAAAAAAGGTTTCTTTAATTTTACAAGTATATTCTTATTTGGGGTTTTTGTGTTAAATAATGTTTTTAAAGTGAGTAGATATAGTTAATATATTAGCACATAAGTTGACGTTTATCCAGGTGTTGTATTAAAGTGACATTAACATTTAAATGTCAATTTATTCTGAACAATTTCATGTCAAGCCATCATCACTATCCTTTGGGATGGCACTTCAAGCTCCATGACAACTCGTCAATCTTTGGCAGAAATAGTCAGTTTTTTGTCAGCCTTCAAACTTAGTATCTCTGGCCGGGATGTGATAAGTGATCTCTGGCCACCGTGTCCACCTGTAGCCTATTAGACTACACCTACAGGTGGGAAGTGGGAGTATAGATCAGTGTCAAAAAGAGCTCACACCTGAGCACCTGCACCGAGTGGAAAAAGCAAACAAAACAAAACAAAAGACCCTTATAAAGTATAATTTTTTAAAAGGGTCCCTAGAGAGCCAGTGTGTGGAATTTGGGGCCAGATCCGCATCAGCTCTGCTATAGGCCCCGTCTCCTCCTCTATAGGCTCCCTGTGGCCAATCTGAGCAGCGCCCTGTGCACATGTTTTACTAATAAATGGGTAAGCATTATTTTTATTATTGATTAACTCTCCTTGGTTTTGTTGCATTTCATTCAAACTGTTAGCAAACTGTTAAGTTTATTGTTTAATTAGAAGTTTAATCAAATCAGTTTCCTCTATCGCTTGACCTTTTTTGATACATTTGATTTATCAAAGTTACATTTTTTACAATGAGAATGGTTGAATCTGTCTTACTGAATTGTCACGTTAAGTCACATTTAATTGTGTAGGAGTTTATGTAACAGGAACAAGATCCTTATGTGTGTGTGAATAATTTCAACTTGAGTAATCTCGTGTTTTTAACGTGATGCAATAGAAATAGAATATTAGTTACATTGCTCCTGATGCCTTGAAATGGAAACGTTTAAAAACTAAAATTAACGAACACTTGAAGAAACAGAAGTTTCAATCTCAAAAAATTTACAGTTTTTTTGGAATCCGTTTCTTGCTTTTGGTATTAGAAAAACATATTTTTTTTCTCTATTGATTGAGGTCCACAAATACGGAGGTCACAAATAAAAAAACAGACATAATGTGTTATTCATAGTTTATTATTTAAGGAAATTAAATACTGTATCTATGTTTCTTGTAATTTTAAATGTAATTCGATGCGCTTCGAATTTGGAATTGTAAGCGCATCTCCTCCTAGACCTAGTCCGTTCAAGCTGCAGCAACCAAACTGAGTCAGGTTGCTATATGTTTCCAGACTGGTACCACAAAAGGAATTCTGGGGAATTCTCCATTGACATAACATGGGGTCAAAATTTGTGAAACTTGGCCTCAAACTTAGAAGCTATTGGAAACCTCAAACTAACCGCTTGTTACCAGACTTGTTATAAGAACATACCGATCACTGTGCAAAAGTATTTCTTCTAGAGGCCAAGGCTCTCGAAATAATTAAATATGTACCATTGACTCATGATGGCCATTGAAAATAACTGGGAAAAGGAAAAATGAAACATCATAGACAAATGGGGGGTTTAATCATCGCAATAACTTACATCACTAGCTCCCTAGCAACCAAATTGTTACGCTAGCAACAAATTTTACATCTCTCTGTCTCAACTTAGGCAAATAATGCTGGGGATTGATTGATCTAGCTCAAAGTGACATCCCATATTACATGATGTCACTGACCCCTCTATAGCAACTAGACTGTTTACCATAGCAACCAATTTGCCATATTTCTGTCTGGGCTTAGGAAAGTCACAGAGACACAGGGTTTGGTTTACATTATATAAAGAACATGTTAAAAAATACTGCACTTTAAGAAGCCAACTTCAAAGTTTGTGTACAAACTTTAGCCATCTATAATAGTTAATGACACTATTCTCAAACCGGGCTTCTAGCATAACAGAATGAGTTGGATTAAAGCATAAAAATATATGCTTTAGTTGTGATTAATGGGATACATCTGTATTTTTAAATGATCAACTGTATTTTTAAATGAGTAAATAACTTTTTGCATCAGAGAGAGAGAGAGAGAGAGAGAGAGAGAGAGAGAGAGAGAGACTGACCTCTACTGGATCATTTATGAACACACAACATTTGCTTTCCTGGCATTACAATGGAATCTCTTGGTTTCTCGTTAAAGAAAGAATCGTTTAAATTGTGCACTTGGACCAGAAAGCGTTCAGCACCTACTTACTCGCTCCTATAATTTACAGAGGAACAAACTCCAGAGTGATGTTTGTTTATGCCTCACAAGATGGCCTTTTAATCTATGGCCTACACTAATTCTCTGAATGACAAACAAATCCTTAGAAAATGACTTTCCAGTTTATAACCATAATTCTTATCTGAACGGAGAACGTATGAAATATGAGAGAGAGAGAGAGACTATCCAAATATGAAAGACTAAGTAAAGAATAAGCTATTCGTTAGCTCTCGCTGGCATGTTTATGGTTCTTTTGCATACATACAACGCTCTTTGGTCAGGTATTCAGGACATGAGTGTATAATATGGGTCATCTGCTGAGATCTCTTAACTACTGGCATTCAGATAAGAATAGCATTTCTACTTTACAACAACTGCTTTATCAGCTATGATTTACACAATTCACAGTTACAGATGGCCTCCTTTCAGCCACAATTGCACATACACCCTTCTTTATATTCTATGTCCATAAAAATGTCATTTTTTTAACCCAAAAATGACATCACAGTTTTTTGTAATCTCAAATAGAACTTATTATAGTAATAAATCACAGCTAAACTGGGTTCATGGTGCAGCATTGATTGATTTAGAGAGGATGCTGGAGGTTTATCAGTTTGGTGCTGCATCATTAGTGCAATTACAGCAGCTCTCAGATGGACATTAATGAAGGACCTGCTCATTACCAGACGGAAACACCGCAAAGCTAAAAGAGCACCACAACAAACCGGATTTCTCATCTCTGCTGTTACTGACACCAGTGTTTATGTATGCCGTAATGGAGGCTAAAATCAGAGTTTAATTCTTATGGGTATTTCTATTTATGGTATTACACGAAAAAAAGTCTTCGATGGATCAAGAAATATTACATTTGCAAACACAAGACAATGCAGTACAGTTAGAAAGAACATTCACAGAAAAGGAAAGATCACAAAAATGCTAAATTGCATGCTATGAAATGCACAAATAAACTACATTTGTAGCTCTAAAAATAATTAAATATTTATCATTGACTCATGATGGCCATTGAAAATAACTGAGAACAGCAAAAAAAATTAATTAAAGATGAAACATAGATAAATGGGGTTTGTTTATGTTAATCTTAACTTACAATTTAACATCACTTACTCCCTAGCAACAAAATTATTACCCTAGCAACAAATTTTACATAAAAATCACAGGGACTGATTTATTTTGATTTTTACTCTTAAAGGTCTTTCCGTTCTAGAATTGGTGCTTGCCAACAAATCTTGGATGGATCAAGAAATGTTACATTTGGAAACACAAGGAAATGCAGTACGTTTACAAAGAACATTCACAGAAAAGGAAAGATAACAAAAAAGCTAAATTGCATGTTATTAAATGCACAAGTAAACTACATTTGTCAGAAAACCATTTCCTTTCAGAATCAACGTTTTTACTACAAAATCCTCCCACAAATGTGGGCCATTGATTGCAAACAATATTAGTTAATTTTCAAACACAAAAAAGTGATTTTCCTTACAAATTCATTCAAGCCCATGTTGCAAAAATAAGTACACCCCAATTATAATTGTAGGAAAAAAGCCTATTTCAACCAGAGGTGCATCTAAAGATTAATTCAAGAGGTGTCCAGTTGACTGGTGACTATAAAAGGGCATTACTTAATGACAAGCCCCTCCCATTTCATTCTGTCAGCAATGACTCCCCATGGAAGAAAAATGTCACAAAATCCGAGAAAGGAAATCATTGTGAGGGCTACAAAAAGATCAGCAAAGCTTTACATATTAGTCAGAATACTGGGAAAAAAGTGATCCAAAATTTAAGAAAGATGGAAGTGCAACCCTCTTACAGATGCGTCCAGGCCGTCCACGGAAGTTTCGACACGTTGACCATCACTCTCCATCCAGCATCCAAAGAGGTTATTCTTGAAGAATGGAAAAAGATCGATGTTGCAATATGGCGAGAAGACTTGGAAAATACTAGATCGTTTTAGCTTCAGGTTGTATTTATTTTTACTTCAACCAATCTGAGTAAAACTTTTTTGTGACCTTTATTTCATTTTATGGCGTTAAATAAACTCCAAAAATAAAGTTTGGAAATTGTTCATTAAATTGCTGCTGATTCAACTTTTATGCACCCAATTATCACATGGTTTAAAGTTCTTTGAGAAAGATAAATATTTTTTAAGTTTTGCAGTAGCAATATGCCAATTTATGGATGCTAACTAGATGTTAAAAATAGCCTTTGCATCTACTGCGCAAGAGAACTTCATAACAAGTTCCATTAACATATTAAATAATGCAAAATAATGCTACAAAAGCAGAATTTCATACTAGAATACAATATATATTAAAAAAAAAGCTATCCATCCATTTGACCCATCCATTTGCCCTATTTAGCTATTTACCTGGATCATCAGGTGGTCTCCAACTTTGCCCTAATGTTTCTATCCTTAACCAGCACACTTCCAGTTGTTGGCTACGTTTGAAGATGACAAAATGTATTACATAAAATGTTTTCATTAAACAAATGTAAACAAATTCTACATGTTTTGAAATAAAACAACTTCAGTCTTCAAACATGTGAACCATAAATAAGGAAAAAAACAGAACTCTTTGAATTTGAAACATGTATTCTTTATAATAACACTATCACAATATAAAAATCTATTTAAATACATCAGAAATTACAGACACAATCAGACGCTCATGCATCCGAAAACTGCCTTAAACCACGTCAATGAGGTTTTTCTACCACTCCTGATGGCAGAGCATTTGCAAAAACAGGAAACAGTGGTCACTGTTGAACAGGTTGTGCAAACTAGGACGTGAGAGCTGTTGAGAAATGAATTCATGTAGCTGAATACTGAAGCTGATCTCAAGCAGAGACCAGATGTGCATCCATTAGCTTGAAGGCTTATTTTTAAGTCTCTAATAACAGTCCTGAGGATTTAAATGCTTAATTGCCTGTTAGTTGTGGATTGAAACACAAGAGAGAAATCTTTTATTGTAAAGGGCACAGAAACGTTAAATGGTTGTGGTGTTGGAGCAAAAGGGTGTCTGTATGAACAGCTGACGGCACAGTAGTAATTATGTTAAATATCAGGTCACTCTCTCAGACACAGATTGTTGAAGAAGCGAGGCTTGCTTTTACAAACCGAACAGCTAATTATCTACACTTGACATATAATCAAGTCAACAGTTTGCAAATCTTTTTATAAATCTATTAAAATTGAAATTCATAGGACATCATCACAAAAAAGTAAAGAGCAGCCTGTTTCTGTAACTGATAGAAATTTCACATTTTTGCTCTTAATTATGTTAAAACAAACATATTGTTATTCGTCTTTTGTTTCAGACAAAAAATTCTAAATGCATCTCATCTGGTCTTTGGCAAGACCGCGAAAAGAATTTTGGAACACTCAAACTGAGAACCTCATAGAAACTTCAAACTGACCATGCTTCTGGAGGTTTTCAGTCTGTGCAAGAACATACCAACCATTGTGCAAAAGTATCTGAACCCCAGGTTTTAAAAGTGGTTGTGCATTTACCATTGACTTATAAGCGCCATTAAAAATATCTTCACGAAAAACAGAAAGAATCTTATTTTGTGACATCACTGACAGCTCCTATAGCAACCAAACTGTTTACCCTAGCAACCAAAATTTAAGAAATCTATCTTAGTTTTGGCAAATGATAGAGATCGGAGGGGCTGGTTATTTTCTCTATAAGAAATTAACATCATGAAGAATATTACATTATTACAACTCCTCCATAGCAACCAAATTAGCATACCTCTGTCTTGGCTTCGGAAAATAGTAGTGACATAGAGGTTGATTTACTTGTCAAATATGAACATTATGTCACCGACTCCTCCATAGCAACAAAAATTTTGACCCTAGCAACCAAATCGACAGATCTATATCTGAGCTTCAGAAAATGCAAGGGGGCTTGGTAATGACATCAATGATTCCTCCATAGCAACCAGATTGTTTAACTTAGCAACCAAATGAAAAGCCTACAGCATCGCACAGGAAAATAATGGAACAATGGGATTTCAGCTTTCATAATCACAAGGGTTATTTTTTTTTTTTAAACTGCAAGTCTGTGTGCAAACTTTAGCCATCTAGTTCTGACTTGCTTCTTCAAATTTCCTTTTAAATCTGCATTTTTTGCGTAAATATAAAAGGAACAGCTACAAGCAAGATGGCCCTTCATGATCCATCAAAATAATCTTAACCATGTATGACATGTTTGTTGAATCGATTGAATTTTTATCCTGGTTAAGAACTCAAATGTCTCCTAAAAACACAACCGAAAGCCTTCCTCACATAATTTTTTTACCAAGGTCAGTGTATTCTCTATTAGTCTATATACATACTTATTTTGCTCTTTTTGTCATTAAATTAACTGTAAAATACAGATGTGTTCTCGTGTGTAGCATATCCTCAATCATCCATCAAACATTGGGTTGATAAAATTCCCCACTGAGGTCTGGTCGGAGTCATCAAAAAGACGGCCATAAGAAGAACGCCTGCAACAACAACAAAAAAACAGACTATTTGAAAATATGTTTGTTTTACACAAGGCCAACCTCATCTACAAAAAGATCAGGACCCAGACTCATACTCTTAATCCCAAACTAGAATTCACTTTTGTTTTTATGATGAATCTACAACTTTGACTCACCGAATTTTGAAGTAATATGCCCCAACAAGTAATACTAGCACAATGGCAATGAATCCGATCACTATAGCAGCGACACTTCCTAAAAAACAAGGACAATATTTCATTTTAATAATCAAATTGCACCAATTTTAACAAGTAATTTGTATTATATATGCTTTAAAAAAAGTAGCGATTAAAAATCAATTGCAGTCACTAAAAGTTAATTTAAAGTAGTCAAATAAACACAGATCAAAATCTACAGTCATTGGTACAAAGTGCAAACTCTTAGAAGGTTGAAAAAGGGTGAAGAACCTTCCAGCTGTTCTGCTGAAAGCCACACCAACTGTTAATGGCTCAATCATTTAGCTTTTGTATTAAATATTAACCTCTCAACACCCTCAAAGTGTTTGTGACACAGTGGTGTGCATGTGTATAGGCTACTCTACAGCACACACCTGCTCCCTTTGTCCTTGACCCAAGTCAAGTAATGAAGAGTTGACACTAGTTTTATTTCAAGATCTAAGTCACGTTTATCTGCATATTTTGTGTATTTGCAGGATTTGTATGCGTTCAGGCAAAACAAAGGATGTCCATGAAAACAGAAATGCTGAGTGAGATAAGTAGCAAGTTTCTGAGAATGAGGATTAAAGATAATAATAGGTCACAGGTATTGATGGAGTCATTGGCGATGAGTAAATCCTGCTCATTTTGGAATTACGGTGCTGCCAGCTGTGTCATTCTTATTTAGAGTCTTTGTATCGGCATTTCACACAGTCTAACGGGACTGGATTGTATTGTGAAAGAACCAATTGTTCAAACCTCCTAGTCACCAGAAAACGCCATTCAAAAACTGTTCTTTCAGCAAATCTAGATCTTTTTTGACTCAAACTCAGTCATTTTTGTCTTTTATAATAAAAAAATTATTAAAGTTTTTTTCCATTAATATTCACCTGAGGAAAAAGTCATTTAATCAAATGTATTGTGCTGCATTTTCCCCCAGCAAATGATTAATAACATGTCAAACAATTATCTTATACTGAATGTGAATACATTTTTTGGTGTCAAAAACAAAACCAGTGGGGCCGGTTGATGGAGGGCACCGGGACACCACTCCACTGCTCACTGCTCCTTGACCTAAACATGAATAAGACGTATTGTAGAGAATAAATGTTATATTATATATTTTCAGTCATAATTTGTGTTGTGCAGGAGAATATAAGAAAAATGAGAAGGAGGCAGCAAACTATTCTGTTAAAATCCTTAAATTAGCATCATTTCGGAGATATCAGGTAAAACTTGGACCCGATCATCTTGATAGTCTCAAAACTAGTCATTCAAAAGATAGAGGAGAAAGAAACATTGTGATTTTCCAGCTTGTGGTATGGAAAGAAGACGATGTGAAAGTATGTATGTAGCTGGATGTGGCAAAGCTCATGTTGTAGTCTGCTTTCACGGTCTCGTTTTTGAAACTCCTGGATCAGATCTAGAGTGGACCGATATTACTGATTTAAAACTTTTAAAAGGAAAATGGAACTGGAAGGCAAAATATATGTATATAAAAAGTGAAAATGAAGTGAATGTGAAGTTGTCAATGAATATGTGCTGATAAAAGAACATGTTTGTTGCTGGACCAAAAACATGTTTTTTTGTTTTTTAAAATATACCTAATATATATTTTTTTCCACTAACAAAGCACATTTATAGCGTTTTTCATTAAACGTGATTAGCCAGTCAAAAACCTTCAATCAGTCTCTAAACCAAACAATGCAATACGTTGCCTTTTTGTAGTTTTCTACCTTTTTAGCACAAATGACTCAGTTGATATGATCCTTAAAAAAAATAAAGATCATGACTTAAAAGCAATCTCGTTGAAAACATGTCTCGTTGGGCTTCAAAGTACCCGTCCCACTTTATCTGAATAGCACAGAAACCATAGATAAAGTCTCATAAGGAAATGAACACACACCCTTGACCTACACTAGTTCTGAGTGTCAGAGGAACAATTACGACAAACAAACCAATAATTTAATAACAACCAAAATACTAAAGTGAAATACTAGCACAAGGAGTTAAAAATGAACCCATACCTGAGCTCAAGGCCTCTGGGTTTGTTTTGTCCTGCCCAACACTAGTTTTGGGTTGCGTTGTCAATGGTTTGGTGGTGCTTACTGGTTTCCTTGTTGTGGTAAATAGTGTACTTTTGGAAATGGGTGCAGTTTGAGGAGCTGGAGAAGTTTGATCACTTGGTGTAGTTTGGTCTCTGGGTGTAGTCTGATCACTTGGTGTAGTTTGGTCCCTGGGTGTAGTCTGATCACTTGGTGTAGTTTGGTCCCTGGGTGTAGTCTGATCACTTGGTGTAGTTTGGTCCCTGGGTGTAGTCTGATCACTTGGTGTAGTTTGGTCCCTGGGTGTTGTTTGGGGAGCTGGTGATGTCTCCATATTTGGTGTAGTTTTGTCACTAGCAAAAATGGCTTCTGTGCTGCCTGCAGTTGAACCCTCTGTAGATGCTGAAGTCTGGGTTTCGATCGCTATGTTTGATGTGATTGTGTTGGAGGCAGTAGTTGCTTGACTGGGTTCACTGGTGAGCTCAGAGACAGACGCAGAGGCAATGCTAGAAGTTGTGGCATCTGATGTAGTGGCTTCTCTTGTGCTCAAGGTGGAAATAACTGCATAATTAGTTGTTTGGCTTGTGGAGGCAGAAGTGCTGGAAGAATCACTGGTTTGTAACTCTGTGGCGGCTGCTGATAGAGTGCTTGCAGAAAGCGATGATATTGTAGGTGTCTGTGGTACAAGCAAAGCTGTGGTTTCAACTGACAGTTGGGTTGTAGTTGAATCTAGTGTGTTTAAAGCTTCATTTGTGCTGCCTCCACATATCAACCATCCTAAATATTAAAACACATAAAAAAGCAATAACCAACATTAGTGTCGCAACAAAATCAAGAAAGAGTAAAAACGTACATTAAAATACAAAATATTTATACTATGTAATTTTATAGGCACTCCACAAACCTGAAAGTCAACAATGAACAACCCCTGAATCAAACAGGAAATGCTTACTGAGTATTTAGTTCGGATACTGAAAACTTTTCACAGCTATTTTGAAGTAGCACATATATTATTATAATTATTTTAACTGTCATTTTTTGTTATAAAAGTTCAAGTGTTCATATTATTTAGTAGCCTTGCCTCAAATAATATAGTTTCAAATTAAAAGTCTATAAACTAAGCCAATGGTAAATTATGCTTAATTTTATTTTTATCTTTATAATATTCGTAATAAATGCCTGTACTACTACTACTACTACTACTACTAGTAATAATAATAATAATAATAATAATAATAATAATAATAATAATAAGAGGAAGAAGAAGAAGAAGAAGAATAAACAGTTGTATCAGAATTTTGAATAAAATGAGCACTGTAGCAAAAATAAGCCTACCTGCTAATATCAACACTGTTAAAAAGTGCATGTTGTTCGTTCCTCTTTCTCGTCTAACCTTGCGACTGTTGATCAGTTTCTCTATCGCTCTCTTAACACGTGAAATATGAGGAGGAAATTCACACGCACAGTACGGGAGCGCGCACGCACGCACGCACGCCTACACTCCTCACTTACCCCTAATAAAGAGTGTAGTAAATACTAAATATGGCGGGGAATAAACGTGGTGCCAGGGAAGGTTATAATAAACATGCAGCAAGAGAATAAAACAGCGTTTTTTCATTGTATCTGAAAAGTTTTATGGGACCAAAAAAAGAACACTTTTTGTGTCTAAGACTCACCACTAGGTGGTAGCAATGCACGTCGGACTCTTGAAAACCGTTTCGGTTGAAAGAAAAAAACGTTAGTACTAATTTTGATAAACCCTCCAGAAAACAGACCCTGTGTATTAATGTACCTTTTGTGCTTTCAATTTAATTGTAGAGAAGCATCCATTGACTGAGGCTACACCATAAACTCATATATAACGCCGTCGTGTGACGACAGTGACTAGTAAACTTATTCATCAAAAATTATATACCGGTACTTAAATGTAAAATCAATAGTCGTTTTATTTTAGACATACCCTATTGTACCTACATACAATTTCTTTGTTTATTTTAAAAGAATCATAAGCCACCATGGCCATTTCAAGAACAGAGGGTATGTGCATGACGTCATGGCAACTGGAAATCGCAGTAAGTGGCAAAAAAAACTAGTGTTGGATGTGAGTTTGACCCATGTAAACACAAACTAGTGGAAAAAAATGATTGAACTGATTTTCAAAGGCTTTAGAGATGCCATTCTACAGCTCGCTGAAATCCAAACAAATAAATAGTTGGGAATTCAAATATAACACTTGAATTTTAACCTATTCAATAGATTAACCAAAATGGTAGAATTTAGCCTTTGCTCTGAAATCTTTCAGTAGTGTAACTTTCAGAGTTGAGATGCCCGTCTGCAGCCTGCAGATGGATTAAGCCCCACCCACTGAATGTTGAGGCCTGCGCCATGGAATCTCATTGGATGTACCCCAAACATAAGCTTAACCCTGGTCAATTATCCCATCTGCAGTCTGCAGTCAGGGGTACAAGGAGGAGTTTGCTTGTGTGTTTCCACCGGGTATTCCGGTTGTTTCCCACACAAGGGCAAAAACAATAATTAAATAATCTATGTTGGAAGGCGTTTGCGCAGTTGTCTCCCTTATGAACTAACAGATGAAGGAATCTTTAATCTTTAGCCTTCAGTGGCGTATTTATTGAAGATGAACGTAACATACACTCTTTAACAATTTCGCGGTCAGTACGAGGAAAAGGAAGTATGTGAAGCATAACAAAACAAAAGTCTATACAAAATAAGAGTCCTGCAGAACACAACTAGTGAAGGCGTAAATATATTACACTTTTAACAATCTACATTCCCTGTAGGAGTAACCGTATGTTGGTTGGCAACCTTTCCAGGGTCACATGGAGAAAGTATGCTGGAGAAACCTGTTACCCAAAAAGGAAGAAGTGGGTAAAGAAAATTAATAAGCATGTGAACAAACTCAAGTCAGGTCATCAACTTACAATATTTGAGTTTCAATTATTCATTTGGATAATATAAGAAAAAAAAAACATAACACCACTCTCTGTTTGCCGCTGTGGCCAGGTGCATCTATAGCACCAGTAAATCACTGGTAAGTGGTGAAAAATATATTGTACACCCCTCTGGACATGGTTACTGTTTGTTTTAGATGTGTGTGACCTCTAGATGTTTATCATTACAATGAGGATGTTCCACAAATCAGGTCAGATGACGTCAAATTACAGAAAACAGGAGCGGTAGTAAAGTTCATGTAGCTATATATATTACAAACAGCGATGTATGTGGATCACAGTAGCAGAGATCATAGTGTGTGTCATTTGTTTCTAATAGTGACATCTTAAAACAATAATAATGTTCGTTTATGTCAGTGGACTCTCAAAATATCTATACTAATAATATCTATTTTCATAGAACAAAAATAAATTATAACAGAATCTCTGTCCACCCCCTCGCAACTTTCTCCATTGCATAAATACCACAACACGTCATTTCCTTGTCCCTAAACCTGTTTGTTCTATGAGTAAGTGGAAAAGATAGACGATAACCTTGATTCATTGTGGATATGCAAATGAAATCAGGCCCAGCCCTCATTTGTTCAAACTTTCCAGGGGTTCTACAAGTAGAATCATTAAATATAGTAACTTTTAAAAATGCACTCAAAATTAGTCTTTATAAACCATAATGCACACAGCTCCAAAATGTAAATGTTTAATTGATATTATATCACAAAATCTTATGTAATCTTGATAAAAGTTACTATTTCATCCCAATAAGAGGGCAATGAATTGCATCAGCTTTAACCGAGCACCATCGTCTGTTGTAGCCGTGTTGTCAAGTCAACAAAACATTGTCAGATCACTGGTTTTTCATCATTCCTAACCACATTCCACCATCAGCTGTCAAAACATGTCAAAATGTAAGTCTCAGAGGTGGAGCTCATCTTGGTGACAAAGTTTAGCAACATACACATGGGTCTTACTCTGAAAAAAGATGGTCAGTAAATAATAATGACACATTACTGCAAAGAACACATGGTGTTTTTCAATACACCAAGCAAAAGCATAAACCAGATTACACCAGTGTTTACTGGTTTATGCTTGTGCAGGGAATCAAAGACATCATGCTAGTACAATAAAGAACAATACATTTATTGAGGATTACACTACTTTTTTTTTTTTTTTTACAAGAAAACAGTGTAGTTTCACTTAAAGTAGTCAGGGTGTTTCAGAAAGACTCTTTAGAGCACTGACAGCATTCTGCTCATGCTTTACACTTTCGTCCTTTTCATCCGCATTTCTCAAACATTTTGCAACTCACCGTACAACTGCCTAATATTTTCACAGAAAAAAATAAGATTAGGGCTCTTTGGGGGCATTTTTGTTTTTTTTTTACGCTGAAGATATTTCCAAATGACTTTGGTTGTATGTTTTGGGTAATTGTCCTGCTGCAGAATATATTGAGTGTCAATCATATGCCTCCCTGAGGGTATCTGTATTTCTCAGCACTAAGACCAAACCTAAACTCCATTTTTCAGAAATGCAGCCACAAATATTCAAGGAACCTATGCATTCACTGAAGTCACAGAGCAGTGTGGGTTCGAGTCCTGAGTCTGTCGTCTTTCCCATCTCATCGCATTTTCTCTCCACCTTGCTTCCTCTCTCTGTCTACTGTTAATTAAAAATCCCAATGCTTCACTGGCGCCTGCAGACTCACGTACATTATTGTCATTATTGTACCGCTTTAAGCTGTAGTCCTCTGCTACAGCCAAATGTATTTTACATTTTAACAGTCTAGGACACCTGCTGCCATTTTTCAGCCCCCCCAGATACAATGGTTTCTTGCACACTTGAGTGACTTGTTCTCATGTCAACGTTTGGCTTTTTGGCTGCAACTCTTCAATGCAAAGCCAGATTTGTTTGGACAGTAAATGGTTGTACCTGGGTCCTTGGCCATTTCTGAGCTTATGGCACTGCGTCAATGGTCTGCAACATTGCCAACATTCTTTGTGATTTTTCAAAAGAGCTTGAAAAGCACATCTTGAAACTCCAGTCTCCTTCGGATCAAGGGATAGATCTTGTTGATGCAGTAAGGTTACCTTGCATCTTGTTGCTGGACCCAATCTTGCCATGACAAGAAACCGCCTTTCTCAGCAGTTTGACTGTTTCCCACTCAGTTGGGAAACTCCTACATGGCTGTTTCAGTTCATGACTGGATTTTAACCTAAAACAAAAAAGTGTAATTTAAGAATATTAATAAATTATTAAACCCATAAAACATTTTGTAAAAGGCTTGAATTGATCAATTGTTTTTAACAAAAACGTACAATCAATAAATCATAAATTACAAGTAGAAAAGCATGTTAGTGGTTCAAACAATAGACATATTTCTTTTTAATTTGGAATGAAGAATTCCAAAGTATAAAATTAATAAGGAAAAGTAAGGAAATTAACCAAATGAATGGTTATCATTCAACCAAGAGCATCTAAATCACGCACAGTTTAAAGTTAACAACTTACAATATATTGTCCATCAAACACTGAACGGAAAATTAGTTAAAAAAAACTTTATCCCCACATAATCTCCCAAAGGACCAAGAGTTCCACGTTGCACGTGACGTCACAGTGGAAGGGCGTGGTCAACAGGTGCACCTGAAACAAACCTTTGCTCTGGGGATGTTGAGGAGAGGTTGTCACGTGACCTTGAACAATAGCGGGATCCTCCCAGAAGTAGTTTCCTGTTCCCTGTTGATTTCCCAAAACAAACGTGAATTAAAAGAATTGATTTGCCGTCGACCTCCGTCATGCGAACACCTGGCATTTTTATTTTCGGTATAGTGCTCGCACCTTGCGGCTGGGTTCTGGATCTGACCAGCACGGTGGCACCAGGCTGGCGCTCCATAAACAACATTCCCGGAGAGTCTTTGGACCTGGTGCTCCAGCAGGGGTTGTGGGACATTTGCAGAACTTACTCCACGTCTCGGGACGTCAAGTGCAACCAGCCGGACGCGCAGTACTTCAGCGAGCAGATCATCCAGATCGCGCGAGGGTTCATGCTGTCCTCGCTCATCCTCAACCTCATTGGCATCGGGGTGGCATCAGCTGGCGTCAGATGCTGGACAGAATTCCCCAACTGGACGATCGCTGGCATCGGTGGACTACTTATATTTGTCTCCGGGGTGCTCTGCATTATACCAGTGGCCTGGTACACGCACATCATGAGCTCCATCACCGCCGCGTCGACCGACGTGCGCGTGGGTTACTGCTTGGTGCTCGGCTTCTTGGGGGGCATTTTGGAGGTCCTTGGTGGTCTGGTGATGTCCATCGGTCTGTGTCGGCGCTGTGGCAGACGTAAGCGAGATGGAAGACCATGGACAGGGGTGGTGAAGTCCACGCATGCACCGTTCCCAGCGCAGGGAGCCCCGGTGCCCAGCATAAGCAGCACTGTTCCCAGTAGCGGGAGCAGCGTCCCTTACTATCCCAAGCACGTCAGTGGGTACCACCCCGAAAACAGGCACCAGGACAACAGATCGAGCAACACTTATACTGCTGCACCATGTGACTCTGATTTGTAAAACTACAAATGTTTACTTTGAGAAATAAGCTCTAAAACCATCAGGAAACAACACTGCAACAGGTAGTCATTTCAGCTCAAGATTGAATACATAGTAGAATAATATAGTACATATATTCCATTATTAGCTTTAGCATTGTCCGATTTTGACAAGACGTTTTTAGGAACTCATTTGATACATTTATAGACACCTTTCAGGATTGTAGTCTGACTCTGAAATTGAGTAAAAAGACTATAGTTTCCACGTGGAGGTGCAGAAGAATAGATGCAATCTGAGTGAAACGAGGAAAAAAATATGCAAAATTAATGTGGCTCTGCCTATAAACATGAAGAAGAGGAATCCTGGTCAAAAAGAAGGCATTTGTAAAAAAATATGGATGACATGACACCGCCTACTGCTATTGGGTTAATATAAGGCAACCTCAAGGTGCCTCCATGACAGTCAGAGAGAGTGTGAACATGTGCACATGTGGCTTTTTGATAGAGATGGACGGCCAACTCGTTGTGGTAATGTAAACAAGAATTTGAGAACGACTGACTTTGATCATTGGCAGCGGTTCCGTTCAGTGTAGCTCTCAATCATGTGTCAATCACATGGTCCCGCCTAGTATTTTTTTATGTGAAAATTGAGCCACCATGAGCCAAAATAAAAATAGAAAAAACTATTGAACTTTGTTCACTGTATTGGGAACCTCGAAAATCAGTGAAACCTTTTGTGTAAATAACGTAATATCTGTATAAATAATTGATAAATTTCATAATAGACACACTTAGTAATTAGTCATATCCTTTACTTTTACGTGACAAAATTTTAAAATAGAAATTGTATATTTATAGAAAAAAAATACATTATCTCAGTGTTTTAAAGTGCCAAAACCCTGTGATGCGCCTTTCCTCACTTTCCTTAAACAGTTATGTCAAAATCAATGTGAAAAAATCACACATTTAAATGTGATACTCCTCAAAGCAGATCATTTCATTTTACTCGTAATTTATTGCAGTCCAATCCCCCGCACACATAGAGGCCTGTGGTTTTTCTTACCCCTTTAACAGTATAAACTACGTTTACAAATGCATTTACAGTACACAAAAATAATGACATTTAATATTGTTTTAACTCTGATAGTTTTTTTAACCCATTAGTGGGCTCATGTACACGTTTACTTGTGATGGTTTCAAGAAAAGCTATTGATTATTGTAACTGATCATGTGACCTTTGTTTTACTCAATATTATTATCAACGATATTATATTTTATTAATTTGGTAATATGACGAACATTACAGTTAACATTGGAATCATATATCTTCTATTTGCAATTGGAAAGTAAGCTCATATTGAATCATAAAGGTTGAATGGTTTGCACTTTATTAAAATGCCCTTTATGTTTTAATGGCACTTGCATTATTGTCCTATAGCATTCCAGAAGGCTCTGATGTTTGAATATATAACTTAAGATTAAGAGGAAGCTGTTAGTACATGTTATGCCAGCCATATAAAGCAAATACATGTCCATGACGAAAGCTAATCTTTGCACAAGCTCAATTCACAGAAGAAGGCTTTATGAATGTTCCCAGAAATGATTGTTGAAAATATGTTAAGTATGTTTCCTGAACACAGAGCTGGTGTCCATCCATTTTAAAGGAAATGACCAAAGGCTGTTTACTTCCTTATATTTTGCTGATAGTGAAGAACGAGCATTTCAATAAATGTGTTGTCATAAAAAAAAATCACTCCAGTTTGTTTTTTTGTCCCGACCAATTGCCCTCTAAAGAAATACATTTGTCTTAGAGTTTATACTTCAGTTGCCGAAAAGCAAAAACATAATTACATTTCAAAGACTGTTGTAACCTTTATTAGAACTCTCTAGAAAATTGGTCAGTTGATAATCAGTTTCTTGAAATAATTGGTTTAAAAATAAGAATTAAATCACGATTGGTCTCTAAACATCTCCCCCTAATGAACCATTTCCCTAAATTTGCTTGATCCAACTTCGACCAAGTCAGCTTTTAAAACCTCGAACCTTGTCAGCAGGTATTCGAAGCTTGCAGCAGAAACCAGTTTCTGAGTACCTCAACCAGACATTCAACACCACGCCTTCAGATGCTTATCACCTCCTTCAAGTTTCACTGTGTTTCTTCTTAAACACCAAACGCATACGGTCAGCATCTCAGTGTGGGACATCAGCCCAATCATCCACCATGAGGACTCCAGGTATCCTAATTTTTGGCATGGTCCTGGCTCCCTGTGGATGGATCTTAGACCTGACCAGCACTGTTGCACCCAACTGGCGAACAGTCAACAACTTGGCAGGACAATCTTCAGATATGGTGGTGGAACAGGGAATCTGGGACATATGTTTGGTCTATACATCCTCAAGAAACCAACAATGCAACCAACGAAGCAATGACCAGGTATACTTCAACAGCCAAATCATTCCCATCGCTCAAGGAATGATGATTGCTTCTCTCATCGTCACTGTGATTGGCTTGATCGTGGCAACTCCTGGAGTCCGCTGCTGGCAAGACAGACCCAGGTGGGTCCTAGCTTCATTGGGTGGCCTTCTTATCTTCTGCTCTGGTGCCCTGACTCTCATTCCCATCGCTTGGTACACTTATTTGCTGAACAGCCTCAACTCCACCTCAGTGAAACGAGATCCAGCCAGAACAGATGACATTCGTGTAGGATACTGCATTGTCTTGGGCTACATTGGAGGAATCATGGAAGTCCTGGCAGGTTTTGTAATGTTCATTGGAATTTGCTCCTGCTGTGGTGGAAAAAATCGTGGAGAAAAGCCTAAACCCAAAACAGAAAGGCCTGCAAACAGACCAGCCCCTTATCCAAGGGTCAACGTGCCAAGAACCTCGAGCCCAGGAAGTAGTAGCAGTGTCCCCTACTCGCAGAGATCACTGGACGATGACCTTGACTTCCCAAGAGCCAAAACCAGAGACAGAGACAGATACAGAGAAAGGGGAACAGTCAACGCGTCCTACAATGGGAAACCCTATGATGCTGACCTCTAACTTATGCTGGATAAACTGTGAAGACTTTAAGCTGTTTGAACAATTGGAACTTCTTTTGAAACAAAGCGTTTTCTAAGATGAATATGATATGGTTTGGAATATTGTCATTTCCTTTATACTGTGTAAGATCTCATCGAGTTTCTACACCACCATTTTTCAGTCTACTTCAATGTTTACAGCTACATACTCTACTCTAAAAATGGTAAATACCTTACATTTAATGTCTGACAGATTACAGGTGTTTTAAGGGTGTACAAAACACTAACATGGCTAACGTTTTCCTAATGAAAAATTATGAATTGTGCAATATCTTCTTTTGCTGAGGAAATACATTCTTAGCTCAGACATCGGGGTTTCTGTCATGAGGTAAAACCAGTAGAACTGGTTGTGTCAGTTCCACCACTACACAAACAAACGGGTCACGCTTGAGTTTTCAGCTGATCCATGACTCATGTGAACTAAAGTGACAACCATGATATAATATTATTTTTAGACATGTCCATTATTATGATAATCAGTTACATGGTGTGAGAGATTAAATGTTATTCCTTATCTGTTATATATTATAATGAGGACTGTGTGTTTTCTAAACAGCAATCCATCTTTTTGTAATTCTCGCGTTGAATTAAAGTACTATTTATTAAAACAAATGTTGCTGTGTATCAATCAATGCTTAAAAGTTTAGAAACATTATCATTACATGAAAGAAAGGTGATCATTGGGTGTTGGCAAATCTTATTTATATTCATAAACACACTTAAATACTAATCTGGATACAAATGAACTACCAGCTACAGACAACTTATTTCAAATGAGTTCATGAATGTTCAGTACTTGTCACAATTGGCATTTTTCTCCAAAGGAAAATAAAATATATTTTGGGCTTGAGCACAGAGGGTGCAAAGAACACTACTGTAAATTGTTCGGAGCGTTGTTGTTTCGAGGATTTTGGTGCATTTTTGAGGGCCTAAGTCCTCAACTTTTCTGAACTGGTAAAAATTAGTACGAACACTTTTTTTTTACTTTGTTAGAAGATGAGTGCAAATTTTGACACAGGAAGTTTTTAATAATGCAGCCATGCAATGACTGATTGGGTTCAAATTTGCCACGTGTGTTAGGAGTGCATGTCTGAACACATAAATATAGTGACTTAGTGTCAGTTATAACGCCACCTAGTGGCAACATGGAATCTGTTTTGTTTTTTATTCTGCTGCTACAGAGTGTTTGAAGGACGTTAGATTAATGGCACGCTTATTGACCAAGACCTACAAAAGTGCCAATTGGGGCGAGGTTCCAAAACAGACAAGATGTCAGTTATTTTTAAATTTCTTTTAACATTTAGCAGTTTCATGCTTTGTACTTTAAGAAACTCCTCGATCACCATCAAACTTTTGCAGTCTCATCTAAAGGCCTTTGCGATTTTAAACGGCAAGGTATTTTTGAATTCGCTGATTATGTAAGGGCTTTATGTCTGAACACAAATGTATAGTACCCTATGGTGTCAGTTTCAGCACCACATAGAATATTCCATTTTCTGCTGTTGTTGTTTAGTGCTATTTAAAAACTGCGTTATGAAATTTGAATGAAATGAAAAGGACCAAGACCTACAAAAAAAAATCTATTGGCTATTGGAGTGAACTTCCAAAACCAACAGGAAGTTAATTATTGTGTAAAACCCTAAAAAATGGCACTTTTGCAAGTCTATTAGTTTACCAAACCCCTACTAGAGATTGTATTTTTTCACCTCCGAAACTACCAAAAAGAATGGTATACATTATGGTAATTTAGCTTTAGTAATGACAATTTACTTACCGTTGTTAGGAAATCGGAAAGGAACCAAATGTAAAACAGATATAAATGGTGCTTAAAGTTCAATGACACCACTTTAAAACAAGTATTCATTTCAACAGAGAAATACATTTGTCCGACTGATATGTTCGCTCTTCAGGAATGAACTAATAAACTGGTTCACAGGCTTCAAGATCTCAATTCAAAAGCATTTGAGTGATGTGAAGAGAGAAAAAAAAATCTAGACCAAATACATCGCAAGCAGAGTAGAATTAACAGACACCAGAAAATAACTTCATAAGAAAAGATTTATTATTCTACAAAAAAAGCTAAAAGTGAATTATAACTCTTGTGAAATGCGTTTTTCCAGTAATCACCTGAGAGATTCTTATCTGTGGATTATCAGTCTGCGAAACTCATTCTCTGTCAGACTCACCCGGTCATTCTAGAGCTAACAATAAAAGCCGAAAAGCCACCACGCAATACCGGACATGCTTCTAGAACAAGTCAATGCAGGTTTTCTGAAAAGTATGCAAAGGCAAGTCAGGGAAAACCATCCCAACCAAATCATACACTTTGTGTAAAAGGTGGACGACAAAAGGACGACGTACATTCACACACACACACACTGAAATGATGAAATTAAAAGTGGGAAGGTCATTCTCTTCTTCATCAGTTGATCTAGAGAATGAGATAAAGATGAGAGCGATCATAAAGTGATACAAATCAAGGTGATTTGGTTGTGGCATTGGAAAACAAACCTGTTTTATGGAACGTTGCGTTAAGCCATGTTAAAGATGCTCTCCATGTCTCAAAAATGCATCTTCCGCTGCCTTTTTTCTGTAGAGAATAAAATCAGTTGCTGCAAATCACACAACTTTAATAAAGTTCATTTGCAAAATCAAGATGCTATCGGGTTTGTAAATTTATAAAAATTGGAACAGCAGTGTGGCAGTAGAAATTTACCACAGTTTAGGACGTTACAAGCAATACTGATATCAATTTATAAGTTTGATCTCAAACGAACACCTCGAATTGCTAGTTCACCTTCCCCTGCTAGTGAACCAACCTTTAAAGTGCCCTATAATGGATTTTGAGAAGTATCTTCCGGGCAGGTTTAATCAAAACGTGCAGTTTGAGTTTTAAACGTGAAAGATCTCTGCGTTTCTAGCTATTGTTTCAGGTAATTCTACCAAATTCCAGTGAAATAAATCTATTATTTATCCCCCCCAAAAAAATAATAACCAAAATAAAATCAAAACTGCAATCAATCAAGCACCATCGCCTTTTGGTGAGCAGTTTTTTTTTAAATATGCATGATGGCTAATACATTTTTGGAATATGTATTCAAGCAAGAATTGTAAAAATTACTGTTCAATGCGGGCAAATTAAATAATGAAAACCACATCATAAAGTGTCATGACGCCCAGGTGGCGCTGTGAGTGAGTCTAAATAGTTTCTTTTATCGAGTATGAGTATGAGTAAGATGTGGTCAGACCTTTAACCGAGTGTACGCTGTGCTCTGACATGTTACTGTTGACATCGATGGTAAGTAATGGTAAATAAAAACATGCTTTTTATGGCAAATTTCCAATGGCTGCCATGTGCACAGTAAAACTAAATCAAAAAGCTTCACAATTTAACATCCCATATGCCTTAAGATAAGACTGAGTTTTGAGGTGGACAGATAAAATCTCCAGAAGTTCGTTAAAGTACGACATGAGCAAAAGTGGTCGTTTTTACAAAATAGCCAACTTCCTGTCGATTTTAGAAAAGCCATCCATATTACTTATATTGAAGTCTTGGTACACTACACGTGTGATGAAGTTTGTTTGTACACAACAAAATGATTGTGCGTCATAGACTGAAATGCATTAAATGGCGCTCCAAAGCCATTTTCCAAACCCACTATTCAGACGTAAATTTTCACAAGTTCTGGGTATGCGCAAAATTTGGTCATTGTCATTCATTCAATCATTTTCCAAGCCGCTTATACCCGTTCGGGGTCAATTAACCCAACCCATGTTTTTGGGATTGTGGGGGAGTACCCGGAGGAACCCAGCGCAAGCACAGGGAGAACGTGCAAACTCCTTCCAGGAAGTTCACCGGCGAGCCTCGAACCGACAATTTTCTAAGTGGAAGGCCACAGTGCCGCATTTGGTGATTTTTTTTAGGCCCTCAAAATTGCATGAACGCTGCAAAACAATAATATTCTGAGCAATTAGAATAGGGTTCTATGCACCTCCGCCGCTCGAAGCCTACCAAATATTCATCACAAAGTCAGTCATCAAGAAGTTCCAATTCACCAAATCATTTCAGAACAAAAGGACATTAGGGCACACCTGAGCTCACCCGGAAAAGAAGAATCAAGGGTATGAGGATCATCGAGTGTTGTAAACATATGCTTCAAGTTTCATTTTCTGGTAACAATGGATTACTTGCACCAGGACTTTTGTTTTCTTCGCAATAGCCCTCAGTGAGATTTAGTTTCACTATGGTTACATTCTACAGCCCCTGTCCCCAGAATCTCTTCTAGATTAACGCCATCTATATGCTTCATATGTGCAAACAGCCTAATGATGACGGTTAGGGAATACCATCGTTACATTCATCATTACATGTACAGCAGCAATCTTTGCGGCAGGCCTCTCTCTCCTCTCCCACACACTGGGCTGCAGTGCTTTAACTGTGTAGTGATCCCAGGCAAAAAACACCGGGACAGTGCCAGTTATTAACTTCCTCTGAGCATCGTGGTTCAATAAACTAATCACTGCTGTAATTCAAACAAAGGTAAAGTAAAATATAAAAGCTGAAATAATTACCGAGCGTGTCACAAGGAGCGAGCAAGTGTTTGGAAGAGCACAAT
>SRMA01025604.1:263803-315215 GCA_007224835.1 Danionella cerebrum
GTCAAGAGATGAGTTTGCAGGAGTCATTGTGAGCTTGCATATGAATAATCCAGAGCAGGATCCCATCAATGAGCAGAAAAGGGGGATGGAGGAGTATGACCCTCGTCAAAGAGTAAACCGTCTCCTTAGATTGATCAGAAACCGCTTCAAGAGTCTCTGTCATCCCAAGCAGCACATATCACTGGATGAGAGGATGGTTGCCACAAAAGCAAGACTAAAAATGAAGCAGTACATGTAAATTAAGCCAAGCAAGTGGGGGCTGAAAATTGTGTGCTGGCTGATATAAATGGCTATTACCGTGGCTTACACTGGAAAGGGCATGTGTGCTTCAGGGAAGGGGCTTTCTAAAGAAGGACTACCTCAGGAGTGGTTACATTGTCTACTGTGACCATTTTTACACCAGTCCCCAGAATCTGTGCATCCCCAGTTTTATCTGCAATTTAGTTGTTACAGATTTCCATTCTGTGCAGAAAAAAAATCCACACAAACACAATTGCCATTCTAAAAGAGCTGTTTTTGAAATGTAGACATTTTTAAATGTAATTTGGAGAATAAATTGTGATCGTGAAATTAATTCTAAGCTGTTCATGTGTATGTTTTTCGGAAAAAAATGTATAAAGAACTTTGATTCATTACGCATTTCTTAATTTATTAAAAATGAGCTGCTCATGGCTGAAAAGTTACATTTTCATAAAGCATTTTTGAGGTGATGTTTATCTTTCCAACAAAAGCAGACACATAATTTGTTTATTTACTTTAGTCGGATTCGAATAATGAGGCTAGGGAAAAGAAATCTGGAGTTGGTTTCAGGTTTTGTTAATAATATTCTCGCCAGACAGTAAAGGAACTTTAAAAGTGTACTGTCTGTGTAAAGATTAAAACAAATGTTCAAAAAATTGTGCTGTAGTCTTTTCTCTAAATCTGTCATGTGATTGAAAATCTATAACATGAATAGTGTTACTTGTGATTAAAACTGTGGCCCTAAATATTAAAATAAAACTGTTCAGAGTAAACAATTATTGTACTTAAACTTTTTTAAATTGTTAAGACCTGTACATATTCACATATTCATTTCAGCATTGAATAATACTGTTTTGTGATTGTAATTCATTGAAGACCAGTAGAGGGCGCTAATGTGATTAAGGTTTAACTGGTTAATACATATAGAGAAGTGTTTTAGAAGAGAACGTACATGTAACGTAGAAGTTTTGTTCCCAAAAAATAAAGTACCGTTATCTTATGCAAAGTGTCAAAATCTTTATTTTTTTTCTTCAACTTTATTTAAAGATGCAACCATACCTGTTATGATACTTATCGATTATCCTGAAACTACACAGATAACAGATATAATCAAATGCTTTGTTATATCTAATTCTACAATTATATTTTATTTCCTATAATTGGTGAATTTAGAATCGTAATTTGAGAAGCAATGTTGGCCACCATTACCTTTGAAATGTTTTAGAGACAGTGGCCTGTGCTAACGAGACTGTCGACGTGGCACGCCCGGTAATAAATGTTGAAACACGCATGCGCGATGTAATCAATTTTCTTATGCACATGCGCTGTGATGGATTTGATGAATGCCCCGCGATTACATTTTAAAGTCTATGGTTGAAACCATAGATATTTATAATTAGACATTATATAATGTCAGTTATAATTTCTCGTTGAAAAGACATGAAATTTTATTGACACGAAATACTCTTTTTGCTCTGAGGAATCCGATTCGTTTGATCACTTGTTTTGGAATTGCAGAAATACAGCAATTTGTGAAATTTGATTGTAAGTTATTGGATAGTATAATATTCATATTATTGTTGTGTTGTTCTAATGCTATTTATCTCTTTTATTTTATATAAAGAGATAACTTTATACTTATGGGCATGCGCGGTAATAAATGTTGAAACACGCATGCGCGACGTAATCAATTTTCATATGCGCATGCGCGGTGATGGATTTTGAAACGCGCATACCCCGTGATTACATTTTAAAGTCTATGGTTGAAACTGTGTTCTAATGTTGTTCTAATGCTATTTATCTCTTTATTTTATATACATTTTATTTTATATCGTTGATTACTTTTTATGTTATAATTACCAACGTTATGAGTTTCTATGCTGTTGATGACCAGTACATGTATATACGTGGAAGTTTGTAGTTATTTATAGTTATTCCAAATCAACTGTACGTCTACCTATTTTAATGAATCTTATAATACAAATACATACAGGCATAAACCCATTTATTTATTTTCAGTAAATTGTAATCGTTTACTTTTTGTAATGATCAATACAATGTATTAACATAATTAACATGGTATTAATAGAATAGAATAGAAATATCACATATTCACATTTGTCACTTTCCCTTTCACAAATTACTTAGTTACATCCACTGTTTTTGATACTTAAAACTAACGTTCATCATATAAATTGTAAAACAACAAACCGATAAGTAAAGATTACAAATACGTTTAATTAAGAAATAGAACGGCAACTGTTTGGCAAACAAAATCACTAACAAATAAAGCTTTTTAATTATTTGTTTCAACATACATTACAGCGCATGGGTTTGAACATTTGTTACGTCGTCGTGCTGTCGGCTGCAGAAAGGACTTCCTGGCTCAGTTTGCTTCAGACAAAATGATTCTTGTGAACGGTTCAATTCGTCAACGAGTCACTGTATATAAACTTTAATATTGTGGTTTGACCTAGAAAATACACACACTCCTTACTCTTCTGCTTTCGGCTGTTCCCAGTTTAGGGGTCGCCACATCGAATCATCCTTTCCACCGAACTCAGTCCAGTATCCTCTACTCTTGGACCAACTAACTTCATGTCCTCTTTCAGCACATCCATATACCTCGTCTTTCGCCGTCCTCTTGACCTCTTACCTGGCATCTCCATCTCCAACATCCTTCTACCAATATAACCACTATGCCTCCTCTGCATATGTCCAAACCAAACAAATGACTGACTATGGGAACCTCCGTTCGACTGCTCAAAACAGGTCAAGAAAAAGCTTTCCTTGTTCAGAGAGAGGGCGACATGGTGGTGCAGTGTGTAGCACGGTGGCCTTCCAGTTAGAAGGTTGTTATTTCGAGGCTCTCCGGTGACCTTCCTGGAAGGAGTTTGGTTGCAGGGTCAAATAGCAAGCGTCATTCTCTGATGTCCGTCTCAGACCAGAGGGCTTAGTTTCTGGCTAAGTTTAGGTGGAGGTGATTGGGAGGGGCTGTGAGGTCAGATGGGGGGATTTTCGGGAGGTGGGCTAGACTGCTAGTGTCTCTTGCAACAGGGAGCCATAATTACCCAGACCCCCAAACATACTTCCCGATTGTGAAAACCTACAGCAATGACAGCAACACTGAAGAGGCCACATGGTGGAGCAGTGGTGGAGGAGTGGTAAGAGTGGAGGAGATTTCTCTGACATGCCCCAAGTCAATCATCCAGCCCTGACAACCTAGGTCAGAGTCATCTCTAGCCCGAGTCTCAATGGTGCAGGAAATTATTGAATCTTTTCTGCATCCAGCGAATGCCGCCCCACACACCGTTTAGGCTGTGAAAGCAGGCTCATTGATTCACAAAATCCGAAGGGGTCACAGCTTATTTTGGTCCTGAAAGACTCCAAGGATCCTTGCCTGCTTCTAAAAAGGAAAAGGTGTAGAGTTGAGCAAAACTGATGAGGAAGTAAGTTTATTAATTTAGTTTTTTGATCCAAATTAAGTGACTTCAGTTTAGTCTCAATTTAGTCGCAGGAGGTTGAAGAAAACCAGGCCTTGAGCTTGGCCTTTCATGCATTCACAAACTACACTCTGCCACTCTACCATCTGCCAAGTAGGAGGTAAACCAGTCAAGAGCCTGATCAACAACACCTACTGACTGAAGACGATGAAGCACAAATTGGTGGGAGACTGTGTCAAATGCTGATGTAAGTCTAGAGTATATGAGAGGACAGAAGACCAGAGTCAGCGAAATATTGAAATATTTTAAATGATCAAAGATAAGAAATTCTGAAGCTGAACATTTCAGTGTCTTTGCAATGAAAAACAGGAAAGATTTGAAGATTTTGTTATAGAATGACAGCACAGAGAGTAAGGGACATTTAACAAGGTATTCAGTGACTGGTGTCAATTTTAGTATTAAAGAGTCCATGAAACTATCAAATGCAGTCAGAAAACAGTGTTTCATTTCATTTTATTTAATTTAATGCCATGCCAGCAACCAAGGCTATTTTCATGGCATAAACATTTCAATAATAGATATACAATTAAAAATCAACATCTAAATGATTACATAAATTAAATAAGATTTTTTGTGTTAATACATGATAAAAATTCTAAAATCTTTTCTGGTGTCACTGTGTTAAAAATGTCCTTAAGAGAGTTCATTTCATAAAAAAGTCTTCTGGAGTCATTAAAAGCAGGGCAGTCCAGTAAAATGTGTTTTATAGATAGTGGAGTTGTGCAGTACAAACACTGCGTAGGGTTTTCACCTTGGAGCAAATAACCATGTGTTAGTCTTGAGTGTCCAATACGACATCTAGTAAAAACCACTTGATCAAATCTAGTCTTAAAATGTCTTAAAATTCTGTATGGGATTTCAGGTTGGATTTCATATAGTTTATTATTTTCAAATGTATTCCACTCTTCTTGCCACTTGTTTAGAATGTAAACATTGATAAAAGGTCTCATCTCGATGGAGGAATTTGGCATTTGATCACTGCTTGCTTTAAAGCATCTTTAGCAGCTGCGTCAGCTCGCTCATTTCCTGAAAGTCCGACATGTCCTGGAATCCAGCAAAAAATGACGTGATAAAACTGATTTTGTAATTGATGAACTTTAGTTAAAATATTATCAATCAGAGGATGATCATTCTTTGGAGATTCCATAGCTTGGAGACATGATTTGGAGTCTGTGAAAATGATAGACTTCTTTTGTTGGACATTTTCTATATATTCCAATGCTAAAAGTAAGGCACGGGCTTCAGCTGTGAAAATTGTGCATTCTTTAGGCAGGCTGATTCCATAATGTTGTTTCCCAGTTACCATTGCTGCTGCTACGCCATTGTCTACCTTTGAACCATCTGTAAAGATAGGTGCGTGTTGAGAATATTGACTTCTAATATCCAAATACTGTTGCCTATACACATTAGGATGAGTTGCTCCTTTCTTCTGATGACCTAAATCCATATTGATTATGGGCTTCTTTAATTTCCAATGAGGCAAGGAAGTGAAGTGTACTTGACTTAATATGTCCAGGTTTATGTTTAAATTTTGTAAATGTGGATTAATGCGCAAGCCAAATGGTCTGATGGTTTTTGGTTTGCTCTCATACAACTGCACAAGCTGTGGGTTAAAAACTGCAAAATAAGCTGGGTTGTTCTTATTTGCTTTCAATTTAACAGCATACTGTAATGAGAGTTTAAGCCGTCTGTTTTGGAGTGAAGGTTCATTGGCTTCAGTGTACAAACTCTGTACAGGTGATGTTCTAAATGCTCCTAAAGCAAGTCGTAATCCTTGATGGTGTGCTGTATTGAGGATCTGTTTATAGGAGTTTCTGCAGAATCATAAATTATACTCCCATAGTCCAAACGGGATCTAATGAGAACTCTATAGAGACGTAAAAGTACATTAAAATCTGCTCCCCATTTAGTTTTTGCCAACACTTTGATTATATTCATAGCTTTCGTGCACTTGTTTTTTAACCATTTCAAATGAGGGATAAAAGTCATTTTTTGTCGAGAATAAGGCCTAAAAACTTGATTTCCTTAACAACTTTGATCAGATCTCCGTTGATGAAAAGTTCTGGATCATGATGAAGAGATCTCTGGATGCAAAAATGTGTACAAACAGTTTTTGTTCTAGAGAACTTAAAACCATTTTCAATAGACCACTGATTAATTTTGTGAATACATAATTGTAGTTGCCTTTCAATTGTGCTCATATTCTTCCCTCTGTAACAAATACAAAGATCATCCACATAAAGGCTGCAGAACATGTTTGGTCCGATGATTTCCACAATGCTATTTATCTTGATGCTGAAGAGTGTGACAGAGAGTATGCTTCCTTGAGGAACTCCAAGTTCTTGTTTGTGAACATTTGATAGAGTATTTCCCACTTGAACTTTAAAGTTTCTTCTGGTAAGAAAATTTGAAATGAAGATGGGAAGCCTTCCTCTAAATCCCATTCGGTGAAGATCTTTTAAAATTCCATCTCGCCAAGTTGTATCATATGCTTTTTCCAAATCAAAAAAGACAGCAACAACATGTTCTTTCCTGATGAACCCGTCTCTGATATAGGTTTCCAATCGAATTAATTGATCCAATGTGCTCTTTCCACGTCTAAATCCACACAGTTAATTGTTTATTTGATTCCAGTATCCAGATAAGCCGGTTATTAATCATTCTCTCCATAGTTTTACATAAGCAACTGGTTAGAGCAATTGGTCTGTAGTTATTTGGATCAGAGTGGTCTTTTCCTGGTTTGGGAATGGGTATTACTGTTGCTTCTTTCCAGGAAGCTGGTATTTTACCAGAAGACCAGGACAAAATTAAAATTATCCAATAAAAGGCATAGTGAGCTATACGGTAAGTGCTTTAAGAACTGGTAATGAATTTTATCTGGACCAATAGCTGTATCATGTGAGCATTTTAAAGAGTTTATTAATTCTTCCATCTTTAAAGGTTGGTTATATACTTCCATGTTATCAGAACAAAAATTCAGTTCTTTACATTCCTGCTGTGCTCGTAATAGTTGAAATTCAGGAAGGCAGTTTTCTATTGATGAGTTCTTTTCAAAGGATTCCGCTAGTGTATTCGCTATATCCATCTCCATTGTCTGAAGTATCCCTTGTCTTTTAATATGTTGTATATGTGATCCATTTTCCATTCCCTTCATTTTACGAATCATATTCCAGATCCTCTTCATGGGAGTATAGCGAGTTAAACTTGAAACAAATTGTTTCCAGCTTTGTTTCTTTGCTTCGTTAATGGTTCTGCGAGCTTGGGCTCTGCAAATTTTGAAATTAATAAAATTTGCAGTTGATGGATGTTTATTAAAAACACGTTCAGCCTTTTTCCGTGTTTCAATAACTTTTTTACATTGCTCATTAAACCATGGATTGGTCTTTCGTTGTGGTTTTGTTGATGTCTTTGGGATTGTTTCATCTGCTATTGCAATTAACTGCTGAGTGAAGGATTCTATAGAGTTCTGATTTCCTTGGTTTGCTGAAATAAATTTTTCTCAACACATAGTTTGAAAAGTGAGCCAGTCTGCTTTCTTGAGTTGCCACCTTGGGGGTCTAAGTTGTACATCAGTATGTGGAAATGTGAGTACAATTGGAAAGTGGTCACTCCCACACAGGTCATCCCAAACCCTCCATGAACAATCAAGGAAAAGATCAGCACTGCATATTGTCAGATCTATTGCAGTATAGGTGCCATGACCTGGATGAAGATATGTTTTTGTTCCATCATTCAGTAGACATAAATCATTATTTTCTATAAAGACTTCTATTTTTCTTCCTTTGACATCACATCGGCCTTCACCCCATAAAGGATTGTGGCTGTTAAAATCACCCATGAGTATATATGGAATTGGTAATTGTGAAACAAGTTTATCCAGTTCTTGAGGTATCACAGCATCATGTGGGGGAATATAGATTGAGCATATTGTAATAGCTCTGTGAAGAGTAAGTTGAACTGCTATTGCTTGTAATCTGGTATCCAATGTAATTTGACTGTGTATTATGTCATTTTTCACTAAAATGGCTGATCCCCCGGAGGGCCGTTGTAGATTTGGTCCGCATTTGCTAAAATTGTAAAACCTTTAAAAGTCAAATTATCATTTGGAGACAGGTGGGTCTCCTGAATACAACAAGCAAGAGGATTAAAGGCAGCGGTTAAGTGCTGTAATTCTGCAAAGTTTGTTTTTAGTCCTCGGCAGTTCCACTGTATTATAAGACTGTTTATCCTCAAGTAGGAAAGATAGGTACAGGTCCTTTGTTTTTACATTTGGGTGAGAGACTGCGGCTACAACTAGTCAGAGTCTCAGTCATTTCAATATCTTTTGGATTGTCATTTTTTTGAGATCGGCTTTTGTCTTGATTTGATTGTTGAGTTGTTGTGCTTTGAGGTTTCTTTTTCACTTTTGATTCTCTTTGTTCCAGATATGAGTCTTGTATCTGACTGGTTTGTATGGACACATTCTTGGTTTTTTGGGAGATTGAATTTTTGGTGTTGCTTATGGTTTGAGGTTTGTCTTTGGATACCCAAGTTAGATCTGTCTGACAACTAGTTGATTGTGTCTTTGGTATGAGAGCAGCAGAGTAGGTTTTACTCAGGTTAAAGGCAGGAAGTCCTTCAACTATTTTACAAGCTTCAAGGTAGCTTACTTTCTTTGTATGTTTGATTTTTTGTATTTCTTTCTCCTTGAGCCAGATGGGGCAATTCTTCGATGAAGCTGCATGATCTCCAAGGCAGTTTTTACATTTAGAAGATTTGGTGCAGTTCGTTTCATGTTTGTCCTCGCCACAATTTTGGCAGATAGCCTTATTCTTGCATCCTGCAGATCCATGACCGAATTTTTGACATTTAAAGCACCTCAGTGGATTTGGAATGAAAATGTCCACAGTGACGCTTAGATATCCAAGTTTGATTTTCTCTGGTGGTTGTGGTCTGTTGAAAGTCAAAATGTATGTTCCTGTTTTGATGATCTGTCCATCCTTTTTAATTGTCATTCTTTTAACATCCATCACACCTAGTTGTTTTAATTCTGAAGCGATTTCAGCTTCATCCATATCTTGGAGTTCTCTGGTGCGGATTACACCTTTGCAGTTGTTTAAAGAAGGATGAGGGTAAGCTTTCATAGTAATTCCAGCCAAAGTTGTTGCTTGTAGTAAATTTGCTGAGTTTACTTTTCTAGCACATTCCACCAAAATTTGTCCAGATCGCATCTTTTACTGCTCCTGCAATTCCTGTGATTCCTTTGTGAATTGCAAAAGGGGACAGTTTGGTAAGGGGCATGTCATCAGTCAGGGATTCTAATAAAATAAATCTTTGCCAGTTTTCATTTTCAGATGAAAAAATAAAATCAGTCGAAAATTCCGTCTCCAAATCTTGATCCAGTATCCGTTTTTTGGTGTTTTGGTTTTTTGCCATGTTTTAGAATAGATTTGTTCATCATCTCTGCTCCTCACCCACATCGGAGCCCTACAAGGGGATGTACAGAGCCACGGACATCCACTGGATGTACATCAAGGATACAGAAATGGTATACTTGAGCATATAAACAAAGTTTATACTACTCAATTGACCCTACGCCAGCGCCTTCTGGAAGGAATGAAATTTGTCTGGTTGATTGCGATCCCAAAATAGTTCCAGGGCAAGTCCTGACAAGCCGATTGATTGGAACGGGCCTTTCCAACCTCTTGTCTAAAGGAGCCAAAGTGATGTGTTGGATAAGTGGTAGCCGCAGCAAACCAAAATCCTCAAGCACCAGGATCTCTTCCTCCACTGACACAAGTCGCAACTCACGGCCAACAAGTTGCCCCATTTGTCGTCTCTTACGATCAGCAAGGGGGTGCTAGGGACCTATTCTACCCCGGGTCCCCACGGGGGCAGAAAACAGTGTAAACATTTTCTAACACACTTCTACTGGTGCTCCAGCACAGATCGGGTGAGAGGTGGGGGTACACCCTGGACAGGTCACCAGTCCATCGCAGGGCAATATACACATTAGCTCAGACGCTTAAGTGGAATTTTGATGATTATATTTACCTGATTCATGTTTTTGGGATAGTGGGAGTACCCGGAGGAAACGCAAGCACAAGAAGAACATCCAGGAAAGCCACCAGCAAGCCTTGAACCGGCAATCTTCTAACTGGAAGCTCACAGTCTACCTACTGCGCCACCTGTAAGACCCAGTAACACTGTAAGACTAACAAAAGTCTGTAAGACCCAGTAACAAAAATCTTAACACCACAAAAGGGTTATAGTTTAGTGCTCTAAACAACAGAAATAGTATCTCTGTAGAATTCTGTATGACCCAAATAATAATGTCTTTATGGCTGGTGCGTTCAGTTTTTCGGTACAGATGCACAAGTCGTCTGCTTTAGCCTAAGAGGGCTATGATTTCCCGTGTTTGATAAAGAAATTAGTTATAAATGAACACGGTATGGCATCTGTAGACTGAGGCACAGAGATGATGGACAATCATCTTCAATATTCCAGGACCAATAGTTATTTTAGTATTTTTTAAGACAAATATTAACCAACAACATTATAAAAATGTACAACAATATTTAAAAAAAATCGGGTCTTCTCATCTAATAAAATGAGGTTGGAATGAGGCTTCATGAGGATTTAACTAATAAACTATTAAAGCTACAAAGAGGAATGCTGTCAATTTGATGACAGATTCAATTTGTGATTCAGTAACGCAGACGATAAACATCAATGTTTTCACATGATTCAACATTAATTAATTACCTGAAATATTTCGATAAGTGATGTTAGCAGCTTCTTCTCTCTTAAAGTAATTCGAAAAATGTTTTTGCGTAAGGTTTAAAAAGTATAAGTTTCAACTCAACTTCATTTTGTAAAAATGTGTTAAAATAATGTTTAATAAATAATTTAGTGGACGTTGATAAAAGGGAATCTGTTTCGCAGTCTCACTATTTTCTCACCGTTAGTGTAAAAAAAATCTAGTTGAACTCTGTATAATTCGGGAAGCACTTCCGGTTATTTCTTTTTCATTAAATCATGAATTTCACGATTTTTGTTTTGCTGACCAATTTTTTTTGTCTGTCTGTACATTCTAAGCAATTAATTTAACATCAGTTTGTCTTAAAAATATTTATTTAATTATTTTTCTTTAAATTTGTTGGCCGTGATAAACAATAAACAACGATCAAAACATCTAGTTATATTTACGATTATTTCTCTTTTCTCCAGACTATGCATTTTATTGTATAGAATATAAAATATTTTCTTTCTTTTTTATTTTGCTTTTTATTTTATTTTTTAAAATACATTTTAATTACCGTGCCGTAAAGCAAGAGGTTGTACTGCTGTTATTCACTTTCTTAAATATTTGTATTTTTTTTGTAAGTATCAAGTTGAAATATTGTTAATTCGTTTTTTGCAGAAGTTTCAAGTTTATATTAATAAGAGTTCGTTTCGCAAAAACATTTGAAAAATTCGAGGTGATAAATTAACGCCATAAAGCTCTACAAACCGATTTGGTGTTATAAAATATATTTAAATTAATTTTTTACGGGGTTATCGTCAAACTTCAATATCCAAAAATATTTATTATATTTAAAATGGCGGACGGAGTTTAAATATAAACGCTGCATTGACGTCATCAAAGATGCTAGTTTTAAAACACGCTATATCTTCTTCAGTCCCGTCACTGTGTATTTGTGGTTGTTCGGTTCGGTGTGTTTCTGCGGTTTTGCGAGTTTTTTCTTGGTTTTAACGGAGTTTTTTTGTCAATTATTGGTAAGATGTTTTCCAGTGAGTCGAGGGTAAGTTTTCTTTCGCACAATTTTGAATTTATTTAATTAAGCGCCGACGCTCGTTATCATTACTTGGCGATTTCTTCCTCTTCGAGTTTTGTGAGTATTTAATCATTGTTGTTTATTTATTTTGCTTTAGAGATTACTTGCGAGGGAGAGGATGGCGAAGCCCTCTCTGACACAGCCCTTTTATCAGCAGAAACCAGGTAAAGACGGTTTATATTTCATAAACACATCGTACCGCGTTACACTTTAAAACGTGTTTTTCTGACTACTTTTACTTGTCGTTTCTAGATGATAGCTATGAGCTGTATGCCATTCGTGTGGAGTACGAGCGGAGGAGAGAACAACTGCTGGAGGAGCTTCGAGAGCTCGATGAGTGGCGCTCCACGAGTGAGGTAAAGTATTGAGGTGTTTATAAAGTCTGCCTCAAACAGTTTACAAATATTCTTTCGGATCAATGAAGAAAACAGACCTGGAGCCAAGTTTGTGCTTCGATGGTTTAAATATTAAGTGTTATCCTCATGTTTGCCCCCACCACAGACAAAGAAATGATCAGTACATGACTTTAATGTTTATATCAACAACGAAAAACTCAACAATGCCTTTCAAAAGAATTATTGACTAAATTGCTGTGAAATAAGTATTTGACCCTCTATCAGTAATCAATGGTTTCTGGTGGTTTTCTTGTAAAATGTCTTTCAGTAATGAGCTGAGATTAGAAATCTCTCTTAAAGAACAGCTACCTGTCAATAAAAAAGACAGAATCCACCAGATTCCAAAGTAAAACACCATGAATCTGAGGAAATCTGAATGTTTTCAATATTTTCAAAGCATGGAAATGGGATTTGGGCATCAAACTCTATATTGCTGTGTGCACCTTGATATTGACTTTCTGCCTTGTTTTCTATTTTCCAGCAAGAATACTGGCAGAGAAGGGGAGCATCTCTTCACAGAGAGAGTCCTGGACACCTCATCAGTACGTAACACTACTCACAATTCAGAAGCTCAGTCAGCGCCGTTCAGATGACAGTAAAAGAGAGTTTATTTCAACAAAAGCTGCATTTCTGAAATCCCTCCACATCGTTTTAATAATCTGCTTGATCTTGTGATGCATGCATTAAATACATACAAAAAAGAAAAAAAATAGTTAATCAAGTGTTTCTTATACTTAAATAAACCAGTAATGTTCTTAAAACAGCTTTTCTGACTAAATGGAACATGAAATGAAGTTAGTTAACATTTTGCTGAGACAGAATATTTTTATTTCGTTAAAGTTCAATGGTAAACGAGTTCTTTCTCTATGAAATAATTGTTATTTTGCTGCTGGTAGCAGGTGTTTGAGTGAAGTACTTTATAAAAGTTGTGTCTTAACTAGCTGCTGTTGAATGAACGGTTAATGTGATTGTTGCTTTTATTTTCACCAGATCAACCAGTACTGAGCCAACAGCCGCCAGTCCGTCCAGAGACGCGCCTCCCACCTCTGCCAGCGACTCCCTCCAGAGGACACACAAAGTAAGAGCATGTTTTCAGAATTATTGTACCAAGGATTTCTTGAATACAGCACAGTTTGTTCAGTTCAGAACGAATCACAATAACTCATGGCTCATCTGTGGATCTCTTCACAGAACACCGTGCCCTCAGCCGAGTCCTGTTTGCTACGCTGATGTCCTCAAGCAGCAGGTACCCGCACTCTGACATCAGCTGGAAACGCAGCATCATTTTCACTATTGCTTCATTAGTCCGTCACGGGGACGGTAATGATGTGCGTGTTAACAGAGTTGTACTTGTCTTTCTGTGGAGCACAGATTGAAGAAAAAGAAGAGAGGAAACAGCGTGAGAGGGAGGAGCAGAGAAAGCGGGACCTAAAGCTGGAAGGGGAGCAAGACAAATACACTTACTGGGGGAGAGGAGGAGGAGGAGCTCCCCTAAAAGACGTCAGCGGAAATCTCATCAGTACGTAACACAATTCAGAAGCCCTTAATCAGTTCGATACAAACGCATTTATAGTGTTTTTTTAGTTCAATTTATGTTAACCGTGATGATGCCGTGTTTTCAGCTGATCTAAAAGCGCACCTGAGGAAACCTAACGCGTGTGAGACTGTAGCAAGGGGAGAAGCAAGACCTGCGTCTCGAAAGAAAGGTAACTGAATCTAAATTTCAAGAAGTGAGCAATAATTCAGTTTGAGCCTCAATTAAATCCCTTTGTCTCTGTCGTTTTCAGAGTCTGCGAGTTTCTCCCCAGCTCCTCCTTCCACATACGGTCGTGGCAATGTGTTTGAAGAAGGCTTGACCTCTCACCAGCGCAACCAGGACCAGAGGCACCGGGATTTTTTAAAGCTGCAGGTACTGAAGAGCAGAACTCCGTCAGATTAAGATTCCAGAGTCATTATGCTTTTGGCCTGTCGTCTCACTTTATCTCCTTTGATGAACAGATTGAAGAAAATAAACGAAGGCAGGAGGAGGAGAGAGAGAAAGTGAGGATGGAGGAAGAGAGGGAAGAGAGACGGATCACAAGAGAGAGAGCGATAATGAAGAAGGAGTACGAGGCGGAGCTGGAGAAGAGGAGAAGGAAAGACAGAGAGGTTCGTTCTTAAGCCCTGGTTGAATCTTGTAAATTTCAATTATTGGTTTTAAGCAGAAGCTCAGGTTTTGAGCCTAATCTCTTTTAAACTCTGGGTGTTGTGTCTATGAAGTCACCCATAGGTTTCTGAAGAGTAAACTGGAAGCTAAACGTTAGCGTAGCCAGTCATCTTCATCGTAACAGAGCGACACACTAAGGGATGATCGAAGGGAGGGATGCGGGGTTCAGATTTGGATTCTGAGGTCTTTGTTGTTTTGTTCTGCTTCCTAACTTTATAACCTTTTGAACAAGGAGAAGGAGAAGAGGACGACGAAAGTCAAAGAGGTTTGTTCTGAAGTTACGGTCGAAAGCAAATTCTAAACATGTTTTTAAACAGAGAAGCACAAGTTTTGAACATAAACTCTATAAACGAACTCTGTTTTATCCATGAAATGTTTCTGAAAGTGACTTTGATGCTAAACGTTAGCGTGTTCTCGAGAGAAAATCACCTTCAGTTCACTTGCAGCAAAGATTGAGTCAGAAAGAGAAACCATCGATGAGCGTTTGAGTTTGGGTTCTGATCGAGGGAAAGGGGTCAGGAACTTTATTGCTTTATGCCGATCAGAGAGCTTCGGCTGTTCACAGGTTGTAGTTTTTATATCAAAATGTTATTTTTGAAGAAAATGTCTTTTTTCGACATTCTAATCATCCGACGAGGGAAATCTGTCCAAAAATTCTATTGTGTGATGCAGCCTTAGGTCACGAGGGTCAAACACAGTTAGTTAAAGTTAACAATATTAAAATGTTTTGCTCAAAGCTGAATGAAACACAGAACATGCTTCAAATCCTTTAAACTTTGGAGATTGTTGCTCTGTGGCTTCATTGATGTCGGGTTGAATACAAATACATTTATACATTTGGCAGATGCTTTAATCCAAAGTGATTTACATTTCAAGGAACATAGACATGTGGTTAGTTGTTGCCGCCCCTCGGATTGAACCCATGATCTTTGCTTTTCTAGCTGGGTTACATCTGTTGCCCTAGGACGTGAAATGGACAGCTATAGTCTTAGTGAAGAGAATCTAACAGTAGTTTGTTTTCTCTCTTTTCTCGACAGACAAGACGGTGAAAGCTTTATCTGGGCTACGAAAAACAGCTTCAGAGCCGGCAGAAGGAACTTTGGATGGAGATGAGATAAAGCCTTATTATTATTATTATTATTATTATTATATATATTTATTATTATTATTATTATTATTATATATTATTATCATTATTATTATTGTTATTTGGTGACCTGAAGAAGGACACGAAAATGTATTTGTTTACGATGACGACTGCTGGAGTGATTCCTGGGAGCGAGAGTATTTCCTCCATTGCAGAAGGCCAGTGGTGCACGTGTCATTGTGCAGGGGTAGGTGATTTGATCAGCAATCAGCTGGGTATGTAACCCCAACCGAACCTACTCTCATTCTGTGACTTTCGAGGAGCCGAACCCACTTACCTCTCGGCACCTCTAATTCACCGACCTCAAGCGCACGGCTAAGGGAATACGTCTCCAGTCCCTCTTTCAGGGAAGGGTGGGTTACATGAGTAACCAAGATGTTCCCTCACAGTCGTTCACGACAAAGTATTTGTCGTAATGACCTCTAGTAAAAGGCCATGCCCGATGTCCTTCCATTCAGGCAGACACTAAACTTCAGGGGGTGTGGTCTCGAGGTGTGGATTCAAGTCAGACTCAAGTGAATAATTAGGTGACTTGAGACCCAACTTGACAATATGGCAAAAGACTTGTGACTCGAATTGGACTTGAATCATAATTAATATGCATTTCTGTCTGTGCGAGTTCAGCTTTCGTATATTTCAGTGCATAGATAGATAGATATATAGATGGATAGACAGACAGACAGATAGACAGACATGTGACGTGTGTCCCCGCTTTCACTCTGTTTGGGTGAAGTGCACATAGCAGAACTTTTTATTTAGGAATTAAATCTGGATTCAGCAAAACAAAACCAGAATTCTGTTTCTGCCTTTTAGAGATTAGTTTCGATTGAGTCTCGTCGGATTAACAGATTTTAACGGCAGACGTTAAACATTTTTACCAACATTTAAATCTTTGTGTCTAGTAACAATGTTACTATACAAATGTTACAAACTATACTATGTTATTTAACAAAGGCACAATGTTAAACAAACGGAGCATAAGAGACTTTTCAAAAAGACAAACTGTTAGTAACTCAAAGAAATACGCAACATTTCCTTTTCAAGAGTTTTCAAACACCTTAAATTCACATTAATATTTCTTTCTTTCATTTTCATACCTTTCGGGGTCACGGGCGTCTGCCGGTGCCTATCTCCAGCACACATTGGGTGAGAGGCAGGGGTACACCCTGGACAGGTCGCCAGTCCATCGCAGGGCAACAGTCACTCACACATTCACACCCTAAGGGGAATTTAGATTAACCTAACCGCATGTTTTTGTGATTGTGGGGGAAACCGGAGTACCCGGAGGAAACCCACGCACGCACAGGGAGAACATGTAAACTCCTTCCAGGAAGGTCACCGTGAGCCTCGAACCGATAACCTTTTAACTGGAAGGCCACAGTGCTACCCACTGCGCCACCATGCCACCTCACATTAATATCTCAAAGATATTAATTTTTAGAGATTATTTTTTATTTTGCTATATTCTTGTCATTTGTGTGTCGAAAGGTTTAAAAAAAACACCAAAAATCAAAGTAAAAAAGATAATAAATATGTAGTTGTATGTTTTTAGATTGATAAGCAGCAGCCGGTCGTCGGTGGATGCTTAGAGAGGGAAGGAGTAGAAGATGGAGGATCACTAGAGCCAGATCATATATCTGTCCGTTTTAGCCCAGTACAACAGAGATAACCATTTAAAAACGTAAAAACAAACCCTAAATTTCAACGCTTTAAAGAATTCTTTTATGTTCTGGATTCACTAAAGCCATGTCGTGTAATTTATGATCGTGATTTAATCGGGGATGGGCATCGAGATATGAATCAGAAATATTATCAATTATTACTCTCTCTGTTACACACCATTTATACACAAGGCCCCAAAACCCCACACCTAAATATGGTCTTCACAACTTATTTTATTTCACTTAAGATTTCCAAATGTTCAATGGGCCGAAGAGCTTAAGGAATGAAAACTAGGTTCATGATGGAGCAAAAAAATGGCGCTGGCGTTTTAGGACATGGCGGCCCATCACGGTAATTTACACGCAGCATACAACACGCCCGAACATTGTGTTGTGTAAAAGAAATGAAAGCATTCCAAAGTCAAAGCCTGTATGTAATAGGGGTGTAACGGTACGCTAGAATCGTATTCGGTTCGGTACAGTGTCTTGGAGAGTTCGGTTCGGTTTATTCGGTTCGGTACAAAGCAAAAAGAACTTACATAATCTTTATTTTGAAAAGCTGCCAATACACAATAGAATTCTTGCATAAAATAAATAAAAGTGACACATTTGGGTGATATTTTAAATAAATTGCACTCTTTATAAAGAAAAAACACGTTTTTTTTAAATAAAAAATGAAATACTGCAACTAGTTAGGACCTGAAAACTTTTAACACTAGCAACAACTTCAGCTTATATATCAACAAAACTAACTTTTTAAGTTTTAGGCTAAAAAGATTAACCTATCCACATTTTCTGAAGAGAGCACAGATCTGGTTGCAGTGACAATATCTCCAGCAGTAGAAAATGTTAGATGTGTTGCCTGCCCGATCTCCGTGGAACAATGTCGGCATACAACTTTAAATTTATCCACCCGTCTATCCCCGCTATGTATTTTAACAGAGAAGCCAAAGTGTTCCCAAACAGGAGACAGTCTTCAAGCTCTGGCTTCTCTTTCGCTGTTGCCATGATGCCATTTTCTAACTCCTGCTCTGCTACTAGGAACAATGTTCCTTCCTAGGCGAGTTTCCGCACGGACGCTATTGAGTGATGCACAGTAGAGCTGCACGTCACTCAGTAGCGTCCGTGCGGAAACTCGCCTAGGAACATTGTTCCGCTGCGCTTAATATCGCGCTGATAACACATTTATATTATTTAATAAAAATACAGAATACCGAAACGGTACGCAAGCGTCCCGAACCGAACAGGCCGTACCGAAACGGTTCAATACATACCGTGAACCGTTACACCCCTAGTATGTAAGCAAGCTCCTGAAAAGTATAGTGTTTCTAGAAGCACAATCACCATCTTGAAACAAAGTTTGTGGTGAATCATGAATCTGGTCTCAACAGGTTTTTTTCGAGCAAACGTCTGGAGAAATTGTCGTGAATTTTCAGATTAAATGCTTTGATTTGGTGGATTTTAAGGGTTGTACAAACAGTGGTGGATCTTGAAGATTTTTTGTGAATTTTCTTGTTAATCCTTAAACTTGAGGCATTTGAATTTTTGTATTGAGACTTAATGCTTAGATGTTTGGCATTTCTGTGGTAACATACGATTACATTACATTTCGCAGGCGTTTTTATCCGAAGCCATTTACATTTCAAGGAATGAAAACATTTCTTGAGTTCTTGCTTTCCCTGGGGTTTAGACCCATGACTTTTGTGTTGTTGGCGCAATGCTCTAGTGACTGAGCCTCAGGACAGAAATCTATTGCTTTGTTTTGTTTATGACTGAAAGTGACTTGAAATCAAAATTTAGCGACTTTTGGACTTTCTTAAACTTTCCCTCCATTTACTTGGACTTGCCTTGGAACGTGACTTGTAAAGTTCCAGAATGCAAGGTAATCCAATCTGATTAGATTAGATCTAATATCTAATGCAGTGGTACCCCGAGATACGAAATTAATCCGTTCCAGTGTGACGTTCGTATCTCGAACATTTCGTATCTCGAAGCAAGTTTTACATGTAAACCGCCTAATCCGTGCAACAGCTCTCAGAAACAACAGTTTAAGTTGATAAAAATCAAGTAACGTTTCGTCAATTCTTAAATCTACACATTGTTAATGTAATATAACTTAATAAAACAGAATAAAAAAATTGCAAAATACGTAATATATACACAAATGTGAAACGGATGGCAGAGAACATAATGGCACTGTCTGTCCTGAAAGTTAACTTTCTCGAGATATTTCACGAACACCAACACGGTTTCATGCGCAGACAGTAACGAAAGCGTGTGTGAAGGGATGGAGAGAGCGGTTCTGAGAACGCGTCACTGGGTTTCTCTGACTTGTGCTACAGAACAGCACTTTCCACGTTATAAACGTTATTTCTTTTGCGACACCTTGACTCTAACTTTTGTTAAAGCACATTATTAGTAATCTATATATAATGTTTCGCTCGATTTAAAACTGATTTAAAGCATATCAGCACCTTTTTTCATCATCTGTCAATGGAAGAGAAGAGAGCCAGGACCCGGAAGCGCAGCACGACGTCAGACATCACAAGCGGATTGTGTTTTTCGTATCTCGGAATCTTTTTCGTATCTCAAAGCAGAATATTTCCAGAAAGACCTTTCGTATCTTAGATTTTTCGTAACTCGAAGCATTCGTATCTCGAGGTACCACTGTACTTTCAGACCCACACTGAGTCTGCTCCAAGGAAAAGTTAGAATGAGGGTTAGAGGAGTCTCTGTACCGGTTATTACGACCGTTGCTGTTAATCTTCCTGAAGTTTAGTCTCTGCCTGTATACACTGACCCTGGTATCGATACCTCTTATTGATCTTATTGATACTACTAACGGTTCTCTTATCGGGACTTTCAGTTAATAATAAAAAAACATTAATAAACAGAAAAACAACACTTTATATTTTAAATGCAAAATAGTTTAAACCGATTCACTTTGGCGTGGGGAACATATCGTTTTGTATTTCCAATTTTTATTGGCCATTTCACACGAATATTAACACAAAAGTGCATGGATTGTAAATGGCTGTATTTATAATGGTTTGTATAGAGTGGACGCGGGTGCGGGCGGTACATTTCTCATGCGCGGCATGTAAGACTATTCGCGGGACTAGATGTTTTATTAAAAGCAAATATTGTTATTTATTTACTCCACAAAACGAACAACAATGATGACAATAAAACCGAAAAACGATTTACAGGAACGATGTGTTGTTTTTCCGATGTATTGGAAAAGCTTTTTATTCGTTAAAAATGTGTCTAAACACAAAGAACGAGAGAACTACTAGTAACTGTAGAACGAGAGAAACCGACTGTAACAAATTATTCTTTTTAAATAAAATTATTACCGTATTTTTACGGCTCATAAGACGCACTTTTTCTTCCCCAAAACTGAGGGGGAAAAGTTGGTGCGTCTTATCGAGCCAATGCAGAGCGCCGCGAAGTCCGGTCACGGCCGTATGAGAGGCGTAAGAGCTCCGAAGCTCCGGAGCTAGGTCGAAGCCGCGGCCATATTTGTTTACCCAGCGCTGCGCGCTGACGTCATCGCCCATCTCTGCCATAGCGCGGTCGTAACGAAAATGAGAAAAAAAACTACATTTCCCACAATGCCTTGGCTACGGTAGATGCAGCGGTGCTTCTGCATCCGTACTCACGAGCGGAACTGCTGCCGTGAGCTCTCTCTCTCTTGCTCGCGTGAGGAAAACAAAACGCTCTCAATGACTGAAACTCTTCTTTAATAAACTCAAACTCAAATCATCTCTCAACGGTACATCTCACACATGTACATACGAGATAACAAACGTAAGTAACGTGCTCTGCAATTGGGTAGTGTTGCTAACCAGGTAAGAGCGCATAAGGATCATATCTTAACACCATGCAACCGAATTGTCACTTAAATAAGCTATAAATAATGAGTTATTTAACATTAAGGAGTAGTTACATTTATTTTACATTAAAATAGTTATTAATTAATTATTAAATAATTATTATTTTATATCTTTTACATTCTTTTAAAGGTTTAAAGGGGGGCTCGACCAAAAAAGTTTGAGAACCACTGTATTATTACTAATGTGGGGACAATGTTACTGGCTATTATTAGTAATGTAGTGACAATGTTACTAGCTATTATTAGTAATGTAGTGACAATGTTACTAGCTATTATTAGTAATGTAGTGACAATGTTACTGGCTATTATTAGTAATGTAGTGACAATGTTACTGGCTATTATTAGTAATGTAGTGACAATGTTACTGGCTATTAGTAATGTAGTGACAATGTTACTGGCTATTATTAGTAATGTAGTGACAATGTTACTAGCTATTATTAGTAATGTGGTGACAATGTTACTGGCTATTATTAGTAATGTAGTGACAATGTTACTAGCTATTATTAGTAATGTAGTGACAATGTTACTAGCTATTATTAGTAATGTAGTGACAATGTTACTGGCTATTATTAGTAATGTAGTGACAATGTTACTAGCTATTATTAGTAATGTAGTGACAATGTTACTAGCTATTATTAGTAATGTAGTGACAATGTTACTAGCTATTATTAGTAATGTAGTGACAATGTTACTAGCTATTATTAGTAATGTAGTGACAATGTTACTGGCTATTATTAGTAATGTAGTGTCAATGTTACTAGCTATTATTAGTAATGTAGTGACAATGTTACTGGCTATTACGGTATTACTAATGTGGGGGCAATGTTGCTCTGGAACAGTGATGGTGATAACGAATGGTGGACTTTAGAATGATGAGTGGGGGCAAAGAAAAACATTACAGCCTTTTTTTTGTTACTTTTACTGTCTGTTCATGTTACATGTTTGGCTGTTAACTTTTACACAGTTGATATAAAATATTTTACAAAAGTATTTGGTTCAGAATCTTTTTTTTCTAGATCTTCCTCTTTTAAAATTGGGTGCGTCTTATGTGCCGGTGCGTCTTATGAGCCGAACAATACGGTACCTTGGTTTTACAATGTGTTCCCAAAAAACTCTGCGTCTTTATTAATTCCTGCCAGTTTAATTAAATGTAAATAAAACATAATTGTTTTCCATTTATTTATAAGAAAATGAGAAACGGATGAAACAAACAAAGCACAGTGTCTCTGTGTCTGTGCCGAAGAGCATCCGTCACATTAAACAGAGAGATGATCGTTTCACTAAAGAAAGAATATCCGATGCTCGACAAAATCATTTATAAAACATTTTCGTTTTGATTTAGGCAAATGCAGAAAAAACAACTAATATTTTTAATTATCTGAATGTGTTTATTAAATTTTGAACATTATAATACTTATCTAGAGAGATCATAAGTGACGTTTGTGTCGTTATTTTAACACCGCACACCCGAGGGGACGGATGGCATTTCTCTGTCGGCACATAATCCTCTATGTTTTGATCGATTCGTTGTGTTTCCGTCTCGAAGATAAAAAAATCTTGATGCACTTGCTGCATCCACACGGGTGAAGTATAAACATACTTTGGATCGTTTGACTTTCTCCGCTATCGGCGTTCTTTAAGCGCGAGCTCTCGTACTGCGTACGCGTGAACTCTCTTTTTTGCGTGACATACATTTCGTGCGAGAGATTCCACATAACGGCCGTGCAGGTGAATAATGAATATTATCACATTACACAAGGCTGGTCAAGTAAAATCTGCTAGGTAATGTTTTTATTAGCAATAGTATTTAGGATTTATTTATATTCTCCAGTACCGATAGCAGAACCGGTAACATCAGACCTTATCGATACTCTGGTCTTTTATAATTGGGCACCGGGCCTGATTAAGTACCGGGTTTCGGTACCCTTCCCTAATTACAACAAATACACTGTAGTGAATGAATGGAGGGGAACGTGTTGGTTACTTATGTAACCCACCATTCCTTGCCGGAGGGAATGGAGATGTAATCTCTTTGCTATGCCTTTGAGGTCAGTGAATTTGAGGTGCCGAGAGGTAAGTGGGTTTGGCTCCTCGAAACTCACAGAATGAGAGTAGGTTCGGTTGGGGTTACATACCCAGCTGATTGATGATCTAATGATCAACATCTGTTCAACCACACGTGCATAGTTGTCCTTTTGCAACGGGGGAAACACTCACTCTCCCAGTGATCGTTCCCTCAGTCTTCATTACAACAAATATGTCGCAGTGAACAACTGAAAGGGAACCAACCAATAAAACATTGGAACATTGCAGTGCTCTCTGACTGTTTTTTTAAATGTTGTTGGTCATGCCAAATCTTTTTTTAAAGATTTTCTAATAATAGAGGGTACAGACAAGGCTGCCCCATTTCTCGATTTTTATTTCTGACAGTAGTAGAACTTTTAAGAATTCTTATGAATTCAATTTTAAACTAATCACAAAATTTGGTACAGGAAATTAAAAAAAAATCCAAATTGGCTGATGACAAGTCTATCTTCTTACATGAACAAAATCAATAGACATTCATTGAATGATGTTAGTATTTACAGAGGCCCACACACGTTTAAAATGTACATTTATGTATTTAGCAGACGCTTTAATCCAAAGCAGTTTGTTACAAGGTCAGATTAATCGTGAGACTTGAACATAGAAGACGTTTGAGCTGAAACAGAAAATAAGTTCAGTGCTTCAGAGATTTTTTTAGTGAAGCATTTAAAATATTCAGGCATCAAAAAATTTCCGAAAGACAAATTTTAAAGGGTTCCACCCCATCATAAGGCTCACCATTTGACGCCATGATGACATTGATACGAATATTTTTGTTAGAACATTTCAAATTGTGCACCCACCCTAGATGGTTGGCGCCCTTAGCTTTTGCCTAAACCCCATAATGGTTACGACCCGCCCTGTAAAAGAACATGTCATGCAGTGGAATAGTAGACAGAAACCAACTTAAATGTGAAAGCTGAGGAAAAGATGATTTACTGAACAAAAGATAAAAGTACAACAAAAGCAACCAAGAGGGGCTAACCCTAAATAACTACAACCTTCTTCAGGGGAGAGCACTCTACTAATAAAAGAAACAAACAACTGACGAGATGTAACTCACTGAGGAAGAACACATGCCATCTACTGCTCAAGATATTACTGTCATTTGATACATTTTACAGCAAATACCAAAGCTAACATGGAGAAAAAATCCTAAAAACATGGTCACTCTTATCAGAAGCAAATGTAACAATGCGCTACAATACTTCTGGATTTTATGAAGTGTTACAGTTTCCCCGGCTAATGTTTCCATCATGTGAGCAGAGTAAAAACATCACAACTCTGAATTATTCATATAATACTCATTGTTCTTTTAGTAACAGGATGGTTTGTTCAAAGAAATGAACAAATCGAGGCGAGAATTAGCTCTTGTTGGAAGAAGCCCAGTGGGTAGCACCCTGGCCTTCCAGTTAGATGGTTGTTGGTTCGAGGCTCGCCATTGACCTTCCTGGAAGGAGTTTGTATGTTCTCATCGTGCCTGCGTGGGTTTCCTCCGGGTACTGTGGTTTCCCCCATAGTCTCAAAAAACATGCGTCAGATTGATTGAACAATGTAAATTCCCTTTAGGTGTGAATGTGTTTCCCTGTGATAGACTGGTGACCTGTTTAGAGTGCACCCACGTCTCGCCCGAAGAGCACCAGACCCTGGAGCAATGGACGAAGCCTCACAGATAATCATGGACCAAGAAAAATCTGTCAGGAGTGTTGCACGTAACTTCAATCTTTGCTAAAAAGAAAAACCCCGGAAGCACTAAACATGCTTTTAACCCACACACCTGTGTCTTCTCAGCAGACACCAGACTGAGTTCAATATCTTCTTGAGGCTGCTGACCTGTGTTACAGATTTGTGCCTTTGGAGGTCAGAAGATTGATTTGCATTCCTGGAAAGTGGAATGAAACTAACATGGCAGGAGATGATTGGTTCACAAATTTCCTGAAGCACTATCCCACCCTGTCTACAAGAAAGCCCCAAGCAACAGCATTTAACAGAACAACTGTAACTGATATCTTTGACAATCGTGTCACAGTGACGAAGTGACGTAAACGTACACAAAGTGTTGAAACAGGGATAACAATTGTGCAAACCCCAAATCATGTGACACGAAAGAGGAAAAAACAAGAGGGTGTTTTAACTTTCCAGGAACGAGGTACATTGGTGAAGTGTGCAATCGCCAACAGTCTCCCACCTATATTTCCTTCCCAGGAAAAACTTTAAGCAGCCTTTTATGCATGATGCTGCACCAGGATGCATAGGCACTGCACATGGTACAGGTTGGTTGCAAGAGGAAAACATTTTTCCTTAGCACTCTTTGAAACATGCTAAGCCAACCAACAGCCAGTTCTCCTACTACTGGACACTAAGTACTCTCCTACCAAGTAGCCTTTTTGATTTCAAATAAAAAAAACAACATATTTTTGGTTTACAAGGAAAAGGGCAAACATAAAACCTTTAAGTAACTAGGAACAATGTGTATGATGGTTTGGTTACAATGCAAATTTGCCCTTTTTGGTCTAAATTGGTGTTTGTGTATTGTTTTAAATTGTTTTATTCAAATTTTACCAAATTGTTGACACTTTTAGAACAATTAACACAATTAGAAGTCAAGTTAAAAACACCATAAGCTGTTTTACCGAAGCATTGTTGTGTTTTATTATAATATGTGTATTGGGTTAATGATGTTGATTAAAGATAGAGATGGAAAGGTGCTGACAAGTGAAAAGAGTGTGCAGAGAAGATGGAAGGAGTATTTTGAGGAGGAGAATGAGAGTTAACAAAGGGGGTAAGAGGTGAATATTGTAGAGCAGGAAGTTGAAAAGATTAGAAAGGATGAGGTGAGGAAAGCTCTGGGGAGAATGAAGATGGCTTCATGCCCAGGAAGAGCACCACTGATGCAATTTTTGCTCTGAGAATGTTAATGGAGACGTACAGAGATGGTCAGAAGGAGCTGCACTGCGTCTTTGTGGATTTAGAAAAAGCGTATGACAGGGTGCCGAGAGAGGAGCTATGGTCCTGTATGAGGATGTATTTTAATTTTGACTTTTGTTTTTATAAACAAAAAATAATCTTTTCTTAATACCCATTTCTAAAAGTAAAGTCAAATGGCCAAAAGAGAGACAGAAGGACCCGACCCCAGACCCTTCTAAAAATATTTCATTTCTGTCAGTCCTGTAGAGTATCTGAAGAGTTTTCACCTGTCTCTCTATCAGTATGATTGTTTTCTGGGCGCGCTCATCAGCTCGCACCGGTCTCTCGTTCTGGTTAATCAACGGCCTTTTTAGCGGTGCTTCTCTCTCCGCTCTGTGTCGGAAGATTGTTCACACCATGTGAGTCGCTCTCTAGTATCTCTATTTATTACTAGCCTCCTACTCTGTTCCAGTGGATACCCACCTTTCAAGCCCGGTCTGGTCCTGTGCTGTGGTGTCGGTGCGGGTTCGGGTCAGCGTGAGCATCTCAGTCGGCTCGATCCTTCTCTGGCATACACGCTCTCCTATTTTCTCTCTTAGCTCAGTTGTGCGGTGGTTGCCAGCATAGAGGGACTGCCCTTCGCCATCCCCTTTCCTGGGCCCTCGTAAATCTGTTGATCATCGGAGTTTATTCGTTCTCCTTTTTTTTTAGTTTTTGGATTCCAGCCTGACGGCTTGTGGTTTAGTTGAACGTTCTCTGAACTCCAGTAAGAAAATAAAAGAAACTTCATTTCAAGAATTTTTTCCTCTTGCATCTGGGTCCTTCTCCTCCACAACACACCCTAAGGCCTTAACAGAATCTTCCGACCAAGAATCATGGACCCAGCAAGAGAAAACCCGCTACAGAATGCCATCGAATGTCAAGGGGCCCTGCTTGGTCGCCACGATGAGGAGATCTCCTCCACACGCCGCAACATGGAGGGTCTTCATGCCCAAGTCGCTGACCTCACATCACAGCTAAACAGCTTGTGCTACGGAGATCCTCCATCGCGGGGGTCCGGGGAACCCTGCATCAATAATCCCCCTCCATATTCTGGAGAACAGTCACAGTGCCGTGCGTTCCTGACCCAGTGTGAACTCATGTTCTCGCTCCAGCCCAACACCTATGCCAGTGAGAGAACTCGGGTCGCGTTTGTCCTCTCACTCCTGCTGGGGCGAGCGCGCACCTGGGCGACTGCCCTATGGGAAGCTAACGCCCCGTGCTGCCGTTCATTTGGATCCTTCCGAGAGGAGATGATCAAGGTGTTCGATCGCTTCCTCCATGGGTGTGAGGCTTCCAGAGCTCTGGTCTCGTTCTGTCAGGGTTCCACCTCCGTAGTAGATTACGCAGTGGAGTTCCACACGCTCGCCGCGTCCTCAGGCTAGAATGAGGAGGCCCTCTGCGCTCGGTTCCTGGAGGGATTGAAACCAGAGATAAAGGAGGATATCTACGCTCTGGATGTCCCTAGATCGTTTGATGAGCTGGTAGAACTAGCCTTACGTCAAGAGAGGCGTCGCTCCGTCCGCCGCCGTCGTGGTTTGCGTTCCTCCCCAACAAGCTCTGAGGCCTCTCTTCATGCCACCACGGAGGGGGATACTTCTGCCAGTGCACTGGAGCCCATGCAGTTGGGCCACATACACCTATCCTCTCAGGAGAGACAACGCAGGATCTCCAACCGACTCTGCCTATACTGTGGGGCAGCCGGACACTTCTTTTATCAGTGCTCGGTAAAAGCCAACGCTCGTCAGTGAGGAGGGGTCTACTGGCGAGCGTCTCCTCTGTGTCAACGACCCCCAACCAGCTGTGCCCTGCAGTTCCTGCTGTTCTTCGCTTCGCAGGTCGCTCCGTTTCCTGTTCGGCTCTCTTGGACACGGGCGCTGAGGGAAGTTTTATGGACGAGCACTTCGCCCTTGCCAACGGCGTGCCCATCGTTCCGTCTCGTGAGGTTTCCACTGTGTTCGCTGTGGATGGGCGGAGACTTTCGGACGGGGCCAGATCTACTGGAGTGGTGAGTCTCTCTGTGTCTGGCAACCACCACGAATATATCTCTTTCGTCATTATAAAGTCGCCTCTCCATCCTGTCATCTTCGTAGGTCATCTCTGGTTGTAGACAACATATTCCTCAAATTAATTGGCAGACTAATATCATCACCGCCTGGGGTTTAGCTTGTTTCTCTTCCTGTCTGCAGTCCGCGGTCTCGTCTTTTCAACCCTCTACTACTCGCCCTGTCGATGAGGCTGATCTGGTGGGCGTTCCTAGCGAATACCGAGATTTAGCTTCTGTATTTATTAAGGATCAGGCAGGCTCGCTACCTCCTCATCGACCCTATGACTGCCGTATCGACCTTCTACCTTGTTGTATTCCCCCTAAGGGCCGTTTATGCCTTATCTAAACCCGAAATGCAAGCTTTAGATGAGTACATCACCGCCTCTCTCAGTGCGGGTACTATTGTTAGATCCTCCTCTCCCGCAGCAGCGGGGGTTTTCTTTGTAAAGAAGAAAGAAGGATCGTTACGCCCTTGTGTAGATTACAGAGGACTAAATGAAATAACCATCAAGGATCGCTATCCCCTCCCGCTTATGAATTCTGGTTTCGATCTTCTCACTGGCGCTCGTGTCTTTACTAAACTAGACTTACGAAATGCATACCACCTTGTCCGAATCCGCCAGGGGGACGAGTGGAAGACCGCTTTTAACACGCCCCTCGGCCAATTTGAATATCAGGTTTTGCCCTTCGGTCTCTGCAACACCTCGGCCACTTTTCAGGCGTTTGTGAATGATGTACTACGAGACATGCTCAATGCTTTTGTTTTCGTATATCTGGACGACATCCTCATCTTCTCCCCTGATCTCGCTACGCACATTTCTCATGTCAGACACGTTCTACAGAGACTTCTTGAGAACCGACTTTTTGTCAAAGCCGAGAAGTGCGTTTTTCATTCGGAGTCAGTTCCTTTTTTGGGACACATTGTGACCGCCCACGGTATTTCAGTAGATCCGGAAAAGGTCCGTGCTGTAGCCGAGTGGGCCGTGCCCGAATCTCGTACAGCTCTCAGACGTTTTTTGGGGTTCGCAAATTTCTATAGGCGTTTTATTAGGGACTTTGGACGAATTGCTGACCGCGCTCACTTCCGTTAAATGCCGTTTGCGTGGAACGCAGAGGCTCAGGCCGCTTTCACCCATCTTAAGAGGCTTTTTACGTCCGCGCCTGTCCTATCAACGCCTGACCCGGCACGTCAATTTATTGTCGAGGTAGACGCTTTGGTCTCTGGCGTAGGGGCTGTGCTTTCTCAACGCTCGGCTGGCGACGGAAAGGTCCACCCCTGCGCTTATTTTTCTCGTTGTCTGTCACCAGCCGAGCGTAATTATGACGTTGGAGATCGAGAGTTGTTGGCCATCCGCCTGGCGCTTGAGGAGTGGCGCCATTGGTTGGAGGGCTCCAAGGAACCTTTTTTGGTCTGGACGGATCACCAGAACCTAAGTTACATTCGCTCTACTCGGACGCTGAGTGCTCGTCAGGCCCGATGGTCTCTGTTCTTTAATAGATTCAATTTCACCGTCACGTATCGCCCCGTGTCCAAGAATGTTAAGCCCGATGCGCTCTCGCGCCAGTTCGAGTCGAGCGCGGAACCGCTGCAGAACGAGTCCATTGTTTGTCCTTCTAGGGTGATCGGCGCTCTTTCGTGGGGGATCGAGCGCGAGGTTTCTGATGCCCTACGCTCAGCCTCCGTACCAGACGACTGTCCAAATGAGAAACTGTTTGTAGTCGAGTCTTTACGCGAGCGCGTAAAGAAACGTTTTTGGTGGCCATCCCTCCGAGCAGATATCAAACGCTTTGTCCATTCTTGCACTGTCTGCGCTGCCAATAAGGCTGAGACAGTATCCCCGGCGGGACTCCTCTTACCCCTGGAGATTCCCTCCAGACCTTGGTCTCACATTGGTCTGGACTTTATTACCGGGCTCCCTGAGTCGCGCGCTAAAACCGTTATTCTTACGATTGTCGATCGTTTCTCTAAAGCTGCCCACTTCGTTCCCCTGGCGAAACTTCCCTCTTCATTCGAGACTGCGTTAGTCCTTTTTAATGAGGTGTTCTGTTTGCATGGCATCCCTAGCCAGATAGTGTCTGATCGAGGCACCCAGTTCACGTCACAAGTCTGGAAGGAGTTCTGTAGACTTTTGGGCACCTCTACATCGCTATCTTCTGGGTTCCATCCTCAGAGTAATGGACAGTCTGAGAGAGCTAACCAAGATTTAGGGAGAATCTTACGCTGCTTTACCTCTGTTTCCTGCTTCCTGGTGCGACTACATAACATGGGCAGAGTATGCACATAATTCCCTTCCCTCCTCTGCTACAGGGTTATCCCCCTTCGCTGCCGCCTGGGGTTATCAGCCCCCGTTATTCCTCATTCAGGAGCACGAGTGTGCAGTCCCCTTGGTTAAACGTCACATTGCGCGCGCGGCGTGCTTGGAGGTTAGTTCGTGCGGCATTGGTCAGAGCACAAGAAAACATGTGTAAGTCTAGCAATCGACACCGTCGGAAGGCACCGCGCTATGTCTGTGGACAGCGCGTATGGTTAGCTACACGTAATCTTCCTCTACAGCATCCTTGTCGCAAACTAGCTCCTAGATTTATTGGTCCCTTCTCCATCGCTAAGGTGATAAGTCCTGTGGCCATGCGCCTCCGTCTTCCTGCTCAGTTAGCGCGCATTCATCCTGTGTTTCATGTGTCCTGTCTAAAACCTTTTATTTCTTCTTCAGAGAGACCAGTCAGCAATCCACCGCTCTTAGTAGAGGGGCAGCCTGCATACAGGGTAAAAGTCTCTTAGATGTTCGACGTAGGGGACGGGGTCACCAGTATCTGGTAGATTGGGAGGGCTACGGTCCGGAGGAACAGTCTTGGGTGTCTGCTAGCAATATTCTCGATAAGACCCTAATCTCTGAATTTAGACGCAGACATCCCTCTCGTTTTTTGTAAGCACCTAGTGGTGCCTTGTAAGGCGGGGTTAGTGTCTGTCCTGTAGAGTATCTGAAGAGTTTTCACCTGTCTCTTTATCAGTATGAATGTTTTCTGGGTGCGCTCATCAGCTTGAGTCGCGGCACCTCTGCGCGCACCGGTCTCTCATTCTGGTTAATCAACGGCCTATATAGCGGTTAGAACAATCTTCCGGTATAGTCGGAAGATTGTTCACACTCCGTGAGTCGCTCTCTAGTATCTCTATTTATTACTAGCCTCCTACTCTGTTCCAGTGGATACGCACCTTTCAAGCCCGGTCTGGCCGTGTGCTGTGGTGTCTGTGCGGGTTCGGGTCAGCGTGAGCATCTCCGTCGGCTCGATCCTTCTCCGGCATACACGCTCTCCTATTTTCTCTCTTAGCTCAGTTGTGCGGTGTTTGCCAGCATAGAGGGACTGCCCTTCGCCATCCCCTTTCCTGGGCCCTCGTAAATCTGTTGATCATCGGAGTTTATTCGTTCTCCTTTTTTTTAGTTTTTGGATTCCAGCCTGACGGCTTGTGGTTTAGTTCTCTAGAATTCTCTGAACTCCAGTAAGAAAATAAAAGAAACTTCATTTCAAGAATTTTTTCCTCTTGCATCTGGGTCCTTCTCCTCCACAACACACCCTAAGGCCTTAACAACTTCAGTCCAAAAGTCCACAAAGATGGGTGATTGTAGAACTTTCCAGCTGGAATATAGAAATTCCCTAGTACACCTGACTGCAGATCGAGGAGGGGCTAACTGTGGGAGGGATTGCACGGGTCGCCCCGATTTCAGATTGAGGGGGCAGGGCTGCCTCAGTAGCCCCGCCCATGCATAAATGTCATTGGTTGGACGTAAATGAATGACGTTGACGCAACATTTTTTTTAATCTACGCTTACTGTTTTGTGTTCTAGGGTAACATACCTTTACAAGCAAGTTTTTCCTCTATTTCAACCATTGCTAACTTATCCCATGGGATTCTAATGCATTACTGGCAATACATGAAAATAAATGTAAATATCAATGAATAGTGTTTATTTAGTTTGTTTTTGTATATTGTCAATCATTAATTAAATTTGAAATGTGGAATATTTACAGCAACTTATTTCCCTATTCTAATGTTACATTTTTTAAAGATTTGCTAAACATCAGAATTGTTTATAAATTCAAACATTTACAACACATGATTGAATTGTGATGACACATGAACTTAACTTATTTATTAAAGATGACACTGTTAATAATAACAACATTTGAAACAGCAGTCTGGGTCTTCTGTGCCGTCATAGAATCCTGCCTCATTTATCCAGCCCTCGACCTTTCACTCCATTTTTTCCAGTTCACAACACCTTTAACCAAAATACATGAAAAATTGTTAAAGAATTATTAGCCTTGATACAGCTTTACAAATGCAATAAAGCAACATAACAAAAAAGATACAGTACTTACCATCAAGCGATGCATAGTGTGCCTTTTGTCTAAACCTCGTCTTGTTCACAATTGCACTAAAGCAACTGCAAGAGAAAGAATCTTGTAGGCAGCATCTCCATCCTGTAGCACCACTTCCAAGAGTATCGTTTCTAAGATATCCATGGGTAACTGGAAAGCAATAATACGGTGCAGTATTCCAACAGCTAAGAGACCTAACATCCAAAAGTTGAAACTCAGGAGTCACTTTTGCCTTTTGTACCTAAAAAATAATAACAGAGGAGACTCTCTCTCTCTCACACACACACACACAAACACACAAAATAATAGTGTAATTCCATTACATTTTCAGTTTGCATCTTGAGTAACTTTGTTGCATGCCTTTCTTTAGACCTGCAATGAAAAGTAGTAAAAGAGAGGCATGATTAATTATGGAAATACAGATAAACCTTTAATGGATGAGAAACTGAATCAAAAGTTAGAACATTTTAACTCATTTACTGTATTGCAAAGGCCTACTTTGTATCATGTTGAAATGACAATTCAAGATAAACCGTTGTGCATGTTCATAAAATATTGTTTTGTGAACAGTTTTATATCATAAAAATGCTCTATTTATACTTCATTTATTTAACTTATACCCTGCTCTTTACTGCACTCCTGGTTAGACCTAAACTGCATTTCGTTGAATTTGCACTTGTACATGTGTAATCACAATAAAGTTTAATCCAATCTAAGATTGAGAAATTAGAAACAATAAACCTCAGGGTGAAATTCACCAACAGAAGCAAACACCACCCTTTAGGATTTAAATAGGAAATAGGATTTTCCCTATTATTGAACCTGATACTTTTCGACCGGCAGAGCCATACTTTAATAAAATGTTCTCCCTGACAATATATTTTGTTTCTGTCTAAACATTTCTGATCAATGACGAAGCATCACATGCGGCTCAAGTCCTTATGAAAATTGTTCAGCAAATCCCCTGCATGCAACCCCCTCTATAGGTTCATATAAGGTCTCCCCCAATCACTCTCCCTACACTCCTCCACTAGTTCTTGGTATTTAGTCCTCTTCCTCTTGTTGGCTTGCTTTTCTTCCCAGGGCACTCTCAGCTCCAGTATATGATGAGCTGTTTTGAAGACTGAGAGGTAATGATCAGATCTGGTGGAAGAGATGTCACAATGTGCTGAGGGAACCTGACCTGCTGCTGCTGCAGCCGGTCAGCTGCTGTGTGGAGGAGGCCTGTAGCCACTTGCTTGTGTGCTCTGGGTTTCTTGCTTTGACAAAGAAGACGGCTTTCTTTGGTTCACTGTGGTTTTTGCTGGAGCTTAAAGAGCCCATCAATTTGAAAAGTTAGTTATCTGGTTTTTGAAGTCTTCAACAGATTAAAACGCATCCAAGGTCAAGGAACACTTTAACTTATGTTTTAATATGTTTATTTTTACAGGATTTTTTAACGACTCAGTAATTGTTTGTTAGAAACTCCTCCTTTACGTGATGCAACCTGTTCTCATTGGTTACTGCGTGTCCAGTTCATCTCTGAAACGTCTAACAACAACAACAAACAATACACTACTGTTATTACGCTTATATCATGTAAAATGTGCATTAAAAGAATGAGGTTTTCAGTCAGGGGACACAGACAGACCCTGACAACCCCGTTAGCACCAGCACCAACACACCAGTGACTATGCTGTTGTGTGCAAACATGGCGAGAAGTTTGCCTGGTTTGACATCAGTCCACAGGAGCTCAGATAAGACCTTGGCTTGCTGCTGTTTGTCAGTCTGCAAACTCTCAATTTGTGACTTGGAGGAGAAAAAAAAACAGTTTTTCATGTGGCCCTCTTCCTGCTTCAGTAAAGTCAAGAGATGAGTTTGCAGGAGTCATTTTGAGCTTGCATATGAATAATCCAGAGCAGGATCCCATCAATGAGCAGAAAAGGGGGATGGAGGAGTATGACCCTCGTCAAAGAGTAAACCGTCTCCTTAGATTGATCAGAAACCGCTTCAAGAGTCTCTGTCATCCCAAGCAGCACATATCACTGGATGAGAGGATGGTTGCCACAAAAGCAAGACTAAAAATGAAGCAGTACATGTAAATTAAGCCAAGCAAACCCAAGCAAGTGGGGGCTGAAAATTGTGTGCTGGCTGATATAAATGGCTATTACCGTGGCTTACACTGGAAAGGGCATGTGTGCTTCAGGGAAGGGGCTTTCTAAAGAAGGACTACTTCAGGAGTGGTTACATTGTCTACTGTGACCATTTTTACACCAGTCCCCAGAATCTGTGCATCCCTAGTCTTATCTGCAATTTAGTTGTTACAGATTTCCATTCTGTGCAGAAAAAAAATCCACACAAACACAATTGCCATTCTAAAAGAGCTGTTTGTGAAATGTAGACATTTTTAAATGTAATTTGGAGAATAAATTGTGATCGTGAAATTAATTCTAAACTGTTCATGTGTATGTTTTTCGGAATAAAATTTTTAAAGAACTTTGATTCTTTACGCATTTCTTAATTTATTAAAAATGAGCTGCTCATGGCTGAAAAGTTACATTTTAATAAAGCATTTTTGAGGTGATGTTTATCTTTCCAACAAAAGCCGACACATAATTTGTTTATTTACTTTAGTCGTATTCGAATAATGAGGCTAGGGGAAAGAAATCTGGAGTTGGTTTCGGGTTTTGTTAATAATATTCTCACCAGACAGTAAAGGAACTTTAAAAGTGTACTGTCTGTGTAAAGATTAAAACAAATGTTCAAAAAATTGTGCTGTAGTCTTTTCCCTAAATCTGTCATGTGATTGAAAATCTATAACATGAATAGTGTTACTTGTGATTAAAACTGTGGCCCTAAATATTAAAATAAAACTGTTCAGAGTAAACAATTATTGTACTTAAACCTTTTTGAATTGTTAAGACCTGTATCAAATTCATTTCAGCATTGAATAATACTGTTTTGTGATTGTAATTCATTGAGGACCAGTAGAGGGCGCTAATGTGATTAAGGTTTAACTGGTTAATACATATAGAGAAGTGTTTTAGAAGAGAACGTACATGTAACGTAGAAGTTTTGTTCCCAAAAAATAAAGTACCGTTATCTTATGCAAAGTGTCAAAATCTTTTTTTTCTTCAACTTTATTTAAAGATGCAACAATACCTGTTATGATACTTAACGATTATCCTGAAACTACAAAGATAACAGATATAATCAAATGTTTTGTTATATCTAATTCTACAATTATATTTTATTTCCTATAATTGGTGAATTTAGAATCATGTAATTTGAGAAGCAATGTTGGCCACCATTACCACCATTACCTTCGAAATGTTTTAGAGACAGTGGCCTGTGCTAACGGGACTGTCGACGTGGCATGTTGAAACACGCATGCGCGATGTAATCAATTTTCATATGCGCATGCGCGGTGATGGATTTTGAAACGCGCATACCCCGCGATTACATTTTAAAGTCTATGGTTGAAACCATAGATATTTATAATTAGACATTATATAATGTCAGTTATAATTTCTCGTTGAAAAGACATGAAATTTTATTGACACGAAATACTCTTTTTGCTCTGATGAATCCGATTCGTTTGATCACTTGTTTTGGAATTGCAGAAATACAGCAGTTTGTGAAATTTGATTTTAAGTTATTGGATAGTATAATATTCATATTGTTGTTGTTGTTGTTGTGTTGTTCTAATGCTATTTATCTCTTTATTTTATATACATTTTATTTTATGTCGTTGATTACTTTTTACTATGTTATAATTAGCAAGAGTTTCTATATTAAGAGTTTCTATATTGTTGATGACCAGTACATGAATACACGTGGAAGTTTGTAGTTATTTATAGTTATTCCAAATCAACTGTACGTCTACCTATTTTAATGAATCTTATAATACAAATACATACAGGCATAAACCCATTTATTTATTTTCAGTAAAATTGTAATCGTTTACTTTTTGTAATGATCAATACAATGTATTAACATAATTAACATGGTATTAATAGAATAGAATAGAAATATCACATATTCCCATTTGTCACTTTCCCTTTCACAAATTACTTAGTTACGTCCACTGTTTTTGATACTTAAAACTAACGTTCATCATAAAAATTGTTAAACAACAAACCGATAAGTAAAGATTACAAATACGTTTAATTAAGAAATAGAACGGAAAACAAAATCACTAATAAAGCTTTTTAATTATTTGTTTCAACATACATTACAGCGCATGGGTTTGAACATTTGTTACGTCGTGCTGTCGGCTGCAGAAAGGACTTCCTGGCTCAGTTTGCTTCAGACAAAATGATTCTTGTGAACGGTTCAATTCGTCAATGAGTCACTGTATATAAACTTTAATATTGTGGTTTGACCTAGAAAATACACACACCCCTTACTCTTCTGCTTTCGGCTGTTCCCAGTTTAGGGGTCGCCACATCGAATCATCCGTTTCCACCTAACTCTGTCCAGTATCCTCTACTCTTGCACCAACTAACTTCATGTCCTCTTTCAGCACATCCATATACCTCGTCTTTGGCCGTCCTCTTGACCTCATGCCTGGCATCTCCATCTCCAACATCCTTCTACCAATATAACCACTATGCCTCCTCTGCATATGTCCAAACCAAACAAATGACTGACTATGGGAACCTCCGTTCGACTGCTCAAAACAGGTCAAGAAAAAGCTTTCCTTGTTCAGAGAGAGGGCGACATGGTGGCGCAGTGTGTAGCACGGTGGCCTTCCAGTTAGAAGGTTGTTGTTTCGAGGCTCTCCGGTGACCTTCCTGGAAGGAGTTTGGTTGCAGGGTCAAATAGCAAGCGTCATTCTCTGATGTCCGTCTCAGACCAGAGGGCTTAGTTTATGGCTAAGTTTAGGTGGAGGTGGTTGGGAGGGGCTGTGAGGTCAGATGGGGGGATTTTCGGGAGGTGGGCTAGACTGCTAGTGTCTCTTGCAACAGGGAGCCATAATTACCCAGACCCCCAACATACTTCCCGATTGTGAAAACCTACAGCAATGACAGCAACACTGAAGAGGCCACATGGTGGAGCAGTGGTGGAGGAGTGGTAAGAGTGGAGGAGATTTCTCTTGACATGCCCCAAGTCAATCATCCAGCCCTGACAACCTAGGTCAGAGACATCTCTAACCTGAGTCTCAATGGTGCAGGAAATTATTGAATCTTTTCTGCATCCAGTGAAAGCCGCCCCACACACCGTTTAGGCTGTGAAAGCAGGCTCATTGATTCACAAAATGAACAAGTCCCCCCCCCTCACCTCCCTCCGAAGGGGTCACAGCTTATTTTGGTCCTGAAAGACTCCAAGGGTCTTTGCCTGCTTCTAAACAGGAAAAGGTGTAGAGTTGAGCAGAACTGATGAGGAAGTAAGTTTATTAATTTAGTTTTTTGATCCAAATTAAGTGACTTCAGTTTAGTCTCAATTTAGTTGCAGGAGGTTGAAGCCAACCAGGCCTTGAGCTTGGCCTTGCATGCCTTCACAAACTACACTCTGCCACTCTACCATCTGCCAAGTTGGAGGTAAACCAGTCAAGAGCCTGATCAACAACACCTACTGACTGAAGATGCTGAAGCACAAATTGGTGGGAGACTGTGTCAAATGCTGATGTAAGTCTAGAGTATATGAGAGGACAGAAGACCAGAGTCAGCTGCAGTCAAAATATCAATGGTGATTTTAAGAAGTGCTGTCTCAGTCTAATGGAATGGACGAAATATTGAAAAAATTTAAATGATCAAAGATAAGAAATTTTGAATCTGAACATTTCAGTGTCTTTGCAATGAAATACAGGAAAGATTTGAAGATTTTGTTATAGAACGACAGCACAGAGAGTAAGGGACATTTAACAAGGTATTCAGTGACTGGTGTCAATTTTAGTATTAAAGAGTCCATGAAACTATCAAACGCAGTCAGAAAACAGTGTAAACATTTTCTAACACACTTCTACTGGTGCTCCAGCACAGATCGGGTGAGAGGTGGGGGTACACCCTGGACAGGTCACCAGTCCATCGCAGGGCAATACACACATTAGCTCACACGCTTAAGTGGAATTTTGATGATTATATTTACCTGATTCATGTTTTTGGGATAGTGGGAGTACCCGGAGGAAACGCAAGCACAAGAAGAACATCCAGGAAAGCCACCAGCAAGCCTTGAACCGGCAATCTTCTAACTGGAAGCTCACAGTCTACCTACTGCGCCACCTGTAAGACCCAGTAACACTGTAAGACTAACAAAAGTCTGTAAGACCCAGTAACAAAAATCTTAACACCACAAAAGGGTTATAGTTTAGTGCTCTAAACAACAGAAATAGTATCTCTGTAGAATTCTGTATGACCCAAATAATAATGTCTTTATGGCTGGTCCGTTCAGTTTTGCAGTACAGATGCACAAGTCGTCTGCTTTAGCCTAAGAGGGCTATGATTTCCCGTGTTTGATAAAGAAATGAGTTATAAATGAACACGGTATGGCATCTGTAGACTGAGGCACAGAGATGATGGACAATCATCTTCAATATTCCAGGACCAATAGTTATTTTAGTATTTTTTAAGACAAATATTAACCAACAACATAATGAAAATGTACAACAATATTTTAAAAAATCGGGTCTTCTCATCTAATAATATGAGGTTGGAATGAGGCTTCATGAGGATTTTTTTTAACTATGAAAACTATAATTAAAGAGGAATGCTGTCAATTTGATGACAGATTCAATTTGTGATTCAGTAACGCAGACGATAAACATCAATGTTTTCACATGATTCAACATTAATTAATTACCTGAAACATTTCGATAAGTGATGTTAGCAGCTTCTTCTCTCTTAAAGTAATTCGAAAAATGTTTTGCGTAAGTTACAACTCAACTTCATTTTGTAAAAATGTGTTAAAATAATGTTTAATAAATAAATTAGTGGACGTTGCTAAAAGGGAATCTGTTTCGCAGTCTCACTTTTTTCTCACCGTTAGTGTGTAAAAAAATCTAGTTGAACTCTGTATAATTCGGGAAGCACTTCCGGTTATTTCTTTTTCATTAAATCATGAATTTCACGATTTTTGTTTTGCTGACCAATTTTTTTTGTCTGTCTGTACATTCTAAGCAATTAATTTAACATCAGTTTGTCTTAAAAATATTTATTTGTTTATTTTTCTTTAAATTTGTTGGCCGTGATAAACAATAAACAACGATCAAAACATCTAGTTATATTTACAATTATTTCTCTTTTCTGCAGACTATGAATTTTATTGTATAGAATATAAAATATTTTCTTTCTTTTTTATTTTGCTTTTTATTTTATTTTTTTAAATACATTTTAATTACCCTGCCGTAAAGCAAGAGGTTGTACTGCTGTTATTCACTTTCTTAAATATTTGTAAGTATATTTACAATATTTTTTTTTGTAAGTATCAAGTTGAAATATTGTTAATTCGTTTTTGCAGAAGTTTCAAGTTTATATTAATAAGAGTTCGTTTCGCAAAAACATTTGAAAAATTCGAGGTGATAAATTAACGCCATAAAGCGCTACAAACCGATTTGGTGTTATAAAATATATTTAAATTAATTTTTTACGGGGTTATCGTCAAAGTTTAATGTCCAAAAATATTTATTATATTTAAAATGGCGGACGGAGTTTAAATATAAACGCTGCATTGACGTCATCAAAGATGCTAGTTTTAAAACACGCTATATCTTCTTCAGTCCCGTCACTGTGTATTTGTGGTTGTTCGGTTCGGTTTGTTTCTGCGGTTTTGCGTATATTTCATGGTTTTTTTCGGTGTTTTTGGTTAATTGATGGTAAGATGTATTCCAGTGAGTCGAGGGTAAGTTTTCTTTCGCACAATTTTGAATTTATTTAATTAAACGCCGACGCTCGTTATCATTACTTGGCGATTTCTTCCTCTTCGAGTTTTGTGAGTATTTAATCATTGTTGTTTATTTATTTTGCTTTAGAGATTACTTGCGAGGGAGAGGATGGCGAAGCCCTCTCTGACACAGCCCTTTGCGCAGCAGAAACCAGGTAAAGACGGTTTATATTTCATAAACACATCGTACCGCGTTACACTTTAAAACGTGTTTTTCTGACTACTTTTACTTGTCGTTTCTAGATGATAGCTATGAGCTGTATGCCATTCGTGTGGAGTACGAGCGGAGGAGAGAACAACTGCTGGAGGAGCTTCGAGAGCTCGATGAGTGGCGCTTCACGAGTGAGGTAAAGTATTGAGGTGTTTATAAAGTCTGCCTCAAACAGTTTACAAATATTCTTTCGGATCAATGAAGAAAACAATCAACCCTCAAAGACCTGGGGCCTGTACCATGAAGCCGGATTAGCTGGCTAGTCAGGTAAGTTTAGGATTAGTTTGCACCAATGCTGGGTTTTAGGTACCATGAAAGAAACTCGGCTTCAGTTGGTGTTCATTGCCATGGTAACTTGCGCTGCACGGCTAACCTGCTCCGGGGCAGGTTAAGTTCTGGATTCGAGATCTCAAAACGAAATTTGACCAATCAGTAGAGAACATTTAAGTGACGCAACTAATTTCTAGTGTCTGTTGCAATGGCTTGTCCTTTTCCGAGAAATCCCGTGGACATTTCCGCGCAAATTGTTCGAAGAGCGCTTCGCAGAGAAAGAGTTTTTAGGGACAGACAAGATCCCATTGCCTTCCCTGATAGTTACTTGTATGAAAGATACAGATTTTCCGCCGAAGGCATATTATATCTTTGCGAAATTCTAGAGCCGCACATAACAAATGTGACGCGTCGAAGCCATGCCCTTACTGTAACGCAAATGGTATATATTGCGATGCGTTTATTTGCGTGTGTGTGTGTGTGCGTGTGTGTGTGTGTGTTTGCGTGTGCGTGTGTGTGTGTGTGTGTGCAAGCATTTAAAATTATTTTAACTGTTATCAGTAGTTCAGCAGTGAAAGCATATTGAAATCCAGTAATTGAAAAGTAGTTAGTAACACTACAACTTTAGTGATCATTCTTCATTTGTCCGGTCGAATGCTTTTAACAATTACACTGTTATTGTAAAGTGTTAGTATAATTTTTACGGGCGTGTAAATACATAAACTAACGTTACATTACATAATTAGACCTTGATGTATAAAATATGTATTTTATTTACACATTAACGCTATCCGCAATCTTTCTCCAACAGTCTTCTCTCGCTTTGGCAGCAGACACGGTATTGCTGCGCGCTTGTAAAACGTGCTTAAATTCATTGTATTTCTGCATTATAATAGTTTGCTCCTCAGCGGAGAAATATAAGGACCTCCCTCTCTCCATGTCGAACTCAATTGGTTGTTCGGTGGCACGTCACTCTTTTATGTGCACGCGCGCACCTCAAGTAATCATGCTTAAGGATCAAAGCCTGGGTTAACAAAGAAAGTTGATGAGCTTCATCATGGTACCATTAATGCCTGATTGCATCGGTTTGGATTTGTCAACCCAAAACTAATCCTGTAACTCTGAGTTTGTTCATCTACGTTCATGGTACAGGCCCCTGGAGCCAAGTTAGTGCTTCGATGGTTTAAATATTAAGTGTTATCCTCATGTTTGCCCCCACCACAGACAAAGAAATGATCAGTACATGACTTTAATGTTTATATCAACAACGAAAAACTCAACAATGCCTTTCAAAAGAATTATTGACTAAATTGCTGTGAAATAAGTATTTGACCCTCTATCAGTAATCAATGGTTTCTGGTGGTTTTCTTGTAAAATGTCTTTCAGTAATGAGCTGAGATTAGAAATCTCTGTTAAATAACAGCTACGTGTCGAAAAAAAAGACAGAGTCCACCAGATTCCAAAGTAAAACACCATGAATCTGAGGAAATCTGAATGTTTTCAATATTTTCAAAGCATGGAAATGGGATTTGGGCATCAAACTCTATATTGCTGTGTGCACCTTGATATTGACTTTCTGCCTTGATTTCTATTTTCCAGCAAGAATACTGGCAGAGAAGGGGAGCATCTCTTCACAGAGAGAGTCCTGGACACCTCATCAGTACGTAACACTACTCACAATTCAGAAGCTCACTCAGCGCCGTTCAGATGACAGTAAAAGAGAGTTTATTTCAACAAAAGCTGCATTTCTGAAATCCCTCCACATCGTTTTAATAATCTGCTTGATCTTGTGATGCATGCATTAAATACATACACGCATGTGAAAAAATAGTTAATCAAGTGTTTCTTATACTTAAATAAACCAGTAATGTTCTTAAAACAGCTTTTCTGACTAAATGGAACATGAAATGAAGTTAGTTAACATTTTGCTGAGACAGAATATTTTTATTTCGTTAAAGTTCAATGGTAAACGAGTTCTTTCTCTATGAAATAATTGTTATTTTGATGCTGGTAGCAGGTGTTTAAGTGAAGTACTTTATAAAAGTTGTGTCTTAACTAGCTGCTGTTGAATGAACGGTTAATGTGATTGTTGCTTTTATTTTCACCAGATCAACCAGTACTGAGCCAACAGCCGCCAGTCCGTCCAGAGACACGCCTCCCACCTCTGCCAGCGACTCCCTCCAGAGGACACACAAAGTAAGAGCATGTTTTCAGAATTATTGTACCAAGGATTTCTTGAATACAGCACAGTTTGTTCAGTTCAGAACGAATCACAATAACTCATGGCTCATCTGTGGATCTCTTCACAGAACACCGTGCCCTCAGCCGAGTCCTGTTTGCTATGCTGATGTCCTCAAGCAGCAGGTACCCGCACTCTGACATCAGTTGGAAACGCAGCATCATTTTCACTATTGCTTCATTAGTCCGTCACGGGGACGGTAAGAATCATGATGTGCGTGTTAACAGAGTTGTACTTGTCTTTCTGTGGAGCACAGATTGCAGAAAAAGAAGAGAGGAAACAGCGCGAGAGGGAGGAGCAGAGAAAGCGGGACCTAAAGCTGGAAGGGGAGCAAGAAAAATACAATTACTGGGGGAGAGGAGGAGGAGGAGCTCCCCTCAAAGACATCAGCGGAAATCTCATCAGTACGTAACACAATTCAGAAGCCCTTAATCAGTTCGAATCAAACGCATTTATAGTGTTTTTTTAGTACAATTTATGTTAACCATGATGATGCCGTGTTTTCAGCTGATCTCAAAGCTCACCTGAGAAAACCTAACGCGTGTGAGACTGTAGCAAGGGGAGAAGCAAGACCTGCGTCTCGAAAGAAAGGTAACTGAATCTAAATTTCAAGAAGTGAGCAATAATTCAGTTTGAGCCTCAATTAAATCCCTTTGTCTCTGTCGTTTTCAGAGTCTGCGAGTTTCTCCCCAGCTCCTCCTTCCACTTATGGGCGTGGCAACGTGTTTGAAGAAGGCTTGACCTCTCACCAGCGCAACCAGGACCAGAGGCACCGGGATTTTTTAAAGCTGCAGGTACTGAAGAGCAGAACTCCGTCAGATTAAGATTCCAGAGTCATTATGCTTTTGGCCTGTCGTCTCACTTTATCTCCTTTGATGAACAGATTGAAGAAAATAAACGAAGGCAGGAGGAGGAGAGAGAGAAAGTGAGGATGGAGGAAGAGAGGGAAGAGAGACGGATCACTAGAGAGAGAGAGATTATGAAGAAGGAGTACGAGGCGGAGCTCGAGAAGAGGAGAAGGAAAGACAGAGAGGTTCGTTCTTAAGCCCTGGTTGAATCTTGTAAATTTCAATTATTGGTTTTAAGCAGAAGCTCAGGTTTTGAACCTAATCTCTATTAAACTCTGGGTGTTGCGTCTATGAAGTCACCCATAGGTTTCTGAAGAGTAAACTGGAAGCTAAACGTTAGCGTAGCCAGTCATCTTCATCGTAACAGAGCGACACACTAAGGGATGATCGAAGGGAGGGATGCGGGGTTCAGATTTGGATTCTGAGGTCTTTGTTGTTTTGTTCTGCTTCCTAACTTTATAACCTTTTGAACAAGGAGAAGGAGAAGAGGACGACGAAAGTCAAAGAGGTTTGTTCTGAAGTTACGGTCGAAAGCAAATTCTAAACATGTTTTTAAACAGAGAAGCACAAGTTTTGAACATAAACTCTATAAAACGAACTCTGTTTTATCCATGAAATGTTTCTGAAAGTGAGTTTGATGCTAAACGTTAGCGTGTTCTCGAGAGAAAATCACCTTCAGTTCACTTGCAGCAAAGATTGAGTCAGAAAGAGAAACCATCGATGAGCGTTTGAGTTTGGGTTCTGATCGAGGGAAAGGGGTCAGGAACTTTATTGCTTTATGCCGATCAGAGAGCTTCGGCTGTTCACAGGTTGTAGTTTTTATATCAAAATGTTATTTTTGAAGAAAATGTCTTTTTTCGACATTCTAATCATCCGACGAGGGAAATCTGTCCAAAAATTCTATTGTGTGATGCAGCCTTAGGTCACGAGGGTCAAACACAGTTAGTTAAAGTTAACAATATTAAAATGTTTTGCTCAAAGCTGAATGAAACACAGAACATGCTTCAAATCCTTTAAACTTTGGAGATTGTTGCTCTGTGGCTTCATTGATGTCGGGTTGAATACAAATACATTTATACATTTGGCAGATGCTTTAATCCAAAGTGATTTACATTTCAAGGAACATAGACATGTGGTTAGTTGTTGCCACCCCTCAGATTGAACCCATGATCTTTGCTTTTCTAGCTGGGTTACATCTGTTGCCCTCTAGGACGTGAAATGGACAGCTATAGTCTTAGTGAAGAGAATCTAACAGTAATTTGTTTTCTCTCTTTTCTCGACAGACAAGACGGTGAAAACTTCATCTGGGCTACAAAAAAAAAACAGCTTCAGAGCCGGCAGAAGGAACTTTGGATGGAGATGAGATATTATTATTATTATTATTATTATTATTATTATCATTATTATTATTATTATTATTATTATTTGGTGACCTGAAGAAGGACACGAAAATGTATTTGTTTACGATGACGACTGCTGGAGTGATTCCTGGGAGCGTGAGTATTTCCTCCATTGCAGAAGGCCAGTGGTGCACGTGTCATTGTGCAGGGGTAGGTGATTTGATCAGCAATCAGCTGGGTATGTAACCCCAACCGAACCTACTCTCATTCTGTGACTTTCGAGGAGCCGAACCCACTTACCTCTCGGCACCCCTAATTCACCGACCTCAAGCGCACGGCTAAGGGAATACGTCTCCAGTCCCTCTTTCAGGGAAGGGTGGGTTACATGAGTAACCAAGATGTTCCCTCACAGTCGTTCATGACAAAGTATTTGTTGTTATGACCCCTAGTAAAAGGCCATGCCCGATGTCCTTCCATTCAGGCAGACAGTAAACTTCAGGGGGTGTGGTCTCGAGGTGTGGATTCGAGTCACACTCAAGTGAATAATTAGGTGACTTGAGACCCAACTTGACAATATGGCAAAAGACTTGTGACTCGACTTGGACTTGAATCATAATTAATATGCATTTCTGTCTGTGCGAGTTCAGCTTTCGTATATTTCAGTGCATAGATAGATAGATATATAGATGGATAGACAGACAGATAGATAGACAGACGTGTGACTGACTGTCCCCACTTTCATTCTGTTTGGGTGAAGTGCACATAGCAGAACTTTTTGTTTAGGAATTAAATCTGGATTCAGCAAAACAAAAACCAGAATTCTGTTTCTGCCTTTTAGATATTTGTTTCGATCGAGTCTCGTCTGCTTAACAGATTTTAACGACAAACGTTAAACGTTTTTACCAACATTTAAATCTTTGTGTCTAGTAACAATGTTACTATACAAATGTTACAAACTATACTATGTTATTTAACAAAGGCACAATGTTAAACAAACGGAGCATAAGAGACTTTTCAAAAAGACAAACTGTTAGTAACTCAAAGAAAAACGCAACATTTCCTTTTCAAGCGTTTTCAAACACCTTAAATTCACATTATTATTTCTTTCTTTCATTTTCATACCTTTCGGGGTCAAGGGGGTCTGCCGGTGCCTATCTCCAGCACACATTGGGTGAGAGGCAGGGGTACACCCTGGACAGGTCGCCAGTCCATCGCAGGGCAACAGTCACTCACACATTCACACCCTAAGGGTGGGTTTAGATTATTCAATTAACCTAACCGCATGTTTTGGGGATTGTGGAAGAACATGCAAACTCCTTCATGGAAGAACATGCAAACTCCTTCCAGGAAGGTCACCGTGAGCCTCGAACCGATAACCTTTTAACTGGAAGGCCACAGTGCTACCCACTGCGCCACCATGCCACCTCACATTAATATCTCAAAGATATTAATTTTTAGAGATTATTTTTATTTTGCTATTTTCTTGTCATTTGTGTGTCGAAAGGTTTAAAAAAAACACCAAAAATCAAAGTAAAAAAGATAATAAATATGTAGTTGTATGTTTTTAGATTGATAAGCAGCAGCCGGTCGTCGGTGGATGCTTAGAGAGGGAAGGAGTAGAAGATGGAGGATCACTAGAGCCAGATCATATATCTGTCCGTTTTAGCCCAGTACAACAGAGATAACCATTTAAAAACGTAAAAACAAACCCTAAATTTCAACGCTTTAAAGAATTCTTTTATGTTCTGGATTCACTAAAGCCATGTCGTGTGATTTATGATCGTGATTTAATCGGGGATAGGAATCGAGATATGAATCAGAAATATTATCAATTATTACTCTCTCTGTTACACACCATTTATACACAAGGCCCCAAAACCCCACACCTAAATATGGTCTTCACAACTTATTTTATTTCACTTAAGATTTCCAAATGTTCAATGGGCCGAAGAGCTTAAGGAATGAAAACTAGGTTCATGATGGAGCAAAAAAATGGCGCTGGCATTTTAGGACATGGCGGCCCATCACGGTAATTTACACGCAGCATACAACACGCCCGAACATTGTGTTGTGTAAAAGAAATGAAAGCATTCCAAAGTCAAAGCCTGTATGTAATAGGGGTGTAACGGTACGCTAGAATCGTATTCGGTTCGGTACAGTGTCTTGGAGAGTTCGGTTCGGTTCATTCGGTTCGGTACAAACAATAAGAACTTACATAATCTTTATTTTGAAAAGCTGCCAATACACAATAGAATTCTTGCATAAAATAAATAAAAGTGACACATTTGGGTGATATTTTAAATAAATTGCACTCTTTATAAAGAAAAACACATTTTTTTAAATAAAAAATGAAATACTGCAACTAGTTAGGACCTGAAAACTTTTAACACTAGCAACAGCTTCAGCTTATATATCAACAAACTAACTATTCAAGTTTTAAGTTTTTGGCTAAAAAGATGAACCTATCCACATTTTCTGAAGAGAACACAGATCTGGTTGCAGTGACAATATCTCAATGTTAGAAAATGTTAGATGTGTTGCCTGCCCGATCTCCGTGGAACAATGTCGGCATACAACTTTAAATTTATCCACTCGTCTATCCCCGTTATGTATTTTAACAGAGAAGCCAAAGTGTTCCCAAACAGGAGACAGTCTTCAAGCTCTGGCTTCTCTTTCGCTGTTGCCATGATGCCATGTTCTAACTCCTGCTCCGCTACTAGGAACAATGTTCCTAGGCGAGCTTCCGCACGGACGCTATTGAGTGATGCACAGTAGAGCTGCACGTCACTCAATAGCGTCCGTGCGGAAACTCGCCTAGGAACATTGTTCCGCTGCGCTTAATATCGCGCTAATAATACATTTATATTATTTAATACAAATACCGAATACCGAAACGGTACGCAAATGTACCGAACCGAACAGGCCGTACCGAAACGGTTCAATACATACCGTGAACCGTTACACCCCTAGTATGTAAGCAAGCTCCTGAAAAGTATAGTGTTTCTAGAAGCACAATCACCATCTTGAAACAAAGTTTGTGGTGAATCATGAATCTGGTCTCAACAGGTTTTTCGAGCAAACGTCTGGAGAAATTGTCGTGAATTTTCAGATTAAATGCTTTGATTTGGTGGATTTTAAGGGTTGTACAAACAGTGGTGGATCTTGAAGATTTTTTGTGAATTTTCTTGTTAATCCTTAAACTTGAGGCATTTGAATTTTTGTATTGAGACTTAATGCTTAGATGTTTGGCATTTCTGTGGTAGCATACGATTACATTACATTTCGCAGGCGTTTTTATCCGAAGCCATTTACATTTCAAGGAATGAAAACATTTCTTGAGTTCTTGCTTTCCCTGGGGTTTAGACCCATGACTTTTGTGTTGTTGGCGCAATGCTCTAGTGACTGAGCCTCAGGACAGAAATCTATTGCTTTGTTTTGTTTATGACTGAAAGTGACTTGAAATCAAAATTTAGCGACTTTTGGACTTTCTTAAACTTTCCCTCCATTTACTTGGACTTGCCTTGGAACGTGACTTGTAAAGTTCCAGAATGCAAGGTAATCTAATCTGATTAGATTAGATCTAATATCTAATGCAGTGGTACCTCGAGATACGAAATTAATCCGTTCCAGTGTGACGTTCGTATCTCGAACATTTCGTATCTCGAAGCAAGTTTTACATGTAAACCGCCTAATCCGTGCAACGGCTCTCAGAAACAACAGTTTAAGTTGATTAAAAATCAAGTAACGTTTAGTCAATTCTTAAATCTACACATTGTTAATGTAATATAACTTAATAAAACAGAATAAAAAAATAGCAAAATACGTAATATATACACAAATGTGAAACGGATGGCAGACAACGTAATGGCACTGTCTGTCCTGAAAGTTAACTTTCTCGAGATATTTCACGAACACCAACACGGTTTCAAGCGCAGACAGTAAACGAAAGCGTGTGTGAAGGGATGGAGAGAGCGTTTCTGAGAACGCGTCACTGGTTTCTCTGGGTTTTTCTTTCCGCGTTATGAACGTTATTTCTTTTGCGACACCTTGACTCTAACATTTGTTAAAGCACATTATTAGTAATCTATATATAATGTTTCGCTCGATTTAAAACTGATTTAAAGCGTATCAGCACCTTTTTTCATCGTCTGTCAATGGAAGAGAAGAGAGCCAGGACCCGGAAGCGCAGCACGACGTCAGACATCACAAGCGGATTGTGTTTTTCGTATCTCGGAATCTTTTTCGTATCTCAAAGCAGAATATTTCCAGAAAGACCTTTCGTATCTTAGATTTTTCGTAACTCGAAGCATTCGTATCTCGAGGTACCACTGTACTTTCAGACCCACACTGAGTCTGCTCCAAGGAAAAGTTAGAATGAGGGTTAGAGGAGTCTCCGTACCGGTTATTACGACCGTTGCTGTTAATCTTCCTGAAGTTTAGTCTCTGCCTGTATACACTGACCCTGGTATCGATACCTCTTATTGATCTTATTGATACTACTAACGGTTCTCTTATCGGGACTTTCAGTTAATAATAAAAAAACATTAATAAACAGAAAAACAACACTTTATTTTTTAAATGCAAAATAGTTTAAACCGATTCACTTTGGCGTGGGGAACATATCGTTTTGTATTTCCAATTTTTATTGGCCATTTCACACGAATTTTAACACAAAAGTGCATGGATTGTATATGGCTGTATTTAGTATTTATAATAGTTTGTATAGAGTGGACGCGGGTGCGGGCGGTACATTTCTCATGCGCGGGATGTAAGACTATTCGTGGGACTAGATGTTTTATTAAAAGCAAATATTGTTATTTATTTACTCCACAAAACGAACAACAATGATGACAATAAAACCGAAAAACGATTTACAGGAACGATGTGTTGTTTTTCCGATGTATTGGAAAAGCTTTTTATTCGTTAAAAATGTGTCTAAACACAAAGAACGAGAGAACTACTAGTAACTGTAGAACGAGAGAAACCGACTGTAACAAATTATTCTTTTTAAATAAAATTATTACCGTATTTTTACGGCTCATAAGACGCACTTTTTCTTCCCCAAAACTGAGGGGGGAAAGTTGGTGCATCTTATAGACCGAATGCAGAGCGCCGCGAAGTCCGGTCACGGCCGTATGAGAGGCGTAAGAGCTCCGGAGCTAGGCCGAAGCCGCGGCCATATTTGTACACCCAGCGCTGCGCGCTGACGTCATCGCCCATCTCTGCCATAGCGTGGTCGTAACGAAAACGAAAAAAACTACATTTCCCACAATGCCTTTGGCTACGGTAGCCGCAGCGGTGCTTCCGCATCCATACTCACGAGCGACAGAGCTGCCGTTTCTCACACATTAAACGTAAAAGAGCTCCGGAGCTAGGCCGAAGCCGCGGTCATATTTGTACATCCAGCGCTGCGCGCTGACGTCATCGCCCATCTCTGCCATAGCGCGGTCGTAACGAAAACGAGAAAAAAACTATATTTCCCACAATGCCTTGGCTACGGTAGCCGCAGCGGTGCTTCCACATCCATACTCACGAGCGGAACTGCTGCCGTGAGCTCTCTCTTTCTCTTGCTCGCGTGAGGAAAACAAAACGCTCTCAATGACTGAAACTCTCCTTTAATAAACTCAAACTCAAATCATCTCTCAACGGCACATCTCACACATGTACATACTAGATAACAAACGTAAGTAACATGCTCTGCAATTAGGTAGTGTTCCTAACCAGGTAAGAGCGCATAAGGATCATATCTTAACACCATGCAACCGAATTGCCACTTGAATAAGCTATAAATAATGAGTTATTTAACATTAAGGAGTAGTTGCATTTATTTTACATTAAAATAGTTATTAATTAATTATTAAATAATTATTATTTTATATCTTTTACATTCTTTTCAAGGTTTAAAGGGGGGCTCGACTAAAAAAGTTTGAGAACCACTGTATTATTACTAATGTGGGGCAATCTTACTAGCTATTATTAGTAATGTAGTGACAATGTTACTAGCTATTATTAGTAATGTGGGGGCAATCTTACTAGCTATTATTAGTAATGTAGTGACAATGTTACTGGCTATTACGGTATTACTAATGTAGGGGCAATGTTGCACTGGAACAGTGGTGGTGATAACGAATGGTGGACTTTAGAGTGATGAGTGGGGGCAAAGAAAAACATTACAGCCTTTTTTTTTTTGTTACTTTTACTGTTCACTGTCTGTTCATGTTACATGTTTGGCTGTTAACTTTTACACAGTTGATATAAAATATTTTACAAAAGTATTTGGTTCAGAATCTTTTTTTTCTAGATCTTCCTCTTTAAAATTGGGTGC